>PVIH01000196.1:0-439229 GCA_004025045.1 Sigmodon hispidus
CCCAGGCTGGGATATAGGCGCTGAGGCCTCTTGCCCCCTCCTGACCTCTGGGCGGGGTCTGAATCTGCCTTCAGAGACCCCTGTAGTTGGTTCGCTCAGTTCGAGGTCCTGGCGGGGTTTCCCTCAGCAGAAGATGTAGTTGTGGTCAGGGACAGAGTTTACCTGCCCCTGCTCCAGAGAGCGCTGGGATTCTGCAGCCAGCACTGGGTCCCGGAAGCTGAACCGGAAGCAATGGGCTGGATTACTTGTAAAAAGGATAGAATGAAGCAGAGAAGAGGAGAGAAAACTGGAGGTGAAAACCCACATCAATACTCATATCTACTTTCCCTGATTCTGATGACTGGGAAACCCCGATGTCCTCAGGTGTGAGATTTAGTTCTCCAAATAAATAGAGTATATTCCAGCCTGAAATCTGATTGGCTGTCTTCAGGGAATAGACACTACCCCACATACTATTCCTGTCCTAGTAACTGTTCTCTGATCATTTTCAGGGATAACTGTCACCTTGTCAGTCAGCTTCCTCTTACCATAATTAAATGCCTGAGATAATTACTTATAGTGATGAATTTATTTTATTTTGTGGTCTTAAGGGTTCCAGGTAAAGATCAAGAACACCTATTGACTGGCCTCATCTGTTTTGGACCTGCTAAGAGTGACCATACCGCAATAGAGAGGTACGGCAGAAAAAATTAGCTAATATCACAAGCTAGGGAGCAATAGGGTAAGGAAGAGGCCAACATCCCACAATTTCTTTTCAGGGCAAGGTGTCAGTTATCTAAAGACCATCTACAAGGCTCTATCTCTCAAGGGTTTGACCCCTTCCCAACAAGATAGCCTTGGAACCAATATTTTATTTTATTTTTTTAGCTTTTTAGCACATGTCCAGATAATATGTGTTTAAACTTCTTTAATTTATTTTGAGCAGTGAGTAGATGACATGGAGATGTTCTGAAGATAGAAAATTCTAACCTGGTGACCAGTATTCTGCAGCATGTCTCATAATGTCCCTATCAGAAGATGGTTGTGGACTTAGCACAAGTATTTACAAGGTCACTTCTACTATGAGCATCAGCAGCTAGTTCTTGATGATAAAGGCTGGAAGGACATGATACAATGGGATGTAAGCTAACAGCTGGCATGCATGAATTGAGCTAGATACCATAAATAGATAACCGACCAGCAAAACTCTAAGGGAGAGGCATTCTCATGTCCCAAATTGGGACTGGAGAGATGGCTCAGTAGGTAACAACAGTTGCTGTGCAAATATGATGACAAGAGGTCAGATCCCATTGCCTACTTTAAAACCCAGGTGTAGCCATATACAGGCTGATAGTCCACCCCAGCATGTTGGGAAAACAAGATTACTAGCGCTTGGTGGCCACCAATGAGTTCTAGGAAAAGTGAGAGGCCCTTTCGTAAAGGAATAAGAAAGAATGATAGAGAAGAACACCAATATCTTCCTCCAGTTTCCTTGACTGTGTTCATAGGTGCATGTCCAAACACATGAGCAAATACACTGTATTCACTTATGTACATACATACAAAAAAAGGTCATGTTTCAAGCTCCACCCTAGAAAGTCAAAGGCTAAGTCCCAGATGTCGAAAGTCTTTCAAACAGCCATGCTTGTTATTCCAGCTCTACAGTGTTTATTATTACTACTCTTTATTCCCTGGCTCCATCTGCCATAGGAAATCAATACAAGGGCAACATCTGACATATCCTCAACTGCCAATAGCTTGTTCTCAAAGGAAAAAAAAAAGGAGAAAAAGAATCTTTCCACTTTGTTGTGAGTCTGCCCAAAAGGCATGAGGAGCCTGGCACTGCACCTTCCTGCACCCCGTATGTCTGCCCAGTCTCATATATTTTACATGCCTGCACAATGCATTTTATGAGGCATATAAAAGCCAGATGGGAGTTATCTCCCTCCCTTGTATAGGCTGTCTCTTTTTGGGGGTAGAGATAACAGAGAACTATTTCATTTTGTTGCTTGCTCCTGGGTGCTCTGCTATAAATTGAGAAAAGCAGCTCTTTTTTGAAAAATGCTTTCTTCGACCCCATTGTCACTGAGAAACCGCAGTGAGAGAAATACCATGCTCTGTGGGATCTCTGTTTAGAGCAAAGCAAGTGTGGTGAGCATCTCTCCTGCTTTCTCTCTCTCTCTCTCCCCACCCCGTCTCTTCCCCTCTCTCTCTCTCTGCATTTACAGAGAGAAGGATGCTTAGAAGAGGGTGGTCTCTAATTTAGAGAGAGGGTACATAGCAAGAGGATCTTAGAATGAGTTCATAAAACAGTCTTGGGAATCTACCCCACCTCACCCCATACACTCAGGCAGAGGTGCAGACTTCTGTGGGAACACATTCACTCCATCCTATGCTGCATCCAGAAACACTCAGTGCACTATCAAATATGCACCACCAATATTTCATTATCAGGCCCTATGCAGCCCAGTGCACGCCTGGGTGAACCTAGAAATTAAACTGTACTTTCACCTCTAAAGAATGGTGTCTCTGCAAGTACTGAAGGAGAGAGATTGCCAGGCCACTGGGCTATCAAGTGATGAGAGAGGAGGGCAGAAGTACTCGGCTGGCCTTGATGGATGGGTCTGTCTGCAGACCACCTTCCTGGAGCTGAGTAGGCTTCTCTGCACAGTTCATGCACGCTTGTGGTACTAATGGATAAAGTGTAACTGTGGTACCTCAGTGCTGCTTGGAATTTCTTCTCCTCACAAGCATTCCTTTTAAAGGAGGTGTCCTCCTCTGCTAAAATCTCAAATGTCTGATTTCGCCTCTATTTACCTAGCTGATCATTCTAGTGAGTCGATGCATATGGGTTTATCAAAAGCTTCCTTTCTGGAGTGATTTTCCAGAATCAGTCAAGAACTGTGCATATGTGCAGGTTCAATGGGTGAATGAATGCTAAGGACAAACTATTGGAAAGGAACCAAAGATGAGGCAGAAGATAATATTGCATTGACATCATGGTTTAGTGGGACTAGACTTGCACTGGTCATTGCTTTTGTGATCGGCACTATGTCAAGAGAAGAATGGAAGGAGGGAAGAATCGGCTGATGTACCCTCTGCATAAGGCAGTGAGCCAGGAGGACTAAGTAAGGACAATGGGACAAGCATGATTGTTCTCAAAATCCAAACCTGGTCATAGGACCCCTGTGTTCAAAATGTTTTAGAGTTTTCTCACACTTACACTTCAATCCACAGCCCTCAATGACCTGCTTCTGGTAAATACCTGACCTCACTGTCCACAATTCTCATCCCACTTACAACTCTCCAGCCAAACTGGTTTCTGATGTTGTTAGGCACTTCTATAAAAGAGTTCATTTCAAGGATGTAGCAAAGATTATGTATCTTCCTCAGGGAAAATACAGGACTGTCAATCCTATCATCTACAAAGACTCCTGGACATGAGGAATTCACAGCACCACATAGCAGAGCTGTCATGAGTACAATCAAATTAGGGTGATAATTTAAGATAAATATAGCAATCCAAGCATAGTACTAAGACCAGATATTTCTAGAGTCCTCCCCTATCCCATACCCAACATTAATGTAGAATTCCAAGGGACACACTTGAGAGAGAGAGAGAGAGAGAGAGAGAGAGAGAGAGAGAGAGAGAGAGAGAGAGAGAGAAAATATAGGGGAAGTACTGTTCTCAACTTTTTTGTTATTAAGAGTTTTTAAGAGGAAAACAAAATATGATGTGAACAGATAATAAATTACATAGGTATATTAAGATGAGCAGAGTTATTTTTTCCTGGAGAATCAGAAAGGAACTAGTAGGAGATTGAGAGCCTGAAGATACTATATTAATATGAGCCAAAAAGAGATGTCTAGATGTTTCTTATGAAATCAAGGAGTTGGTCTGAGCTTTTTCCACATGGAAATGCTGTGCCCATCTTATTTTCTGTAAGGTATCTGGTTCTCACTCTATACCTAATGAAGACCCTCTCATACAGGAGAATGATATGCATGTTCATTCTAGTACCATGCTTGGAGTTGGAAATGGAATGAACCTCATTTCTCCGTGTTGGAAACAGAAACCTTAGAAATCTCAATTGCTTTCATTCTTCTTGAGGAGAATGACACAATGTTTGGTTCTAAGAGATGAGTTACTCTGTCTGAAGCAGGGTCCTGAGGTTGTTGTGAGCTAAGTGTCCCCACTCATAGACATCTCCATAGGGATGTTCTCACAGCTGAAATAAAAAGTTTTATTACCACCTAGCAGCTGCATAGTGAGGAAACTTTCCCAAATCATGAAGCCCTGAGCCTTACAGCTGTTTATGTTTTATACCCAAAAAGTAGCTCTGGACTGTCACACCTCAGTTAACAAGAAGCAGAGCTACCAAAGCCAAAAGTCAAGGTACATTTAGGGACTTCCCTAGAAGTGTGGACTAGGTCTCTGTTTTTATTTTGGCAGGTCTTAGGACCTGAGTATTTGGTTTTAAGGTCAAAATTATGCCTCTAACATAGCATTAGTCATGCTAAGGTCTGGGGGCTTACATTACATTCCCCACTGACTCTATGGATATGAATCAAATTGTTGATCCATCTTGAAGCAGGTTATATAGTCCTCCTCAGAACTAACAATTTAACAGAATTTACTCTCTGTTTCACATAGTTAAGTAGGCAGTTGAACAAGTGGGGTCCTATAGTGAAGGCTAAGAACAAAAGGATCAATGGTCCAGCAGTAGACTGAAGTAGAGCTGTTAACCAGGGAGAGCAAGAGAACAAGACTTGACACCAGCTGTCAGATTCTTGGCATCTCTTTTCTCTTTCCTTAATGTTATTTCTGATCATAGCTAAACTTTCTCTAATTACCCTGACTGGTTAGCATAAAAGCAACAAGTTTCTCCAGTGCCGTGCAGAAACATCCTTGTTTCATGAAGAAGAGATCCAATTCTCTGTTTTTCTGAAGAACAACTTTCTGTAGAGGGTCTACCTGAATTTTTAGACGGGAAACAGAATTTTCCAGATGGTCCGAGTTTATGTCTCTCTGAGCACTGACTTTTGTCCACCACAGTTAAGGCTGAGGTTCCAAATGGAGAAGAGACCACTATGCCTGCCTCAACCAACAGGGGATTTAGAATGGTGATGGAACACCATATATAGGGAAGCCCAGAATATAGATTTTAGTGGTCCCATCCCTCTTTTCCATTACAGAGAAACACTTGTGTTATGACATACATGAAGAGGCAAAGGAATGGGGTCTTCTCCAGTGCAAACAATCAGAAGATGCTACCTTGGTTCAAACAAGCCAGGTAGACTGTAGTACCTGGAAATATACTCAAACACCATTGTCAGGTCAATCTGCTATGTGTGGCTATTGGAATCTGCATGGGGAGACTATGTAGGGTGAATCTTTCTAACATTAGGCAACAATTATTTCCTTGAAGGTCCCCAGGGTTAGCTTATGTTGGTTTCATTTACAGTTGTAAGGACTAAAAGTGGAGTTTGATTAATTTCAATCCCAACATAGTATGGGGGTTTAAGGTCCAGGAATAGTCAGCGTGAGAATGAACAAGGAGCAACTTCTAACATCCTAAATACCAAGGGGCTGGCTTCTGCTGCTTCCTGTATTTACTCCCATGATTATCAAAGGAATTCCTGAAGAAGCTGGAGATTGGAGGCTGGCTGCCTTAGGGAGCTCATAATTTGGAGGAGGTTTGTAACTAAAATTGACCTATTTGGGCCAAAGATCTAGATGATCCTTTTTTTGCATAGTAAATTTGTTGCCTGGGTCTCAAATATTTACATAAAATACAACTGCCCAGGTTCTAGCAACTTCCCAATCATAATCTTTAGTTTCCTGTCAGGCCTTAACCTTTGTAGATATGAGATTTCATGACCTGAGACCACAAATGTGTTGTGATAGTTTCCTTTCTAGCAATGAAAGAGTCAGTGTAGCCCCACAAGGACAAAGTTTTACAACCCCACTGAACACAGTGGTATCTTCTCAGCTCTTGGCAGTTTGGGCATAGGGCACCAGCAGGGCAGGCATAGTGTTGTGTAGACTGAAGTCCCCTTTTCAGAAGTGGACCCATAGCCCCAGAAGAGGACTGCTATGTGGTCTCTTCTTCCAGTTGCCTCTGGATATAATATTTTGAAGAAATTCATCTGGAAGGTGGGTTGGATTTCAATGAATAATATAGCTATAAGCTTCTAGGTTTGGGTCTTTCTTAATCCCAGGGTATTGGCTTATGGAGTTTATGGATCTTTCCCAGTGAGAACAGAGTAGAGGAAACAGGACAGTAGTTACCAGCCTATGTCAGTATTATCTTTAGCAGGTCAGAGGTCCTTGTAATGAACCATCTATTATTGTTTTCTGTAGCCTCCTTCAGTGGGGTGCAATTAATCTATGGGGTTACACCAGTAAGTGACCTTCACAGCTGTAATGGTGGTAGAATCCACAGGGTATGGGTCTTTCCACATCAAGTCCAGGCTTTTTGTTGGGATTCACTTTACCCACACAAGGTCACCAGGTTGAAAACTGTGGGTAAGTTCTGGGCAAGAGTATAGCCTCTTGAACCATCTGAGGAATCTGGGCTTATCGCAGGGCCTACAGAGACTTGAGTAGGAGTAGTTATCAGTTTCTTCCTTATGAACATCTCTGAGCTTAAGGAGAAGGGAGGAAGCCTATACAACCTAATTTCAAATCAAGGAAAATGTTTTATTGGGGGGTGCTCCTGCCCCGCAGGAGGGTAAAAGTAGAAGGTTGGCCCAATTTTCAGACATTTCAAGGACATCTTAGTTAAAGTATCCTTCTAGATACTACTTATCCTTTCTACTATCCTGAGTTTTGTGGCATATAGGCACAAAATACAGTTTGCAATCAAAATTTAATACCCTTGCCAGATCTGGGGAATCTTTGGCTTTTTAGGGTAGGCTATTGTCAGACCACAGAGAGAGGGGCAAGCCAAATGTAGGGCTAATTCTTGCAGGAGTTATTTGGTGGCCACAGAAGCTGGCCCTGTTGATGGAGGAGAGATGTCCACCCATTCAGAGAAGGCATCTATAAAAGTGAGCAAATGCTTATAAGCAATCATGAAGGGTTTGATCTCTGTAAAGCCCACTTCCCAATGTTCTCCAGCGGAGCTTCCTCAGCCACAGACTCTTCAGGGGTTTATCTTCTACCACTGGGTTTCACTTTTGTGCAAGTGCTATATTTGAACAGAATGTCTTCCACAAGATTATCTAGTTCAGGTTTATGATATCTGGGCCTGAGTAACGTAGGAGTTTGGGATGCCCTCAGATGGGTGGCCTGGTAGAGTTTGATGATCATTTGTCTTCTGTCAGCAGCAGGAAGTGCAGGTCTCTCAGCCAAGTCTGCTGCCCTGTTTCCTTTTGCCTCCATAAGGAATCCTCTGTTTGGTGCACTTTGCAATGAATACTGGCTACCTCTTTTGGTAACCATATGACTTTGAGCAGGGTCAGAATTTCTTCTTTGTTTCAGATTCCCTTTCTAGCCCAGGTGATGAGTCCACTTACTTGATAGAGAATCCCATGGGCATAGGCCATGGCAAATGCATATCATGTACATAGTGACAGCTTTGTCTTTCTACCAGTGAAGTACCTATGTTAATTCTAGAAGCTCAGCCCTGTGTTTGCAAGTCCTGCAGCTAAGATACTGGGCCCACATGTCCTATCCAAGGTGACAATTGTCAAATTGATATATCTGACTACATTCTGAATAAAACTACTCACATCTATGTACCGTATCTCTTCTGCTTCTCATAGCAGAGCATCTGATAGGCAGATCTGATGAATTAGATCACTTCAGCCATTCCAGACAATTCCAGAGTGGCTCTGTTGGTTTGTCCTCTGGCAGTATGCTGGTTGGGTTGATAGTGAAAGTTTTACAGAGTCAGATACAGGTCTGGTCTAGGAAACGTGCCTGATAAAATCTTATTTAGGTGTTGAATATCCCATCTCTGGGTGGCTTTTTCTGGTCTGGACTAGCCCCAAAATCTGGACCAGCAGTCCCAAAGTCCCAAAAAAACACACAGAAGCTTAGATTAATTTCATGCTGATTGTTCTATGGATCAGTAATATAACTTGCTAACTCTTCTACTAACCCATGATCAGCGAAGTGGCTTAGTACCTTTTCTCAGAGCAGCATCCTGGTCTTCTTTCCCCTGCGTCTGCTGTCATCTCTGCTTTGCTCTTCCTCTTCCCAGAGTTTTCTTAGTCTGGTAGCCCCACCCACACTTCCTGTCTGCCTTCTGGCCAATCAGCATTTCATAAGACCAGTTAGGAGGGACAAATATTTACAATGTATCAGAACATAGCCCCACAACAAAGCTGGTTAGGAACAATTCCTGGGGCAAAGCCAGTCTGTCAGTTTGCTTTACTAGCATGGTAGTAGTGTGAATGCCCACAAACAAGCCAGCCAACCTGCAGAAACAGCATCAAGTTTTTTGGCCTCTTCTAGTGCTTGTGCTTCCTAGCTCATAGGGTATTGTTTGACATGTACCGAAATATCAATACTTTATAATTAGATGTCAATCGACACTCAATGTATAGCCAATCTTGGTGGGTTATCCTCAGTCCTGACTCAAGGGTATTGTTGTTGAAATCCTACAGGTATCTTGCATATTGGGCATCACTTTGGGGTACTGGACTTGGCTAAAAGCGTATTTTTCTATCATGGAGCACGTAACAAGAATATGGGCTGGAGGCTGATTAGGATTTAAAATATGTAGGGTAGTGGCTTCCCTTCAAAATATAAAGGCATAGATGATGGAGAATTGTGATCTGCAATGTCAGAATACTGGAACTTTGTCAAGCAGCAATGGTCCTCATGAGGTCCACACCACACATATTTTATAACAAATCTCCCCCAATGATAGGGGAAGTCTGGTGTGACTAAGAAGTAGTCAATCATAGTACCTTGTTCCAATTCCACTGTCTATGAGGTCAACCAGAAAAAAAGCAATCTAGTTGCCTCTTAGACCTCACTGTTCCCAGCAATTTCTTCAGGACTAAGTGGACTGCACCCAGTTGGTCATACTCTAAACACTGCATCTCCATGTCTAATGTTAAAACACTCTACAGATCTCCAACAAGTTGAGCTCTGTTAACTGCAACATTCATCTTTCCCTTGGGCCAGTTCCTCCCTCTGTTAGCATCTTTCCTTGGCAGATATTCCACAACTCTCAGTATCCCCAGCATCTTGGGGTTTCCAAGACAATGCAGGCTCCAACTTTACAGAGTTGCAAAATGGGCCCTCTAGGCCTCCATTCATGGACACCCCTAATACATGCCTGGCCTCAGAAGCTTTCCTAAGGTTCAGAGGTACATTCCTTAATTCATTTCTTCTATTCTTAACTCTAAAGCCAGAACCATGTAGCCAAACCCACCAAGTTCTGCTGCTTGTTCGGGCTGAAGCATGGCCCTCTCATTACATCTTCACCAGCTTTTTGGTTTTGACTATTTCCTTCACTGCCTAAGCTTGGCTGTCCTTGACCTTACCCTCTAGACCAGGCTGGCCTCAAACTCAGAGATCCAGCAGCCTCTTCCTTCTGAGTTCCACACTGGGCACTAAGCTTTTTTAAAAAAAATTCCATTTCAAAAGTTAGAAACTTAGTTGGGTAGATCTTGCTCTGAGGTCACCACTTTCTTTATTCAATTTTCATTTATCTCTTTGAACATAGAATTTAGCTCTATTGCACTTCCTGGTGCCCTTTTCTCAATATGTACATTTTGTATTTTCATTTGCTCAGCTTGTTCCTTTTCATTATAAATCTTTATCAGAGTTAATCCTAATAAACACACAACAGAGTCAATATAAGGATGTTTTGAGATTTCCTCTCCTAACAGAATGAATCCAAACCTCTTCACTTCAGCCTCAGGCAAATTCTTTGGACAGGGCAAAAGGCAGTCATTTTCTTCATCAAAGTATCACAAGAAATATCAGTAGTTGACATACTAAAATTCTTCTCTGAAACCTCTTGAGTGAGACACATCTCCCATGTACCCCATTCAAATAGCTCAGCACCTCTGTCTTCCATGCTCCTGCTAGTTTGGACCATTAAGCAGTGCTTAAAGCATTCCTCTGCTTTCCTAATCCAAACTCCCAAAGTCCCTGTTTCTCCAAACAAAAACATAGTCATGCCTATCATAGCAATATCTGAGTTTCTAGTGTCAACTTCTATCTTAGTTAGAGTTTCCAGCACTGTGAATAGACACCATGACCATGGCTACTCTTACAAAGAAAACATTTAATTGAGGTGGTTCTCTTACATTTCAGTCCATTATCATCATGGCAGGGAGCATGGTGCTGTGCAGGCAGATATGGCGCTGGCTACATCTTGATCAGAAAGCAACAGGAAATGGACTGTAACAAGAGGAGTAACTTGAGCATAGGAGAACTGAAAGCCCCACCCCTACAGTGACATACTTTCTCCAACAAAGTCATACCTAAGGCAACAAGGCCATACCTCCTAATAGTGCCATTTCCTTTGGGGCTATTTTCTTGCACATTCTACATCTTTCCTCCCACATTGGCTTTTGGTTATGGTGTTTCACTGCAGCAATAGAAACCTTAGCTAAGACATACCTCCTACTTTTAATGTTACTTTGGGCTCCTGGAGGCTCACTGGAATAGAGCCTTTAGACCTGTCAGTCCTTACCAAATGAAGATGAGGGTGTCCTTTCCTCTTCCAGTTTTGACATTCACTCTTCCAGTGTCCTTTTGCCTACAGCAGGCACACTGGCTCTTGTTTTCAAGTGTTCTCCCTCTGGGTCTTCCTGAGCATTTCCACTACCACTTGGTCAATTTTCATTCTGCTTTTCTTCTACATAGTCATAGGTATTACAACCTTTTTAAGAATTTTCCAATAACCAGAATCTATTCATACCCTCAAACTCTTCCAACTTCTGAAGTTTCTTTCTAATATCTGAGGCTGGCTGCATAAGAAAAGCAATTTTGGTTGCTCACTGCTTATTGGCATGTCTGGGTCTGGGAGGTAAACAACTGGTAAGCATCACACAGGCACTCCAGGAATGCAGTGGGAAATTGAGTGGACTCTTGCATAACCTCGGTCACCTTAGACAGATTGGTGGGTTTTCTAGCAGCTGTCCTTAATCCTCATAAAAGGGCCTAGTGAAATTACCCATATCCTCCTTACCTTTGTCAGTGTTGGGATCCCAGTCAGGTCAGGCAGAGGAGAAAATTCTCTCTATTGGGGCTTTCACTGTCCAGTATCAATCCAGCATCGAGCCAGAAGGCAGCTTTCTTACCATTTAAGCCAGATCATTTTCCACTCCTCAGCCATGAAGAGGGTGGCTGAGAGCCATTGGCAATCTTCCCAGGTCATCTGATGGGTGTACAAGACTGTCTCGGGGAAACTAATGAGAGTCTGAGGATTTTCAGAGAATGGTGGGTTCTGAGATTTCCAATTATACAGATCATTGGTTGAAAAGTAGACCAAACCAGAAAAGGGGTTGAGGGGAACCTCACTGGGAGCAACTCTCTTAGAGGGAGGGTGGCCTCCGCCTTTGGCCCATGGAAATTCCTCCTGGGGCCCCTGGAGCTAGGGCCATACCAAATGTGTAGAGGAGAGAGGGCCTGAGATAGAAGAGACTACTTCTTCCCTGAGAGCATGGACAGAGAAAAGTATATTCTTCTTTCTGGGTGTGTCCACGAGCCACACTTTGTATGGGATGGCGGCCAATTTTCTCCTTCCTCTCGTTGAGCTGACAGAATAGCCATAGGGCTCAGTTTCTCTGGGTGACCTGGTCAAATCAAGAAGATTCATATCTCCAACAGGAGAACATAGGTCTTAAGACAGGTGCATAAGTCTTACACCAGAACAAGTTACTGGTCAATATGCAATATGGGGAAACTGGTTGAAGTGGCTGGGGTCTCTAACCACTACATTCTAGACACCCTGAATCATCTTGGGGTACAGAAGTCTTTCACTGGCCATCTGATGCCAAAGTTGAGTTAATCAATTTCATAGAAGGTTTGAAGTTTCTCGGGTGAGAAATAAACATCATATCCTTCTTTGTTCACAAACTGTCTTTAATTTTTTAAGCATGCATTTCAACAGTGTCTTGGGAATGCACACTTCCCTCACATTTTATATTTGTTTCCCCAATCAACAATTGCCAGAAATATACAGTGATACACACAAACAAGTAAGCAGTAAAGACAACAGGGGCCACCACAAAGACTTAAAACAGGTGTATAATGATGTCTCACCTGAATTCCCGACACTGGAATTAGGTCCATGTTCAATCTTTCATTAGTATCCAGTTCAAAGGGTAGCATACATGGCCTTCTCTCTAGAAGGGACAAATTTAGGTGACTTTCTGTAATTTCTCATTTTAGGGTAGAAGCATTAGGAGCCTCTCAGGATGTAGGACTGGAGGTGCTGGGAGGTCATGGGACCCTGAAACATCTCAGCGTGTACACTCTCTAGAAACTATCCATGGCCCGGAGGGAATCCAAGACCCCTATGTTCTAGAGTCTCAATTTCTGGGGATTTCACTGGGGCCTCCAGAATATTGTGAGGTAAATTCAAGAGAGACAATCATGCAAACACTTTTAAAGCTGAAAAGAAAGTCTTCATTCTGGTTGGTAGCAGCATGAAGAATTTGTGCAAATATGATTGCAGCCCCAAGCTGTACATATCATCTTTTATGCACAAAACAACATATCTTGGTTGGCATATTTAGTCAGCAAGAAACAGAACTATAGAGGTTAGCATATTTAGGGACTTTTTTATTCTGGTGCTTTCCTGAAACTATAAACTAGGTTGTTATTCTCATTTTGCCAGGTGTTGGGCCTACATTCAGGATTTTAAGGTCAGATGATGTCTACAGCATGGTGCTAGTCATGCTAAGCTCTGGGAGGCTGATACAAAGTTAGGTCTCTTCTCCCCACTGATCAAGAAACTTTCCATTTTTCCAGATGGATCATGATTATTTGATAGGTAACTGATAGCACTCAAGCGTAGAGACATTTCTTATTCCTGTTTTCCCAAAACCTTTCAGGTACAAGTAAATAAGGATAGGAAAGAGTTAACCCTTTACATTGGGTATGTTATTTCAAGGATTTAGTAGGCTAAGTGGAAAGCTGAAACCTCTCAAGGGCTGTCTATATGTATGATGTTCACCCTTCCTTTAAAAAATAAACAATTTTATATCCAGTTGTCATAAGGAAGGAAGGAATGTAGTTCATCATAAGTTTCCATCTGATCAAGTTTTATAATGAGATTTTGGTCATGGAGTTTGTATTTCTATTGATGTTAGTATACAAATACAGAGTTAGACAATAAATATTGAAGTAAAGATGATAGATGATAGATACATAGTAGATAGACAGGTAAGATAGATAGATGATAGATAGATAGACAGACAGACAGACAGACAGATAGATAGGCAGATAGATACAAAGTGGCCAGTTTGCTCAGTTGCTTAGAGCATGGTGCTGATAGATAGATAGATAGATAGATAGATAGATAGATAGATAGATAGATAGACAGATAGATAGACAGACAGATAGATAGATGGACAACAAATAGACAGATAAGAGATAGATGATCTTAGGCAGAAGTGAAAGGAAGATGAATTGTTTCTAGTTATATTTATTCATTCTGCATCCAATTTCACTTAATAGAAGCCAGTCGTTGCTTTCTGAGCAATTATACATTCAGAAACAAACTACTGCAGTGGATGCCAGAAGGATGTTGTGTCCCACCTGAATGCAGATAAGTCTGTAGTCCACAGAGGACAGCCAGGCCTGGTTGAATCCTTGGGTACAGCGCTTTGGGCCAAAGATCTGCATTTGTTGATTTTCACAGAGGCTATGGTTGCGGAAGGCCAAAATATCATTAAACAGTCCCCCACCGATAGTCTTAAAAAGTAGGATTCCTTGGTCTCCAACCCAGGGGGATGCTCTGATTCTATGTGTTTATTGACATAAGCCAGGTATCTCTGCTGACAGCTACCCTGACTTCCTCAGATCTCCTAGCCAATCTCCACAAACTGGGAGCAAAACACTAAACGCTGCACCCAGTGATGAAAACCCAGGGCTTCCTCAAAGCAGGCTGGTACGTGGTTTTCCTTTAGCCCCTGAAGAAAAGGAAAAAAAAAAGTGACAAATTCCGAGCCAGCTTAAGAATCTGGCCAGTGGCTAGCAAACTAGTAAAGAGAAGAACATGTTTTAGAGGAAGGGGGATTTATTCATGGACACCTGTCAGGGGCTGTCATTCCTCTGGCTGAAGTACAGCCTGCATTTTACCATGACATAAATCAGATCTTCCTGCACTTAATAACTCTTCTTTATGGGTTTCTTCCCACCCATAAATAAACCCCATTCCATATGGATATTCTGCAAAAGCCTCCTTGATTTGCAGCACTGTTCATTGGTAGAAGTAGATGTCAGTCTCATATTGCAAAGGGGCTCTAGTACAGTCATTCCTTTAAGGGAGAATCTTCTCTTCCTTGGGGTAAGGTCAGCCTTGAAAAAGGGTTCCTCTTAAAATGTCCTCATTGTGTGCACAAAAATAGCACATCTGCCAAAGGTGGAGAATACTGTGGAGAATAGCTTATTTCTTCCCAAAGAGACAAGGATAAATTTTAGCTTCAGCTCAAGTATGGCAGCTAAAAATCACATGCTTCTTGCTGGGGCCCAAGGTGGGAGAATGTCAGTTGTAGGCACCGTGTGCCTGGCCAACTTTACTGACAGATGTTTGGGGTTATAGACTGTAGGAAGATGAGCCAGTCAGCCACTGCCAGAGCCTAAGGAAGATCTGGAACATTCTACTTCCTTTGAGCAGGCTTTCAGGCTCTACAAAGAATCACACTCCTTGACACTCTGACTTGAACAACTCTTCTCAGTTGGATCGGTTTTGGACCCCAGATTCCACTCTTCAATAATGTGACAGTATAATAAACTTCATTTTTAAAGTTATACGTTATAGTATTCAGAGTTTTGTATATTCTCAGAAAGGCCTCCATAAATATTCAAATTCTAATTTTAAAAATGTAGTTGGAAAGGATGTTAGCAGGCATCATGTCCAACATCCTACCCAAGGAAGTAAACACCCCCACAGCCACCCTCACAGACAGACACTTGGGCCATTGCATTTCCCCTAGATCAAAGACTATAAAATGATACAGCTCTATTTCAAACACAACTCTTAAAATTTAACATATATTACAATTAACTCCATTCTAAACAGTGTTTTTAAATTGTGTTATCAAGATCTTTCAACACTCCATGAGAATTCATCTTTTATGAGGAAATATATTAATAAAATATTTAATGGCATGTAAGATATACCTTGCACTGTGATTATAAGAAACCAAATAAGTAAAAGTATAAGACAATATCTGTAACTATCTAAAGCAAGAGTACTGAAAATCAAAATTCATGTTCACTAAAAACCAGAAGATGACAGGTATTATCCAGGGCGTATAGGTGTTGGATCCTTTGTGCAAGGTACCTACAGTGGCGTAGAATCAGGGATAGGGATTGCTAGGAGCTCAAGTAGTTAACAATGATAACATGGTTCAATAATTCCAGATAGGATAGAGAAAGACCAAGCCCAATACACTCGCACACCTTCCATGCAGCACTGCTCACAACCAGGTAACAGACAGACAAAACTGTATGTATATCCTGTATTTTTCAGCTATAGAAATCAATGTTAAGTGGTACATGAATAGACCTTAAACATATTGTGCAAAGTGAAAGACATCAGACTTTAAAAACTATTCACTGTGCAATTCCATTTATATAATTTCTCCATAACAGATAAATCAGTCAGGCCAGAAAGCAAACTGGTGGTTTCCAGAGTTTGAAGCAAAGAGAAAATGTGAAGTAATTGGTTGATGGGCACAAAGCTTCCTTTTGGAGTAGTTGAACAAGATTTTGAGTGTACAAACTATCACCATTACTACTTTAAAATGCTAAAAAAAAAAAAGCCCAAAACCCAACAGTATTACTTTAAAATGCTAATTTTAGGATTTCTGAATAAAAGGGTTTCTTTTTTTTTTTTTTTTCAGAAAAAGATTTATGTGTTTATCCGTGTCTGAGGCTCATCATTTATGTGTATCAGAGCATGCTGCTCCATTTCTTTCTGGGCTCATCCCCCCAATCTACATAAAACCCAAGTCACAATGATCTACCTAAAAATATTTTCCTTCCATTCTGTCTTACACACAAAGCTACCAGCTGACTCTGTGCTGGTCAGTTTTTGTTAGCTTGACACTGACCCAGAGGGGTCTCAACTGAGAGACTGTCTTCATCAAATTGTCCTGTAGGCAAGTCTATAGGGGCATTTACTTTATTGTTGACTTCTCAGAACACAGTCACTTAGGGGCATTGCTCCTCCTGGGAAGATAACACTGGGACTTATATGAAAAGTAGCAGAGCATAAACTGAGAGCAAGTCAGTAAACAGCATTCTCTATGGCTTCTGCTTGGTTTCCTGTTTGTGGGCTCCTGTTTAGAATTCCTGTACTGACTTCCCTCAGTGGTAGAGTGTGACCTGAGAGTTGCTTTTGGGCATGGTGTTTATTACAGCAAGGACAGACACCAAACTAGAAAAGACATACATGTTTTTTGTTATGGTCTTACACTTTTTTCTTTAAAGACCTCAAACTCACTATTTATCATAGTAAATGATACTTGAACTTTGGACCATCATGCTTCTATGTCCCAGGTACTGGGATTACAGGTTCATGTGACCATACACAGCTTATGTGATATTACAGATCAAATCCAGGACTGTGTACATGCTAAGCAAGTACTCTACCAGCTGAGATACATCTACAGCCTTCTCCCACTCTTATAAATAAAGTTTTAGAGAAACACAGATACAACTATTCCCATATATATAATTCCCCTAGAAGCAGAGTCTCTCACACATGTGATGGCATACTGGGTATCTAATAAAGTTTGCCTGAAGATCAGAGAAGAGAATCAGCCACAGATTTTAGTCATAAAGGTCAGGGCGTGGTGACACACAGGCCTTTAATCCCAGTACTAGGAAGCTTGAACCAGGAAGTGATATTGCTGGGCAGAGAAAGGTTTATAAGGCAGGAAGAGACAGAGATTGACCCTTCCCTTTCAGCTGAGAACTCAGAGGCATTCAGTCTGAGGATTCATGAGGAGTTGGCTTGGTCAGAAGTAGCTGTGGCTTCTTCTCTATGGTAGTGGATCTTCCTCTCCAATCTCTTGGTTTTTCCCCAGTATCTGGCTCTAGGTTTTTTATTATGATACCAATTAAAATTCATGCAAAAGAGCTTACTGGATTTCTTAGTAGGCTAGATTAATCAGCAAGCCCAACTGAGTCTCCTGACTTATCCTCATCCTCTACCCTCTAGTGCTAAAATTTAAGACCCACAGACCACTCCAGGGCTTTCACATGAGCACTAGAGACCCAAATTCATGTCCTTTTGGGCAACAGGTGATCTTACCTACTGAGCCACCTCCCTAACCCAAGTGCTTTCTTCTTATCACAACAGAATTGCCTTGTTCAAACTCAGGCTCCTGAAGTATTTAATGTATGATCACTTATATTAAAATTCATCGGCCTCTGTTACAGAATGATTTCATGAGAATCTTTTCATCAAAACAATAGACATACAAGAAAATGGCAAACCCATACAGAAAGTGATATTGAAGCCCCAAGTGTGGGGGGGCAACAAATTGAGGACCAGTTATTTGCGTATTTACCAACAGTAAATAATTCTGAAAAGCAGGAATTTAACAAACATCTCCAGAAATTAAATTACTGCTATAGAAGTAACCCAGATAATCAAGTTACAAATCATATAACCTCCTAATCATTGTGAATGTGAGTGGCCAAACACCCACATGAAGTTTCAAAAAGAGATTGAAAGAGCAAATATTATTTACAAATAATAGTTTCCAACTTTAACGTATTTTAAGCTTTTATTTTTTTAAGCAAAGAAGGATCTTTCTGGAAAAGTATAAAACCCACCCCTCTGCTGACAACACAGCTCAGATATGCCCATGATTTAAAATCAGGCTGTTTTTCTTCTGTTACATTGAAATGAAATTAATTTTGAAGCAGTATTTTATTTTTGTAACTC
Source organism: Sigmodon hispidus (assembly GCA_004025045.1). NCBI lineage: Eukaryota > Metazoa > Chordata > Mammalia > Rodentia > Cricetidae > Sigmodon > Sigmodon hispidus. The sequence continues at coordinate 18,084 of PVIH01000196.1, forward strand.
AGTCTTACTAAAGTACAGTCTAGCCTATCCTGCAGAACTGTAGATATACAATATCTAGAGTGATATTCACTTGGTTATAAGTATTATTTCTCAATAGTAAGACTTGGAGATGATTTTTTATTGTTATTTTTGATTTCATACATTGTTTAAAAACTTTTTTTTAATTTGAGACTCAAGGAAAACATGATGAATTGCTGTCTTTACTTGATGGTAGTATCCTAGTAATGGCCTACTCATTCCTTTGTATATTTTTGAATGTCTCTTAAACAAAACTTTAAATAATATTTTTATTGATTTTCTGGTAGTGTTTTTTATTATTAAATTGCCCACAGTACCTAGCATAAGCAAGGCACATAATCCATGTTCATTAAAAATTGTATTGATTTTTGTTTTCTAAAATGTCTCTGGAATTGTTCACACTCTAAAATAGCTAGAGTTTAAAATATTGTTGACATAAAGTTACTTGTAATTTATTCTCTAATGTATTAATTGCAATAGAAATACAACTAGTTCTCTTTATAGTAACCACAGAAGAAAAGGCATCTTAAGTAGTTTAAAGATGCCCCAAGCCTTGTATGCTTATGACAAAGCATTATATCTAAGTGTACTTCTCCCATTTTCTAGTGCCCAGGGCAGCAGCCCTAAACACACTTCCCAAGTTTTTAAGAGCTCTCATTAAACATAGCTCTTGCACTTTTTCTCTATTTTATCTTATCTTTTTATAGGGGTGTGCTACTATGAAGGTCAAAGAGTAACATCTCAGAGAGGGCTCTCTCCTTCCGCAGATACGACCCAGAGATCAAACTCAGATGGTGAACCTTGGCATCAGGTGTCTTTACCCACTAAACCCCTCCCTTAAATTGCATTTTTTCTAATGAAACATATTGTGCTTTGTGGAACTTACCATTTCTCTTTCTACAATGACCTAGATCAACATAGAAGGACAGGTCTGGTACTGCAGGAGAAAGAGAGAACAGGAGATGTGAGGTATGAGAGTAGAGGGTCTTCAAGGGTTCTTCCAACTTGCAGTTGAATATGAGTATACGCTCCCCCAAGAAGATAGTAAATGAATGGATTCATTAAGAACAATACATGAGATATATAATTAAGTATTTGAATAAATGTGCTATTTGTTCACTGAACGATGCAGATGCAGTCTATTGAATAGGCTGGAATAATTGAGAGATTAAAGCCTCGGGAAGGTACAGATATTCATGGTAATATTTACTCACATGACAGGAGAAGGAAGATAATGGTATAAAGATAGATAGATGACAGACAGACAGACAGATAGACAGACAAACCCATCCTATTAACATTGCGGAAGTTAGAGTTAAACATACATTTATCTGTCTCTGAATCTATGGAACCAAGATGTATTGAAACTACCTCATCGATGGGAAAAGCAGGAAAAATAAATGGAATAAAGTAAGAGAAAGTTGTGGTTTGACATGTCTAGTCACTCCATGATCTAAAATGAGTACTGATTATTGATAAAAACACATTCACAGTCAGACAGCTTTATGCACAGGATTCTTGTTCTTCCTTTGTTGTAAATGGTTCTGGCCTGGACTTTTTGGTGCCACTCTCAGCATCAAATAATCTCTCTCTCTCTCTCTCTCTCTCTCTCTCTCTCTCTCTCTCTCTCTCTCTCTCACACACACACACACACACACACACACACACACACACACACACACACACACGCTTATATTACTTTATGCTGATTGGTCTAGGTCCCAGGCATATAACTTGCTAGCTCTTTAGTCTTAAACTAACCCATCTTTCTTATCCTTTTCTGCCATGCAGTGCAGTACCTTTTCTGAGAGCAGCATTTCAGCTTCTTTCCTCTATGTCTGCTGCCGTCTCTTCGTCCTGTCTATGGCAGCTCTCTCTGAAGGCTCTCTAGCATCTCTCTCTGTTCTTCCTGCACTCAGAGTTTCCTTAGCCTGGTAGCCCCACCCACACTTCCTGTTTGCCTTTGGCCAATCAGCTTTTATTAAACCCATGGGTGGGACAAATATTTACATTACCAGCATAATCCCACTACATTCCTTCCTTCCCATTCTGGAGACTCTTTCATCTCATACATTCTGCTTCAGTCCTCTCCTATTTTTAAACTAGAAAAGTAAAGAGATGCCTGACCCTAACAGAGAGAATCTGGGGAGCATAAAGAAAAGGTCATATCAAGAAAAATAAGAGAGACAAAACAGCTCTTCTCTACTCCATAAAGGAGTTATAATTTGAAACTTCCAGTGTCTGACTAGGAGAGGCTATAGCATCACCAGACATAAACATTGATGCTGAAAATCAGCTGCTATGCTGGGCTCCAGGCTGGTTCATATACCTATCTACTATAGGGTCTCCTCTTCAGTGTCACAGATAACTAAAACCCAGTGTGGCTCACAGTGACCACAGCTTCTTTGTCAACCATTCCTGGCTCCATGCTTGCTTCTGGACTTGCAAGATTTTAGGGCCTCACATTACACCTCTCTGAATGCTTAGGGAAATTTCTCCTTCATAGATCTATTGATTCTAACATAAACTCTCTCTTCCTGTTTCCCTGGTGCATTTATATCTTCTGGATATATCTCTGGCTGGGGTCTATTCTCTCTGCCTTCTCCATGCAATATTCGCTATTTCTTTGATACTGTGGCTGGGGCTGACTTTAGTGCTACCAGAAAGATCACATCAAAGCCTGGCTCTGAAAAATTATGAGTTGCCACTACATGCATCAGGATGTCTAAATTTCTTAGTCAACCCAACTTGTCCTCCAAACTATGACTCTCTCCACAGCTTTAGGGCTTACCTCTCACTTACCTCCCTTGTTTTCCTTATTAAACACTAATGTACCACTTCATTTATCCCCCTAGATTTTTTTGTAATGGTAGTGCTTCTGCTATACTATGTCCTCTGTTGCTTTTCTTTCTCTTTTCCTACCTAGTTAGTTTTCTTAGAATCAGGCTGGAGCACTCCAGGTAGAAGGAACAAGAATGAAGTAAACCATAAAACATTTAAGTGAACGATCCAATGCTCTACCCCTCAAAGAGTAAAGAGATAAATAAAAGAATTCTCAGTTATCTTTGTATCCCACTGAGGCATTTCTTCTTGTCCACGCTGAGTTCCCTTGGAGTCTGCCTCTTCTAGTCAATACAAAGCATCTACTGAAGAATGAATGATGTACCATTTAAATATGGCATTGAACTAGTTTTCTTATGGGCACTTTGGCACAGGGCATCTATAAACAGCAGTAGATTTAAGTTCATCATTGTGCCCTGAAGATTCATTTTGACATCCCAGATAAGAGAACTCACTAGCAGGTTCAAAGTCAGAACATATCTGAATAAAATACTTAGAATAGTCCTCTAAAACTAAAACAATCAATGCACATGACATATGCTTTGAGTATCCATAGAAGGCAGGTGCTGGGCACAAGCTCAGCATAAAGAGGGCTTTATGAATTACTTGGAATCCAGGTCCTTACCAACCAACCTGACCTTCAGACTTGGAGAATTTGAGGAGCCCTGGTCTTAGACTCTCCCTTACCCAAATCCCCACACCTACAGACTATTCCCTCAAAGAAAGATATATTCTAAAGTAGCACCTCTCTTCAAATGCCATTACAGATTTTCTCGTGAAAATTATTAGTTTTGTATGGCTAGTCTTACCATGCCCAGAGAAACAATATAATAAAAGTGCTGGATTAGATGTCTCTCTCAGGTTCCTCCTTGTTACCTAGCTTTTTAAGGGTTGTGGATTATAGCTTGGTTTGCTTTTGCTTTATGTCTAAAATCTATTTATGAGTGAGTGAGTGAGTACATATTGTTTGTCAGTGGGGGTCTGTGTTGCCTCATTCAGGATGATTTTTTTCTAGTTACATCCATTTGACTGAAAAACCCAGGATGTCATTATTTATTTTTGCTACTGAGTAGTACTCTCATATAAATGTACCACATTTTTAAAAATCTATTCTTCAGTTGAGGGACAGCTAGGTTGTTTTGAGGTTCTGGCTATTATGAATAATGCTGCCATGAACAAAGTGGAGCAAATGTCTTTGGAAGTAAGAATGTGCATCCTTTGGGTATATGCCCACAAGTGGTATTGCTGGATCATTAGGCAGACTAATTACCAGTTTTCTGAAAAACTCCCATATTGATTTCCAGAATGGCTGTACAAGCTTACATTCCCATCACCAATAAAGGAATGATCCCCTTACTCCACATTGTGTCCAGCATAATAAAAAATTATCCTGTTTTTGAATTTTAGCCATTCTCACAGGTACAAGGTATATCTCAGAGTTATCTCGATTTGCATTTTCCTAATGGCTAAGGATGCTAAGCAGTTCTTTATGTGTCTTTCAGACATTTGAGATTCTTCTATTTATTTAGCTCTGTACCATTTATTTTTCAGGACCATAGTGGGGAGGGGGTAAGGGGAAGTGGGACGAGAACATGAGGGAATGGGATGGTTGAGATGAGGGAGGGACAGAGAGGGAAAGCAATGAAATAGATACCTTGTTAGAGAAAGCCATTATGGGGGCTAGAGAGAAACCTGGTGCTAGGGAAATAGCCAAGAATCCACAAGGATGACCCCAGCTAAAATTTCAAGCAATAGTGGAGAGAGTGCCTAAACTGACCTTCCCCTATAATCAAACTGATGGCCATCCTAGTTATCATTATAGAAGATTCATCCAGCAACTGATGGAAATAGATGCAGAGAGCCATAGCTAAGCACTGGGTCAAGCTCTCAGTCCAATCAAAGAGAGGGAGGAGAGATTTATATGAGCAAAGTGGTCAGAATCATGATGAGGAAACCCACAGAGACAGTTGACCTGAGCTATTGGGAGCTCACTGACTCTAAACTGACAGCTAGATACCTGCATGAAACTAGGTCCTCTGAATGTGGATGACAGTCAAGTGGTGTGGGCAGTTTGTGGGGCCTCTGGCAATAGGACCAGTATTTATTTCTAGTGCATGAACTGGCTTCTTAGAGCCCATTACCTACAGAGGAATATTTTGCTCAGCCTTGTTACTGGTGGGGGATGGGGCTTGGTCCTACCTCAACTGGATATGCCAGACTGCATTGACTCACCCGAGGAGTCCTTAGCTTCCTTAAAAAATGGTTGGGGGTTGGCATGGGGGAAGCTGGGAGATGACTGTGAAGAGGGGAGGGAGGGGAAACAGCAGTGGATATGTTAAACAAACTCTCAAATTAAAAAAAAAAAAAAAGTGCTGGATTGGAGGATGGAGAACATAAGCAAAAGCTAGAAGACTCCCCAATAAGCCATTTTGTAAACATGTAAATGCAAAAGATGTCTCAGGACATGAAGACCAGAGAAGGAATGGACAAAGAGAGATAAAATAAGAGATTACCACAGACACAGATAGTGTTTCATGATTGCAAAATATTTGCATAGATTTTCCAAGGTATTGTTTCTTTTGATCCCTATCACACTCCCATATTTACAAAGGACAACTATTGTGTTGCTTCACCTTTGAATTGAGCCTTTTTGAGCTCCTCCATTTTATTCATGATCAAATGGCTAGTCAAGGACTAGTCTAGCATTTCAGTCAGTGCTCTGCCCTTTGGTTGGATGTTCTTAGTCCTACACTACCCTCACTCTCAGAGAGTCATTTTAGTAGCAAGCCTCTATAAGTCTGACATATACCCTATAAACAAGGCAATTTCCTTTTTATACTGGTTATTATAATGGAAACTCCAGGCACCTAAATACTTGGGAATCTAAGTCCTTGATTATTCCCAGATTCGTCAATTACCAAGTTCTCAAATATATTCAAGAAATAACCAGTTTTTCCTAACACTTTAAGCTGTTTCATTGTATCTACAAGCCAATAAGCACCCCATGCCAAATTCAGACCTGAGTGATGATGAAAACAGCCACTGAGAACCCCAGCCTGCTGCTTCTAAATCCGTGTTGAACAATTCAAAATGATAATCCAGCACATGGCAGTAACTCAGAATAAGCAGGTCCATCATTCACTCACATAAGGGCATGCATAGCCTCCAGGGCTCTTATTCCTTTGACCAGGGACAGCATTTCTTCTCAAGCCCTCACTCATTCTCTGCACAATTCATTTGTCTAGCATGCCCTTCATACATAGCAGTGTTGCTCACTTCACCCAGAGTCAATCACCAGATGCCAAGAGTTAGGAAGCTCTTCTTGGGGCAGATTTAAAGAGATGGGTTTAAGATCCAGAGGAGTTAGAACAGGAATGATAAGCATAGTCTTACATGCCAGAGATGAAGGTAGTTGAAATCTGAGACAGGACCCGGGTAGGCTCAGTCAGGGAAAGGTGAGCAGAGTTGGAAATGAAAAGAACAGAACACAGCCCAATCTGTAGTCTCCTGGCTGCACCAAGCAGAACAGCTGTCTGCTCTTGGCCTTGTACTTGTATAAGTATAAACTCAAGTCTTGCTGTTTGGGAGTAGGAACTACTTGGTCCCACCCCTATGGATTCCAAAGCAAAGAATTCTGGGATGGCTCCTAAGAAAATAAAGCAGATATGACAAAAATTGTCAGTGAGGGACCCAACTTATGATATCCTTCCTCTGAGTTGAATTTGGAATTGTGAGACAGGTCTCGGAGCTCGGCCGAACAATGTCACAAATGGCAGCAAATTTGAAGTTAGAGACTATATACCAACATTTATGTTATGTCCTTTCTCCATTTATTTTGTTTTATTTATTTTTTGTTTTCATTCTTTGGAAGTTTATTGATTTACATAGTAAATTCTACTTGTCACTCTCTCATTTCTTTGTCCTTTCTCACTGAAGCTTCTGTTTAACAAAATTTTTTCTCTCTCTCTCTTTCCCCCTCTCCCCACCCCTCGTGTGTGTGTGTGTGTGTGTGTGTGTGTGTGTGTGTGTGTGTGTGTACTACATGTCTGTCTATCTAGTACTTATGAAGGTCAGAAGATGTCAGATCCCCGGGACTGGAGTTATAAATGGTGGTGTGCCACCATTTCAGTACTAAGAACTAAACCTGGATCCTCCAAAGAGCAACAAGTGTTCTTAGCTGATGCAACATCACAGTTCTCATCTTGTGTATATGTTAAGCAAGTGAGTTCAGTAGCTTAATATTGCACCCCTTGCTGCTTTCCATCTACCCCTCTCCCCTTCCACTCCTCCTCTGTCTCCATTCAGAAAGGCTTAGGCCTCCCATGGGCTTGAACAAAACATGGCACATCAAGTTGAGGCAGAATGGAGCCTTGTGTCAAGGCTGGGCAAGGTCATCCAGCATAGGGAACAAGTTCCCCAAATCCAAATAAGCGCCACAGACAGGTCCTGATCCCACTGCTAGAAACCTTACAAACAGAGCAAGCTACACAACTGTCACACACATGCAGAAGGTATTATGTACACAGACACAGAAATTTTTGGATATCAGGCTCACTGTCTTAGTCACATGTTATGATAAAATACCATGACTTTCATGTTTATTGGGGCTTATGGTTTCATCGGGTTAGAGTCCAAGATAGTACTGGAAACAAATGGCAGCAGCGACAGACAGCTAAGAGCAGGAGGTAAAGAGAGCAGGTTGGGAATGGTACCTGTCTTTTAACAGTGGCATACCTTTTCCAGCAAGGCCACCCAATCTTTTCTAAGCAGTTCCAGCCCTGGTTATTGAGTATTTAAACCTATGAGCCTATGAAGCTATCGTCATTCAAACCACATTCACACATGTAAAGCTTCCCTAGAGTGAGCACTGAAAGCAGCCACTTTTGGCAGACAGACTAGCTCACAGAAGGGAAGAGTATCTATGCAAGATTAGCATAGAATCCACTCCTCTCAAACCTGAGAGGTCTGAGAAGGCCTGGAGAGCTCCTCACCTGGAACCATTCTTCCTCAAGTAGAACAAGTGAGGAATCAGCATCCTGGTCCTTGTGCCTAGCGTGTGTGCTGCCCTTCAAGAGACTCCAGTATACATAGTTCACCAGTGGAAAATATGAGACTCAAACATGGCGAGTGACATGACCCTCATTACCCAGTAAATATATGATAGAACAGTAAGCTAAACCAGGTTTCCTGAAAGATACCCATAGTATCAGCTAAGATGCTCCTGCAAGCTGTTGTCAATATCTGCTGGTGGGTGACAGACTTGTGATGTGGTAATGTCTTTCTATATACTGAGAATATCATTCTATAAATAAAGGAACTGTTTTGGTCTGTGGTGAACACCATAGTGGTAGGCGGGGAAATCAGAGCATAGGTATGAGGAGGAGGGCGGAATCAGAGATCAATCCAACTGCCAAAGAATTAGCATGTAAGGAATACAGGTGAGCCACGGGACATGTGGCAGGACAGATTAATGGAAGTGGATTGAATTAAGATGAAACAGTTAGCTAGCAATGTGCCTGAGACATAGGCCAAGCAGGGTGAAATTCATATAAATGTCTGAGTCATCTTGGGGTGCCTAAGCAGCAGTGGGTAGCTAGGTGCTCTGGAACTGCAGGGCAGGTCTGTGGGTCTGGACTGCCAGCCAGTGTAGTAATATGGCACTGCATTGCAAAATTGGGATACAAAAAAATGAGCCTGGGACTCAAGGTGGCCTTTGAGTGGGAGAGGCAAAGCAGAGTCCACAACCTGGAAGCTGGATGTGTTAGCTCACACCAGTAATTCCAAAACATGGGATAATGAGAAAGGAGGGATTTCAGGCTGACCTTGACTACAGAGTAAGTTTCAGATTTGTGTAAGGTCCAGGACTCACATAAATTCTGCTGGGTTCCTACAATATGAAATGACTCAAGCACACTTGCAGATAGCTTTGAACATGGAGTTTGAGAAGCCTTGCCTGACTTTGAGGTTCAATGCAATTGGAAAAGATGCTGGATTCAGGGTGTCCACTAAACTGTGACAGCCCATGTAAATTAATCCCAGAAAAAAAATACCACTTGCAATTCCTCCTTTATAGCTTTAACTACTTAGAAGACACTTAATTAAGTTATTTTTAAAAGAAAAATAGTTTAAAATAAACCATAGTAATATGATGCTGTCTATTCTGACTGCCAAAGAAACATGGCCAGAGACACTCTAAAAGATCCAAAGAAGGACCAGTGAAGCCCTGTAAACACTGTAAAAACTCCTAAACAGGGGGGCTAGAGAGATGGCTCAGTAGTTAAGAACACTGACTGCTCTTCCAGAAGGCTGGAGTTCAATTCCCAGCACCCACATGGCAGCTCACAACTGTCTGTAGTTCCAGTTCCCAGTTCCAGGCAGACACCAAGGCAAAAAACAAAACAAAACAAAGCAAAACAAACCAAAACCAAAACAAAACAAAACACCCCTCCTAAACTTGAACAGCTTCTTTTTCATTTTTTTTTTATTTGCCTTTTAAGGCAAATACAATATAAGCGCCAAACACTAGAAATCAGGGTGTTAAATACTTGAATTCTTCCCATTTTCAGGTTTATTAAAAAAAACAAACAAACAAACGAATGACAAAAAATTGTAGGAGCAAGGAAGTCCTAAAATTTTAGGGCTAGACTGGAAAGTCCGGGCCAAAAACTTTATACAATTACCCTTTATTTCATGTGCTTGTCTCTCTTAGTCCCCTCTTTCCTGCAAGCCAGGTTAACTCATACATCCATGCTTGGAGATTTTCAGAGTAGCTTATGCTGACCTTGGCCCCACCACAACATTTTAGGATTTGGTGTAGACTGGTAGAGCATCATCTGCAGTCATGTTTGTCTAGAAGTATGTAGCTTCCTCATGGATCAGAAGAGAACCTATCTAAATGTGATGATGTCCTTCCAGTGGAACCATATGTTCTTTTCTTACATGTTTTCCTATGTCTATTCTCAGGATAATGAGCCATGAAGAGAACTAGGGAATTATTTGGGACACATACTAAATCTTTTCCAAATAAAGTGATTCACCAATGTTTTACTCCTCAATTTTTAAATTTCTCTTAGTGCTCCCCATTATCCTGTATTTTTACATCGGTTTGGTTGAATTCCTCTCTCATTCCACAGAGGTTTAATTCATGTACTACACATGCATCTTCTTTATGGATACAGATTAATGGCATTTTTAGCATCCACTTATTGTATAAATATCATGTGGAGTGAGTCAAAAAGCGTGAATTTCTCCACATAGAGCATCTCTCTGGATGCCCATTATAATTAGCCTCCCGTCTATGCTTTTAATTAATCAAAACCTATCCTTTTCTTATTCTTAATTTATTTGACAGTTTCATTTAGGTATAACTAGAAAACAATAAATTGTACATATTTAAGCTAATAATCTGTTAAGATTTGTGTATATTACACCAATGAAACTGCCACCACAGTCATAAATATCATCCTCTGTCATATTTCCATATGCAGCATTCTTCTTGTTGTCTCTGTTATTCTGTCTGACACAGCTCACTCTCCCTAACATACACATTGTTTCTTTTTCTTTTATAATCATCTTGTTGGTGTCCAATAGTATATAAGATGGGCTTTGGTGACAAATTTTTAAACATCTTGTGTACTTTTGTTATATGCACTATCTGTAATGGGATTATGTTATTACTTTGTAAATAATGGTCCCACCTACTGGTTTAATAAAAAGTTGATTGGACAGAGGCAGACAGGAAGTGTGGGCAGGGCTACCAGACTAAAAAAACTCTGGGAACATCCCAGAGCAGAGCAGACATGCCAGAGAGACACTGCAGAGATGTCACAGACAGACACAGAAGAAAGAAGTTGAAATGTTGCTCTGAGAAAATGTATTGAGCCACATGGCCAACCAAGATGGGTTAGTTTAAGAGTAAAGAGTTAGCAAGCAACATGCCTGGGACCTAGGTCAATCAGTGTAAAATTAATGAAAGTGTCTGTGTGTTTCTGTGGGACTGTGAGTCTGCAAGTCAGAACCTCAGGGCTAGACTGGAAAGTCCGGGCCAAAAACTTTATACAACTACCCTTTATTTCATCTGCTTGTCTCCCCTAGTCCCTTTTCCCTTTCTGGTAATTCCCTCTGCTCTCATGACTTCCTGCTCCTAAAATTTTATTGATGCTTGAAAACATGCGATATTTGTCTTAGCAGCATTGTTCATAATAGCAAGAACCTGGAAACAACCTAGATGCCCCACAACTGAAGAATGGATTCACAAGCTGTGGTACATCTACACAATGGAGTACTACTCAGCAGTAAGAAAAAAAATGATATCCTAAAATTCGCAGGTAAATGGATGGATTTGGAGAATATTCTCCTCAGTGAAGTATCTCAAACCCAGAAAGATAAGCAAGGGAGGGATGTCCTCACTCAGTGGACTCTAAACAAAAAAAGCAAAAAGCAAAGCATGTCCAAGCTGCAAACCACAACCACTCAACAGCTTGAGATCTGAAACACCTTAGACTGACACCTTGGATCCCACTCCCTCTAGAGGAACACCTGACTCAGTCTTGATGTTTGGGGGAGGGGGGAACTGGATCTGCAAGGAGTGGAGGCTGAACTGAGCAATACTGGGACCTTGGGACATCCTGCCCATGCTGGGGAGGAGATGTGGAGAAGAGAGAGTGACTGTGGGGATGGGAGGGGGAAGGGACCTTGAAGAAGCATATACACGGATAGAAAATGTGACTTTATTCATAATAAAAAATTTTAAAAAATTAAAAAAGGAAAAATAATAAAAAAAATAAAGATGCCTTGATTTAGGGCTTTTTCTGTTCTGTAAAAGAAAGTAATAAAAAAATTAAAAAAAAAGAATCTTTGCTTGCCATTAAATCACAAAGATTTTCAATAGGTTCTACAGGTTTAAGGCTTAAAATAGTGAGCTATTTTTATGTTAACTTTTTAATATCCATGAGAAAGTTTGAACAAAGCTTCTTCTCTTACATAGAAATGCTCAACGAGTCACTGTAGAATGACCTTTAATTTTTTTTTAACAGCTAGTAATCCCTATTATGTGGGTCTATTGTTTAACACTCTATGCAGCCTGGGCTAACTATTTGTCCATCTTTATACATATAGCACATTGTGCATTAGTGTGCTTTTTAATGACCCTTCATAATAGGCCTTGAAGTCAGAAAGTGTTGGCCCTTTAGCTTTATCACAGTGGTTTAGATTGTTGCATTTCCTTTGAACTTTAGACACACTTATCAATTTCTATACAGAAATATGCTGGGATTATCATTAGAATTTCAACCTAAAGATCAATTGGAGGAGACACATCATCTGAACATATTGATCCACCAATTTGCGTACACGGTGTATTTCTCTATTTATTTAGGACATATTCAATGTCTCTCACTGATAATTTATACTTTTTAACAAAAGAAAAATAATTTTTCAAGTCAGGCTACATAAGAGGCTGAGGTAGGAGGATCACACGTTCAAGGCCTGCCTAGGCCACAGAGGAAGTTCAAGGCCAAATTGTGCGACTTTGCAAAACACTGCCTAAAATACAAAGTAAAATGGGCTAGGAATGTAGTTCAGATATAGAGTGTTTACCTCATATGTAAAAAGACCTAGATATATCCTTCATATAGAAAAAAAAAAATAAAAGAAAAAAATAAAGAATAATTGTTATATATTTGGTGGTATTACGAGTGGTATTTAAACATTTTTCACTTATAATGGTTATTTGGTAATAGAAATATTATTGCATTATTATATAGATCTTTTATTCTGCACTTTAGTACACTTGACTAGATCTAGCAGTATTTTTGGTATATTCCTATATTCAAAAGGATTCTTGAACAGTTATTTTGACACAAATATTCAGTCACGTTGCCTTCATTAAAAGACAATACATACTTCTTTTCATTCTTCCCCATCTTTTTCTTGCATTGTTGCATTGTCTAGATTCTCTAATACAATAATGAGCAAACACAGGTAGAATAGATGGCTTTGGTTTAGGGAGAAAGCATGTGATGTCAGTTTGCAAGATTCCATCAGATGTAATAGTTATATGTACTAAAAGCATTGTATCTAATCTAATAAAATATTAAAGTGTTGAGTTTTTTTTTTATCAAAGTGGCTCAAAATTACTCATAATTATTAACTCTGAAAATGACCAGAAAAGGACAAAAAATAAAGATAACTATAATCGCAGATTTTTTTTTCTTCTGGAGCTGAGGACCAAACACAGAGCCTTGCACTTGCTAGGCAAACGCTCTTCCACTAAGCTAAATCCCCAACTCCGCAGATATTTATATTAGAAATCACGTGAGGAACAAAATAGCAGGAAATATATTTTGAATACTAAAAGAATAAAACTGCCATCCTATACCAAGCAAGTATATCTTTTAAAATATTAGATAATGTCTTCTATTAAAGTGGTAACTGTGCTGTTATATACATACTAGTGTATATGTGCAATTTATTTATGCATGTATTAAATATATATGTATATACATATAATTCCTATTTTAAAATGTAAAATACATTAAAGGATAATTGAACATTTAAAGAAAACATTAACAATGTAATCTAGAATGTTATGTCACACACAGAGGAAAATGTCTGACAATGGAGGAGCAAAGGATAGGAACGATACACAGATAGTATGGTGAAATAATCCTATTATGTGTAAACTAGTATAATATCACTTGAAGGTTGACTGTAATAGGTTAAAGGCCCTAAAAACAACCATTATAATAAAAGAGTAAAGAGTTATAAGTCAAGAAAATAAAGCAAAAATGTAGATATGAACAAGAGGAAAAATGTGATGACAAATTTAAATCCAGCCATTAATTTAACAATAACTGGGGGCTGGAGAGATGGCTCATCAGTTAGAAACACTTGCCTCTCTTGGAGAGGACGTGGGTTTGGTTCATATCACTCACATAGGAACTTACTATGTCCTTAACATTAAGGCCAGGGGATCTGGTGCTCTTGTCTGACCTCTACAGGCACCAGGCACATATCTAATGCATCAAGAACATTAAAGTGCGTGTGCGTGCGCGTGCGTGTGTGTGTGTGTGTGTGTGTGTGTGTGTGTGTGTGTGTGTGTGTGTGTGTGTGTGTTTGTGCTATTAAATTTTTTTCAAGTGAGGACTATGACTTCCCATCCCTCCCTCATGGAATCTAGCACAGATTACATACAAAGGCTTTCTGAATAATAACTAAGAATATTGATTCATTCAGTAGACCTTAAAACCAGAGCTCTTCATCCTGTGGAAGAGAGTGGAGCACAATGATCTCACTACTTCCTCAAGCCCATTCTTAAAGCCATTGTTCTGTAGCCTCAAACTCCTTCCAGGAATTTCAAAGCTGAACTCCTTTGTGTGTTTGAAAAGTCCCTGTTGTGAGCAGCAGGTGATTTGATGGGGAGGAAGAATGTCCCCTCTGAGCTTCCTTACTCTGGCTTCTGTGTCCTGGAGTGCCCAATGTTTTGCTCATATGTTTCCTTTTGCCTCTCTCCTCATGCTGTGGGTGTCACAAATTAGATATGTGGCTCCACCAACCTCACTAGCAAAGATTTCTAGGAAAATCCTATTGAATGTATTTAGCAAGCAAGCCATACCTCCTGAAACAGCATCCACAGAGCACATGTTCCACAGTGTTCTCTGGGCTTACAGTGGCTCACATATATCCCCCCTACCCAGTACTTGATGAGGCTTTCTTACAAGCAAGAGCAATTTACCTTTGCTTTGTACCTTCCCACTGTATCATTGCCTCAGGTCAAGGTCTTCCTCCTGATTTCTTGTAAGCCCTTGTTCCAGCTAATGAGGAAGGCTCGTCATTCTCTTGCAGTACTCCAGATGCACTGTTGTCATTTCATGGAGTGGCCTTTCTGCCCTGGCCCCTCCCCTATGGAGAGAGGGACAATTCTTCAGTGACAGTGTTCTACCAGATGTAGCTTCCCATACACTTGGCTTTATCTTAATAAATAATCCTCAATATTTAGCAAAAATCATTGCATCTTTGTTTAGGGATTATGACTGAGGATATATTTAAACTACACTGAGCACTGGTAATCCTGAAAGGGCTAAAGCAATCCTTATAGTGTTATGGGGCCACAGCAGTGACTGCAGTCACTCAGCTGCCAACGTTAGTAAAGCATCAATATGGGCTCAGCATGGAGCAGAGAAGGAGAGATCAGTATGCATGTTCACATATGTACACAGGCTTGCTCTAGTTTGCAAGAGTGCTTGAAAACATACATGCTTGCACACTCCAGATGCATAAACTCACAGTTATGCTTGGCAATCATACAGATTCATATAATCCTGCACAAGCACGTGGGAAATATGGATGCCCATGCACATAAAAGTATGTATACGAAGCAATGGCATTTTAGAATATTAAGATGTATCTAAGTATATAGGTACATGTAGCTACTTCCCTACACTGTCCCATGTACAGATATAGAAATAATTGCACAGAAGTCCTCTACCACAAAGAATATTGCTGAGTGCCAAAGTCCCTGACTTGCAGACACATACTTCCAAGCAGCTCTGATGACTTAAGAGTGTTTCTGCCTGCTTTAGTCACAAAGACCTCTATCTCCTGGGGTTTTAACAAAAATTTCTTGTCTGCCTTATGATGGTAGGAAACCCCAAAACAGCCTAATCAATTTGGCCTTCTTGCCCCAGGAGATAAGATACCACTAATAGCATTAAAGTATCTCAGCATCTTGCCCACAGTCTGGTGTGGGGCCACCACCCCAACCACTAGTGGCTTTGACACTTCCTCCATTTATTCATGAATCTCCTTGGCAGGTAACTCTCAAGTTCCTGCCAACTACCCAGTTCTGTGCAATAGATTCTGTAGGATATGGGTACATATATAAGACATAGGTCTTGAGATCTTGCAGAAAAAAACAGCCTACCAAAAAACAACAGCTGTAGAACAGTAAATGACAGCTCTCAGTGATGCAATAATGCTAATGGAGCCAATGAGCAAGTGTTGAAGGTTCCCAAGAATATGCTAGAATATTCATTCTAAGTACTTGTGGGAATCAGTGTATAATTAGGCTCACAACTAGTATTCAGTATGATAATATAATAAGGACACAAGAATGGATCATAGGGGAAGGCATAAGCAACATCTGTAGGAATTGATGGCCTGGTTTCTGTATGCTCTCCCTCCCTCAGCAAGAGACATACAGCATCATGTGTGATGTGTCTGCCTGGGTGAGCAGTTAGAAACGCAATACCAAGGCCATTGGCATCCAATGATCTAGGTCAAATAGGCATTTTCTTTTTAGCATATACCACAACTCTGGACTCCAAGAAGACAATAAGGCTCTCAGCATAAACTCCATCTGGGCACAGTGAGTCACCCTTATCATTGAAGGGACATATGGGTGAGCAGAGGTGACTATATTTACCAACCAAGTTCTCAGGTACAATTAGCCAAGGGCATATTTGTACTCGAGTCGAGACACCTGTGGTGTTTTCTTTCCATAGTAAAAATGAAAAGTAAACAGCCTTGGAAAGAGTATCATAATTAAAAAATTGGATGCTTAATGAACTCATGAACTGAGTCACAGAGTATGGTGGCATCTGGCCAGGCAGAGGAATAAAAAGCAGAACATAGGGTGGCTATGTTTTGTTCTTAGTGGGAGAATAGTATAAAGAGAGTAGTGAACAGAAATACTGCTCTTCTCAGACTAGTTGATAAAAATTCATAAGGATCTGCTACAAGCTAGAAACTACCAGACACTGAAAATTTAAAGCCAGACCTTAGTCCTTAAAGATTTCTTAGACAAGAAGGGGAAAAGGTGGCAAGCAGCTGAATGATAGTCGGACAGGTGCGGAAGGAAGTCCTTGAGCCGTCACACCCAGTCAAGATTTCAGAGATGGAGGATATAGGAACAGCAGTGCAGAATCTCTACTACATATGCAAAAGCTTAGCAGAGACAGGGTTTGGGTGGCCAAGAGTTTATACCATGTCATTCTTCTGAGCAGGCCAGAGCCCCATGGTCATCTGTTTAGTTGTATTTGTCTTGTTTTGTTTGTTAGTTTCCTTGTGTTTATTCTCTTATTAGCAATCTGTAGAGCAAGCTCACGTCCAACCACTTAACATTTCTAAATGTTCACTAAGTATGTATTTTTTAGAAAGAACACTAAGGTTCATGGTTAAAGGACCTGTTATGGTTACTTATATTTTTCTTTGGCTTCTTCTGATACAGGTTTTCATGTATTCCAGACTGGCCTTAACCTTGATATTTAACTGAGATGACTTTGAACTCGTGACCCCTGCCTCCACCTGTCAAGTGCTGGAATTATAGGTACATATACATGGTATTGTTCTCTACTTGTCATGATTATTGACCCTTTCTTTCTCCAGCTCATATGTACTGTATCTGCAAATCCTGCTGTCATTGTTTCTAATCATACCCGTAGGAGGCTACCTCTTACCATGGGTATTCTTTGTCTTGAAATCAAAATTAGCAACATATCCCTTATAATTGACTTCTTTGCAGCAGCAGAAGTGTTTCCTTTAAAATATAAATGAGGGCTGATGGGATGGTTCCATAGGTAAGAGCACACTGCTCAGCCACCAAGCCAAGCTTGACTACTTGAATTTATTGTCTGATTCTTGAGAATGGGCTCCCCACCAGTTGTCCTCTGGCTTCTACAGGTGCTCTGTGGTACACACCAGCACACACACACACACACACACACAAAGTTATTTTTTAAAATGCATAAATTCAGTCACATTACTGTCTTGCCTAAAACCTTACAAATTAGTCCCATTGCCCTAAGTTCAGAGTCTGAGCTATACATCAGTGCCAAGTCCTAGTGATCAGGTCCATGACTACCTCCCTCACATCTGGACATCATTTTCCTGACCTTATTACCAGTGCAGAACACAGAAAGCCATTTCTGTCTTAGGACCATTGTAATTTTTGTTGCTTCCGCTTCATTCTCTTTTTCCCAAAACACCAGGCCACTGGTTCCTTTTGTTTATGCAGATCTCGGCTAAGAAGCTTCTCTCAGGGAGTTCTCACCAGCCTCCTCATCCCAAACTCCACATGTCCATACTACATACACCTTCATCTTCAAGCCTGTTTGGTTACCTAATGTTATTTAACTGCTTATCCAATGTTTTGTCTCTCCCCTTTCAATTACAGTGTAAATCTTCTCATAGACATCTTGCCAAGCTCATTGCTACAACACAGAGAAACATAATCAACAACTCAATATTAAATGAATAAAATATCTGTTGGCTGTATGCAGGTTACTATACCCAACAAAAGTGACTTAAGCAAAGAAGGATTGATTTTGGCTCACAGCTTCACAGCACATGTCTGTGACGTGGCACCTGGAAGAAATTTGTGTATGCATTGGTAAGATCACACAATTCAGTGAATTAGGAAACAGAGAGCTTGGAATAGAACCAATGTTGGTCTAGAATATTAAAGGCTGCCCCCTCCCTTGTGATTCACTTCCTCTGGGAGGCCTGGCCTATTAAAGGTTCTGCAACCTCATAAAACCGTAGGACCAGCTGGGAAACAAATGTTCAAGATATGAGCTTCTAAGGAAAACAGAGGCAGGTGGACAATGGCAGGTGTGTGTGAGATCAATAGCTATAGGGTCACAACTCTTCCCCATAAGGGCTAGTGTGAATAAATAAAACCTAATCCTGAGGGCCCTGATAAATAGTCAAGAACAAGTCAGAAATTCTCATCTGCTTGGGTTGGAATGGGTAGAATTATGGTTACAGTTAAATTTGGGGTGCATGAACTAAAGCACAAGAGCAGAGATGGACACAGCTTTTCCTTTTGTCCCCAGGAAGAGGTCAGAGAAGCTATCAAGGCCAGTAGAGCACATTGGAGTCAACTGGCCACACCAGTAATCCCAGTAGAGAACAGAAAGAGCACAAAGTCAGAAGAGCATTTAACCAAGGAGCCAACCAGACTCACCTCATGCACACCCCTGCCACAGGCTAGCCCTGCATAGGCTCCTCTCAACCCAGTAAGGAGAGACTTGAAGAGGAATTTGGGGGTAGAAACAGAGCTCTCCTGAAGCGGAAAATGATGCAAGCACTGTCTCCCCTGACACACACATACACACACACACATACACACACACACACACACACACACTAATATCCTGCCAAACTGGACTTCCTGAAGCAGGGGACAGCATCAACTCTACTTCTGACTCCATCACTCCTTCCAGGGTCTGTGAGAACTAAGAAAATGTTCTATATGATAACTCATCAGCATTCTCCAGCTACACGGGCTTAAATAGAAGAAGATTCAAGACCCGTGAACACTATTCACATACAATAAAAAGCGATAGAAGAGATCCCTGCCCTTATCGGAAACTCCGGGCCTTGGGGGGCCTGTACTCACTCCTCTTACTGACAAGGACTAGAACTGTCTGTTTGGAAGGATGCAACTCCCCAGCAGATGGTGAATCAGACCTCGATGTCTCTCTGTGTGCTTTGTACATTTTACTTGTTGGTAATGAATTTACAAAACCTTTAAGTATGGAAAACAGAGCCTTCCCACGAACTGAACAGATGGGAGAGGAGGCTTTCTAAAGGCTTTTCAAAGTGGCCCCTTTTTCACCCCCTCCCGGTTTAACATCTCTCTGTGTGTCTACAAATGCTTTATTAGTTGGGGGGCGAGGGAGAATCTGCGAGGCCTTTCTTTTTCCAGCTCTCTGGAAAATGTGAGGCAGTCTGGCCACAGGCAGGAGACCATTAGCAAGATGGCACTGGGTCCTGGCCAAGAACTTCCAACAGCCATATCCTGGAGTGTGACATAACTCATAGGGACTCAAGGAAGGGGATTCCTTGCAGTTCTCACTCTGACTGTCTGGGGGAGGTCAAGAAGCATAAGGCTTCATCGCAAGCATCCATAACTGAATAGAGTACAGGTGCAAGGCTGAGGTAGGTTTCATTGTAGCCTCATGCTTTCTCTTCTCTTAAGCCATATCCTGAGCCTTGTCAGTTGATACTATACACCCACATAAAAGGATCACACGAACCATGGCTTTTAAAATTCTGTTTTTATTATTGTGTGCATGTGTGTATGAGATGTTCATGTGGGGGTGCACATGTGGATAACACAGGTTCTCCCCTCCATCTTTATACAAATTCCAGGAATTCAACTTAATTTGTGAGGCTTAGGTTGCAATTACTTTAGCCATTGAGCCTAACCTGCTGGCCCTACATACTTCATCTCTAGATGCCAGTCTTAGCCAATGCCTTTCCTTGTTGAATGAAATATTAGCTGGCCTGAGGCAAGTGAAGATTTTTTTCAATGGTTACTTTTGTGTGTTCAATTGACAGGGATGAAGGATGTTGAGAGCTGGTGAAAGCATGTTTTGTTAGGGTGTGACTATTGAAGATGGCTGTGAGAGAGACTACTTTTTGAATTGGCTGACTGAGAAAAGCACGTTGCTCACTTTAGCTCTGGTGAGCATCAACCAGTCTAGGGAAAGGCTAACGGTGAGAGCCAAGAGAACAGCAGGGGGAGCAAAGTCCTTATTTCTAACCACTCCAGTCTGTGGCAGGTCCAAATTGCCCAATGAATGGGTGATTCTCTACCAGGGAAATCCTCACTGTAACAACCGAACCTGCCTAGGAAAAGTCAGTTCCACTCCAGATCAGAAGAAATAGCACTCTAGCACTCAGTGGGAGCTGCAATATCCTGAGTTTAGGGCTACAGCCTGTGGATCTCTGGTTTTGTCTGTAAAATGGGCTTCCAAACTGGGGGCTCCTCCATTATACTCCAGGGATCATAACTGAAAGAAACATTCCCAAGCTGCAACCTCTTGAACTTCATCTTCAAAAATGTCCCAACTTGCTGATTTAGCTATGTGTTTGATAAGATGGCTAGCCTTCTATATACCTTTGTGGCCAGCAATCGATGTGCTAAAATTGTAATCTCTGTGCAAACACAACATGTAGAAGTCTACAACAATGGAACTCTCTGCCAGAAATCAATTGTGAAAGTGTATGTAAAACCACAGTAACATTAACTTCATTTAGTGAGGCAATTGGGCTAAATGTTCACCTTGTTTCCAAGAGGCTCAATGGAACAAGGCTGCACCACACTATGTATACTTCTAGCTACCGTGAAGACCATGCTGTATTCCAGGTGAGCAGAGAGCCCTGGAGGAATGCAGAGGTGTGATGCCAGTCTGGAGATGGCAAGAGAGCCAGGCTGACAAGTGAAAAGACCCTCCACTGCTAGACACCTAATTTGAATCTTTTCCCTTGTGCCAAGTCCCCTGCCTTGAGGATAAAAGGGGAAAGAAAGCTTAAGAAAAAGCAGGAGAAAGAAAGTACAATGCAGGAAGACAGAGTGGGGAAGGCTAGATGGGCATGCAGCAAGTACAGACAGGCTGAGAATGAGTTTCAAGGGACTGAGCTACGCGGAGAGCCATAGGTCAAGCTGAAGGTCCAGCATAGCCTGGGCTAGAGAGATTTGAGAAGTCCTCATTCTCAGGAAATGAGAGAGGGCAAGTCTTAAATGAGCTGGAATCTTCCATGTGCTGAGATATCCCATTCATCTTAGAAAATTTGGCATTGCTAAATATACTCCCCCACCCTATTTATCACTTCTTAAAATAGTGTCATTACTATTTTTTTCCTCAATGCAATTTCTGTATTGTATATGGTTTTCTCCTTCTGTTGCCTCTGGAAAGCAAACATTCTGAAGATGCATAAGAAGAGGTAGGCTGGTCAGCCAAAGGAAATGCATCCCCAGATATGGAGATATCGCCTAGTAAGTGCCAGATGCTGAACAAAGAGATAAGAAACACTGGGAAGACAAGATTCATCCAGGAACCTGATAGGCAAAGGACTGCTCTCCTCTGTGCCTAGGACTGTGGGGCAAGGACAAGGGGAAGAATAGTAAAAGGCGTGCCAAATCAGGACCATTCCTCAGTGTAAGAGAAAAACAAAACAAAACTGACCCTCAAAGGGCAGGCAGGATTATCAGAGTGGAGGATGGGGAGATGGTACAAATGCCTCAAGGCCAACTATTGGACAGCGATGTTAAGACATCTATTTAGATAAGACTTGAGAGTTAGGAGGACTGAAGTGATGACAACCATCTTTAATTGACAAGGCACTGTATCAAGACAAATGTGACCCAAAGCTGACCCAGGGTTGGTTGATTGTTCTCTCTACAGAGCACACACATAGCTCACTTTTAGCCACAGCCCTTCAGTGGTCTCTGTCTGAGACTCTCTAATGGAGGAAAGCCGCTGTACTCAAAGCAGCCCTAAGAACAGTACAGCCCAGATGAGAAGCAATCAGAGGGGAGAAGGTTTCATAGGGAAAACCAGTTCTACCTCCTCATGCCTATTCTCTGAAGAAGGAAAATCCAGGCAAGCTCCTTTTAGAGATGGTACTGGAGGGGACAGAGAATGGGAAAGGGATGTTGTCAATAAAAAGAACAGCCTGAATGTGAGATAAGGAACTGAATATCTCTCACTTGCTCTCAAAATAGGCCAATCCTGCCTTTTCTCTAAGTTTCAGTTTACTTCCCTTTTTCTCTGTGATACCCACTCAAATCATTACTGGATAGAAATGTTGGACTATGTGGTAGTGTGTGTGTGTGTGTTTGTGCATGTATGTGTGATCACACATATCCACTGAATGTATATATAGCCAATAAATTTCTCATTATATATGGAAATATACACACATATGTTTATACATACATATATGCATGAAAGAATAGATGTTTAGATGGAGAGATGATGCATGTGCTAGCGTAAACTTAATAATTAAAGAAGTACAAAACTTAAGAACAGGAAGTCGACCATCCTGCAGTCAATGATATACTTTCATTGTAAATGTTTATAAGCTGGAAAGTGCTGGTACATTCACCTTCTGCATCTGACCCTTTGACATGGAGCCTGAAAGTGTGAGAGTTTGCCCAAGCAGCTTTATGGCTTCATCTCCACCTTGACAGGGTGGGTAATATTACAAAGAAAGTACAACTAAAGGCAACGGCTGTCTTGAGAGTAGACTGGGCTCTAGCATTGGGTGCTTACACTTCCTCTCTGGTCAGCAATGGCCTTGATAGGAAAGTCATTAGCACCTACTTCTGAAGTTTGTCTTCATTGATCTCTCTTGGGCTTTAACCCAATGCCCTTCAATATGGCTGGAGATAGAAGGCTGGACGCAAAGATGGATTAGCCTTCCTTTCCAATTTTAAAGATTCTGGCCTCATTTTCAGGCTTTCTTCTGTTTATTTGGGCAGAGTTGGTTCTTTATTTTTATAGTTCCCAGCTTCCCCTCAGTCCTCATCCATTTAAAAGAATGTCAATGTTTGCATTCCTAACAAAGAGTCTCCTCCCAAAGTTAAGTTACTAATTAAAAATTATTTATACCCCTGAACACATGCAGACATACTCCTGCTCAGCATGCTGTTCGCATGAGTACCCTGATTCACACCCACTGCTCTTTAAATGTCTCCATTACTCTGGCTCTCTAGGCTGATTTCGACAGGCACCCACCCCTTGAATCCTCCATCTGAACGGCTCTCCTAATCAATGAATGCCAGAACCCAGTTACCTCTGCTCCATCCATCTTCCTAAGGGCCCTTTGTCACTGGTCGGTGGTGCACTGGGGAAAATCATGATGGAAATGCCTTCCACCACTCTTCCCATGAAGGAAGAGCAGGCAAGGACTGCAGAGGACCAGAGCGCTTCACTCCCAGAGGGTCTGTAAGATACCATATAGACCTCAAGGACACACACACACACATACCACACACACACACACACACACACACACACACACACACACACACACACTAACACACAGCCTTTCCAGAATAATACAACAGAACTATTAGACATACACTTGATTATCTTCATAAATCAAGTAACAGGTACAGAGGTAACCCTCGGTTCTGGTGCTGATGTCCGTATCTTTAAGTCTTGTCTGATTGTTGTAACATCCTCTCATTTTAAAGAACACTTTTAATTGGCTGTAAAAACAAAGCCAAAGAGATGTGCCTTGAGCTTGGAGTGAAGGACAATGTCTGACAGAGAAAGCTGGGACAATTAAATCCGTTGTTACCCTTCCAACTTACAAATTGGAATCACCTGCTCAGGGTGTGCCTGGCTCATTCTGCCCCTCCCCTCCAGCCTGATTAAGGATTCTAGGCAACTGATTCCTGCTTCTGAACATGCATCAAGTGAACTCCCTGATCTGCAAGCCGATTCACATAACAGCCTCCCTAATAAAGCATGAGCCACAGCTGCCTGAGCACATCTGTTTTCTTATAGATCTCTAGCAAAACCTAAGAAAACAGCAGAGGCAACCTTGACCCAAAATGTCTCCATCTTCCTTCTACAAGGAGGATCAGTGTAAAAGACAGGGCCCCAAACATCCCAGGGGTGCTAATGTTACAGCTGGATTCAGATATAGAGCCTATCATGAAGTTATTTAATTTCTGGAGTGATTAACCACTAGGTGACATGCTAAAGAGAAGGATAGTCATGAAATACTAGTAACCACACCTGTGTAGGTAATACCCCAGGAGTGACTTGTCCATTGTAAGCAGGCAGAGACTTAGGGCCATCAATAGCTAAGAATGTATGAAAGCATGAAAAGCCAAGAAGGACTCCATAGCAGAAGAGTCCTGGAGCACAGAATCCAGGGAGCTATTAGGAAATAAAGGGAACAGTTCGCTCTAGGTAGTTCCATATATTGTGTTTGTTCTTATATAGTTTCAGCCACAGTTCTGTTGAATGTGCTGTCACTTTACTTGTATTCTTCCCAGCCACTAACTGGGCCTAGGCTGTCTTTCATTATTGTTTAAAATACTATTTACTAGCTATTCCAACTCTGCCCCGGGCTCCTCAAAGGCAAAATGCCATGTTGCTTTAATCAGTGACAATGGGCAGCCCAAAATCTCTAAATGGAAGAATGCAACCTTGGCAACGACACATTTTTAATATCTTATGCTCTTTCCCAGAATACCTCTGGCTAGGACCAATCCCCATGTACCTGAAGATCTTCTCATTTCTACCTATTATTTCTGTCGAAATGAATGATTTCTAGGCACTGTTTCAGATTAGAGACTGCAAGCAAAATCTTAAAATGACTGCTGCTATGTAAGATATGTGATACAGATAAAATTGCTGTCTGATAAAATTATTTCTCATTATTAGTAGATCACAACTTATAGAGAATAGAATGTGTTTTTCTGAAAATTATCATTTTTTATTTTTTGCTAATGCACACAGATTATCATGCAGGATTGTATTGCCAATGGAAATATATAATTATTACAGTTGATCATTCTAAGATAAACAGTTAAGTGCCTAGCAGACCCACCTCTGAGCTCAAAGGTAAACTATACATAATTCAGGACAATATTCTGATCAGGTGAAAAGACAAACATGTGGGGATGGAGTGAGGGGAATGTTTCACCATTCAACAAATTAAGAAAAATATCCACCTGGTTCTCATAAGTTCTTAGTGTATGCTATGAAAAAAAATTTCCCTCTTACCTGAGAGTCAAGTAAATAGAAACAAAAAAAAAATCATTGAAGCAGATATATTTTGTATATATGTATATATATATATATAGAAAAACATATAACATGAAATATATATTATAGATATATATGGAGAGAAAGAGAGAGAGAATAGAGAGCCAGATAAGTGGGATTAGTTTAGATGGCAGAGTGCTTACAAAGTATAAACGGAGCCTGAGGTTTGATCACCAGCCTCACAAAACTGAGTGTGGTGGTACATATCCTCAATTCTAAAGTTCAAGATGTTATTATAGAAGGATCAAAGTTCAAGATCATTATAAACTATGTAGTGAGTTTTGAGGACAGATTGGCCTTAGATCCTATCTCAACAACAACCCAAAAACAAAGCAGATGAGTGGAATCTCTTATACTCAATTCCAAGGGCTGGTGTGAAGAATCACACAAAACCACTCCACAAGCCTAAAAGAAAAAGACTCTAGACCTTCCCAATGTGGTGACCCTTTAATACAGTTCCTCATGTTGTGCTGACTCCCCAACTATAAAATTACTTTTGTTGCTACTTTATAACTGTGACTTTGCGACTATTATAAATTGCAATGTAAATATCTGAGTTGTAATTGTAATATAAATATCTGGTTGTCTTAGGCAACCCCTGTGAAAGTGTTCACAATTCATAGTTTGAGAACCACTACCCTAGACGGACCATGGGAAATAAGATCATTCAAGAAAAGAGTACTCTGAACAGGAGAATTGATATGTTTAGTGAGCTCCATGATCATCTACAGAATGGAGTACAGATTATTCTTAAACAGCAGAAAGCATCAGAATAACTCCGATCTTTGATTCTTCATCTTGAGAAGCCTACACAAGGCACATTACTGCCTTCCCTATAGCCTTCACTTCATACCTGAGAGGTTCCCTTGTCTCAAGACAGGTCACACTTTCTCATGTGTCCTCTTTCCCTAATAGTCAGATTAAAATATTTCAAGATCCTTTTTTTTTTTTTTAATGGAAGCCTACCAAACTTGTGTAGAGATAACAAAAAGAATAACATAATTTTGTTCAACTTTGCTCAAGTAGGGAAATTTGAAAAACCAGACAGAAACGGCTAATTTTGGGAAAATTAAATTTAACAAAATGGATCACAGAGAAAGTAAACAACTTGAACAGAATGATTACCAAAGAAAAAATTTGACTTTTGAAAAACAATGTTAAAAAAATGAGAGCCAATTCATTTCACAGAATAATTCTGTATAATGTGTAGCATATGTCTGCAGTGCCTCTTTAAGCTACTCCGACCATTCTAAATGACTTCCATAAAATTAGAACAGCATTAATTATAATGCCTGACAAATTGAGAACAAAACAAACCCACGGACCAGTTTTTCTGATAAATGCCAATGCATGCTTCCTGAAGGGTATGCAGAATACAGAACCAGGCAAGAAATTAAAAGAATAATTAACCCCAACTAAGTGGAGATTTTTTCTAAGAATTCAAGGATGGCTTAACTTTATTAATCTAATTGGGTCAGAATAAAACTTCCATAAATACCGTAAGAGCTTTTCTCAAATATTCAGCATCCTTTCTTGACTTAACATGTTTAAACATTCACTTAGTCATTATGATAATAACTTCATATATCTTAAGTCAAAAGCTTCATTCTTAATGGAAAAATATTAGAACATCCATTATTAATGTGAGGGAAAAAAAATGATAGTATTCAACTTTGTACTGACACTTAGTATTACTTAAGGAAGTATTCAATATAACACAAAATCATAATATAAGTAGAAAGGGAAGAAAACATTTGTACCATTTAAGGACTATATGACTAAATAACAGAAAATATCTAAAAAAAATCAACTAAAAATTTTGTTATGAGGAATAAAAAAATTAAAGAATAATACAGAAGTTTTATATTTTTCTCATATCATTGGGGGCTCTAGGAAACAAAGATATTTATGTACAACATTATTGACAAGATGAGTCACCTGACAAGGACTTTAGCAGATATATAAGATGTATACTAAGAGACTATTACTAACTAACCTTCATATGAAGCAAAACAGTGATGAGCAAATCCAAAGAGAGGCTACTTTTGGGAACAGGCAGTAAGATAAAGATATTAATTCCCTTCAAATTACTCTACAACTTTAAAATTAGCTTATCAACTACATCCACTATTTATTCAGGATAACTTTAACACATAATATAACAAATTTGAAATAGACATCAGGAAGAAAAAGACAAAAGAAAGCTCACAACAGGATCTATCAGAAATTGAAAGGCATTATTGCAAATCTGCAGCTTTCAAAAGCCTGGTACATGGCTAAGAATGTGCTTTTACTTTTCTGATACAAAGACTCCAATTAGTATTGCTCATATGCACATGGGAGTAGAGTTGTCCACTGGGTCATGGGTTCAGGACTGAGTGTATTACAGGAGAAAAAAGAAAGAAAACATGAAATTGGGAGAGAATTGTGTTAGAGGAGGAGACTGAAGAGAAGTTATGAGCAGTGAAGAATGGACATTGGTAGGATTAAGATGCACTGCACATATTTATGAAATTTTCACAAAATAAAGAATTTTGAAAAGAGAAATATAGTCAAATATAATTAAAAATGAAATATTATATATGAAAAATTGTTTTGCACATTAGTGTGAAAAAATAAATTATTCAATAAATATTCAAACAAAATAATAGAACACCTGTTTCACAGCCAAAAGATTCATTAACACCTTAAGTATAAAATATGTACTAAAGGAAAACAAGAAGTATCTAAACTAACTTCAATTTTCAGAATCAGCAATTATGGTTCATCATGTACTTTAAATTTTTTAAAATTCTCAGTGAAGAGGTGCCATCAAAATATTTCAAGATGGTGTTTGAAGTAATTGTCAGTGAGTTTTTTTTTTTTAAAAAAAAAGTCACCAAATTGGAAAAAAGGAAGTCAAAATGTCCCTTTGAAGATGACATGTTCTAGATCTAGAAAAACATAGGATAAAAATCACTAGGACTAATAAACAAATTCAGTAACTTTGTAGAATGCAAAATCAGCCCTCACATCCTGACAGCCTTTCTAGTTCCAAGTGGTGATCAATCCAAAATAGATACCAAGAAAACAACTTAATTTATAATAACCATTAATAAACCTCTATAACTCCCCCACAAGAATTTTAAGAGAAAGAAGTATAAAGTAAAATGATTCAAAATACACTATAAAGCTATAGTAACCAAAATAGATTTAAAGAAGGTACATAGACCAATAAATGTTTCCCAGAAATAAGTACAAGTATCCACAACTAATTTTCAACAAACTTGCCAAGAATACATATTGGGAAATGTAGTAATTTTTAAATGAATGTTATCGGGGAAAATAAATATCTAAACAACTCAGAAAGGATTAAAACTTAAGCGTAACACTCAGAACTATAAAACCACTAGAGAAAAACCCAAGAAACCATTTCACGAAATTGAGAAAGACTTCAAAATCTCAGACAAGAAATCAAAGGGATAAATGGAATCACAGTAAAATAAACTAAGAAACAACATGTAGAATGAGAGGACGCATCTGTCTGGCATACATCTGAAAAGGAGGTAAAAATGTGAACATACACAAGTAACTAAAACACCTTTATTTCCCATATGTGACAAATGCCGAAGAAAACAAATCTAAGAGGAGGAAAGGGCTATTTGAGCCCTGAGTTTCATAGATTTTAGTCCTCATTTTTTCTAAATGAATGTAAGACAGCGTCTCATAGAAGATGTAATGTCAAGGTCCATATTACATTACAAAAGTCAAATTACATCTTTTACTTTATACTTTAAGGATCGGGCAATACGATAAAAGAAAAAAAGTATTTAAGAGGACACAGATTGCTAAGAAAGAAACATTACCATATTTGTTCATAATACAATTCTCACTATGGAAAGACATAGTGAATTGAAGGTAAGAGCAACAATAACTTTTAAAAATAAGTGATTGTAGCCAGGTGGTAGGCTATAAAGGGAGTATATTGGATTGAATCACTTTCTTCCATTCTACTAGTAAATGATTGGATTTTGAGATTAAACACAGATTCACTCTCTTGAGGATGCTCCAAAATCAACTCTTGATATAGGAAAAAATAACTAACATGCAGGGTATTTATACACTATGACTGGTAAAGTAAATTTTGATGAAGAACTATATAAAGAACTAAATACACGAAGAGATAATTCATATTGATGCCTATGAAAGTCTAACTTTGTCAAGATACCAATTCTTAACCTGATCTATAGAGTGGACACAAATCCTAAGAAAAATCTGAAAATTTTTGTTTTCCACATAACAAATAAATTATAACATCTATATGAAAATGCAAAAAGACTCATAAAGGCTAAAATAATGTGGAGTAAAAGGAAAGGGGAAAACTGGGGGAGGAGTAGGGTAGTAGGAGGAAGAAGGAGGAGGAGCAATGATTAAGATTACTGACCCATCTGACCTCAGGACTTGCTACAGCACAGTAATTAAGAGCACAGTTAGATGAAAGAACAGGAAAGCATATCAGTGGAACTGAGCAGAAAGCACAAAAAATAGACTCACATAGGAAAAGCCAACTATCTTAAAAAAAAAAAAAGAAGCAAAGACAATAGAAGAAAAAAAAGCCCTTTCAACAAATGATATAGTCCATTTAGACAATTATATGAGTTAGGGCTACTAATAATCCTAGACATTGACCTCATGTCCCTTACAAAAAATTAATTCCAAGCCTATTATAGATCTAATTGCAAGACTATAAAACTTCTAAAACACAACATGAGAAAACCTGGATTTTTAACTAAAGTGCCAAAGGCATGATCCATGGGAGAAATAATTTTTCTTAATTTATTTAATGCTAAGAATGAGAAAAAAAAAACACAATGAGAAAAAAAGACATGGATGGGGATAACAGGATCTTCAGAGGACACGTGTAATAAAAGACTGTGAGCCAGGACATACAATGGCACCTTCAAAACTTATTTAAAAATCAGACAAAGCCAGACATGGTGACACACATCTTTACTTCCAGCACTGAAGAGACAAAGGCAAATAGATATCTATGAATTCAAGGCCAGTGGTCTCCATAGTGAGATCTAAGTTACAGGGCTCCATAGTGAGACTCTCAAGAGAGATTAGCACACCACAAAGAGGATCTATATGCTTGGCCAATAAGCACATTGAAATATCGCATATCTTATGACATCAGGAACATGCAACTTAAAATAGAAGAGATAATTGCACACTTACTAATTAGAAAAGAGTTGCAACCTGTGAAACTGTAGCTCAAAGTGGCCGATGTCCAGTAAAATGACAATGATGTAGAACAATGGGACTCTAATTTAGTCCTTGTGAGAAGGAAAAATGGTACAAGTCACTGTCTTTCATTGTGATAAACATGACCAAAACCAACTTTGTGAATCCAGGGCAGGAGGAAGGCAGGATCCTGGAAGCTGTCACTGAAACAGTGACCATCCAGGAACATTGCTCACTGCAATGTTTTCACAGCTTCCTCAGCGTGGATTCTTCTACATCCCAGGCCCAGATGGTCCACAGTGGCATGATTATAGTTTGTGTGTAACAAGTTGACAAATGCCAACCAGCATAGTTACTTTGATAGATCCTGATAAAAATAAAATATGTCTTTAGTAAACAATCGGCAAAAGTGTGCTTCCTCTACACAAAGGTGTTAAATACATATATCCCCACAAAATCTACACATGAATGTTGATATCAATGACAGCATTATTCATAACTCACCCAAATAAGACCCACTCATGATGTCTTTCCTTCAAGTGAATGGATAAACTGTGATGCCTCAAGACCATAGAGTTTATTGTTAAAAATAAATATGTTCTCCCATAAAAAGACATAGAAAAAGCTTTAAGTACATATTATAGAGTAGAAAATTCCAGTGTAAGGGTCTACAAAGGAAGAAGGGAGGGAGGGGGAGAGAGAGAAAGAGAGGGATGGAGGGACGGAGGGAAAGAGAGGGAGGGAAATCAAGAGCTATATAAATTGAGATAAAAGTTGGTTTTCTAGGGCAGTGAAAAATACCTGACTAGTAATATACAGTAATTCTCCACAGGACATAGGAGTAGGTATATGTCAATAAATATTTGTCAACAGGAAGTGAGAACCCCAATGTAATCCACAAAGTCTGGATGAGAGTGATGTCGATGTAGTTCACCGGGTGCAATGAATAACCCATCACAGTAGGTCCTGTTCATAATGCAGAGGCTGTACATGTGGGCAGGGACAGGAGCTATGTGGGAAACCTCTATACCTACTGCTCAATATTGTAATAGAATTAATATCAAATTAAAAACTTCCAAAGAAATGACAGAACAGGGCATTGTGTTTAATGTGTCACACATTTGTTCACTCAAAAGGAGGCAACATCAGTGTTTGTGAGTTTTTCACATGCACAGTCTTACGTGAGATACACAAAACATGTAAAACAGAACTGCCCAGCTGAAAGACAGCATACACAGGGGACAAGACTCACAGCTTCCAAGACACTATGCCCCGTTATACATCCTCTATGTATTTTATTCAAATATCATTTGCACATAGAGTTTCCTGTGACCTGAATGATATTCACCTGTGTAGCACTATTCATTTGTCCAGATCAAGGATGCCACTCTAACAAAATTTTCTACTCACTAGCTCTTTCCACTGTTTGTCTTTTTCCTAACCCATACCTTTTCTGGGCATGTTCTAACAGCCTATAACTTATGGCTATGCATGCCCTATCAGGAATTCATGACATACCAGTGCAATCACACTACCTCCCAGGCTTTTCCATCTCCATGATCTCCTTGGGTCCCATTTGAATCCCTCTCCTCAGTGAGAGCATAATGCCTTAAGAGTAACATCTGCTCACTGTAATCGGAGCATCTATTCCCTCAAAATTCATGTGCTGAAATTTAATCTTCACTGAGATGACATTAACAACTGGAGCTTGGGGTGGGGGGTAATTTGGTTATGAAGGATCAAGAATCAGATTCATGTCCTCATAAGGAAATCCACTTGCCATAATGCCATGTAAAGACACACATGAGAATTTATCTATGAGAAACAGGTCTTTACACAACACCAATCTCCTATTACTGGGATCATGGAACTTTGCACTCTAGTGCCCTGAACAATAAACCTCTGTTTGCCAATTGCTCAGGCTAAGGTATTTAGTTATAGTAGCCAAATTAACTAATAGATGGCATACACACACACACACACACACACACACACACACACACACACACACACACAAGTGCACACATAACCTTTAAACTTCACAGTGCCTTAAAAGCAGTGGGGTCATCAAAATTGATGATTTTTTTACTTTTGTCCATATTGATCAGCTTGGATATCCAATATCATGTAGGAATCTAGTGTGAATCAATACTCTGAAAGGAACCACAGAGACATTCTTACATAGTAATAAAGGCAGACTGGCTAAGGCTAAGTTCATGCCCTAAGATCCCAAAGGCAACTTCCCAGGACCCACTTCACTAACACTTGATGCATTACCAGCCAGCACCAGCCAGACACCCACAGCTACCACCATCCCTGGACCCACAGACTCTATGCCTCCGAAGACTGGAAATTACACAGTTGAATTTATTCTTTAGCTCAGGCACATCCTGCTTCTGGCCCTCAAGATGCAAGGAAATTCAAAGGAAAAAAAAAAACAGAAGGGGAGAAAAATAAATCCCACTTCTAGCAATATATCCAGACCTGACTGAAGAATTTTTAAAACAAAATGTAATTCTGAGTGGATCAAAGGAAAAAAAAGATGGCAGGTCTGGAGGCTGAGGGTTGAGGACAGCAGAGCCTGGTCAGATGTTTGTTCTTTTTAAATCATTCCTCCATCACCTCTGATAGGGTCCCCGAAAGCTCAGGTAAGCATAGGTCAACAGTTAGAATGAGAAAGTATCGGTAAAATCAAAGCAGCAGATCTGGAGACATCCAGGCAGGACACTGTGCAGGAAGCTGTGAGAAGGCTGAGTGATACCCTATTCTCTTCTCACAGAGTCCTCTTTCTTGGGTGGGAAGGGTTAAATTATTCATTTGGGGGGTGGAATCCTTTTCCTTTCCCCATGCCCCTCTTTTGATCTCTTTTGGTGCTGGGTTGCTGTTAGCAGAAAATACAGCATGTTTGAGACAAAGTGTGCACAATTCCTCTTCCAGAAGGCAGGCCTTTGAAGAACAGGCTAGTGATCAGAATAAAGAGAGGCAGTGGGCAGGAGAGGCTACAGAGGCACATCCGGAGGAAGAATCCAAGCTACCAGGGCAGGCTTTGATATCCCCACTCAGCATCACTCTCTGGCTTCTCTGCTTCACTGTTAGGGGTGATGGGAGTCCTCTTGCATGAGGGTGAAGTGGTTAAGAAGGAAGGCAAGGCATAGATAGATAGATAGATATGGATATAGATATCTTTGAAAGGACAATGAAGCCAGCAATCTCTTGGGCAGAGAGTGTTAGAGCAGGCTGGTGAGAGGTAGTACATAGCTTCAGGCTCAGTGTTGTCTTATGTGTGGTCAGATGCATACCATCTCACATGTTTACACATACATATGGTTACACACATATACTTACATGCTCACTCATACATATTTATGCATTCTTCACATACTCATACGCTCACAGTCTACATATGCACATATGTACACATATATCCATTCACTGGCATGCTCACATCCCACATTCACTCCAATAAACTTGCACTATCACAAACACACACACACACACACACACACACACACACACATACTCAGAGAGGAGAGAGAATGAGAAAGAGATGCTCATACATCTATGAACATACTCTATACTATATGCCCACATAATCATACACTTGAGACCTCTCCTAATTTATATAGTCATACACACACACCTGCACTCATATGTAACACATGATGTACATAATATGCACTCTACCCACCATCACACAGATACATACAAGCTCATTTTGTATGGTTGTCTTGAGGAGACTGTTTTCCCAGGTATAACACACAAAAATTATTAAAATTCCCTTTCTCTGGGGTCTCTGGTACCATTTCTTCCAACCTGTGCATTCTCATACCTGAACACCACATCACAATTTTTTATTCAGTTTCTTGCAACCTTAAACCTGTGATTCAGGTTAGCCTCTCCCTGTTCCCCTGCTCTGGACTGCTTTACTTCCTCTCTTTACAATGCCTGCCTTCAGCTGGCTAAACTAAGCCAAGGCATTAATAGCCAGTGACAATTTATTTACCAGTGCCTCTTGGTGAGTCCTGAACTTTCATGTGAGGCAGGCCCTTCACCTAGGGGCTACAGCTGTCATTTAGGCTTCCAGGTGCTGTAGCAGATTGATGCAGACCCTGATGTATAAAAAGCCTACGGGTCCAGCCATCCTAGGAATTTTTCTAGGTAATAAAGCAAAATGGGTGAGGACCCAGGTTTTACCTAATCCCAGCAATTAGCAGCCCTCACAAAATTACTTAGCGATTTAGATTCTGTTTTGTTTACTCTGATGTGAGGTTTGTGACTCTAAAAATGGATGGTTCAGCATGAACAACTCCCCAGCCCCCATAATATAAACTTCCTATTAAGTGTATGTAACATTTTCTTTTAACTTGAGAGTGTAGTAGGAATCTCATACTTAGCAAACTGAAAACTACACTGATGTTCCACTCCAAATTTATCTCCGCTCGTGGTCCTCCCATCTTGGTAAGTGTCATAGTTAAGTTTCATTAGAGTAACAACACACACACACACAAACACATACACACACACACACATACACATATATATATGTACATATATATATGTGAGGGGGCAGGAGTTATTAAAATGACTTTCAGGCTATGGTCCAACTAATCAAACAATGGCTGCCTATGAATGGGAGGTCCAAGAATCTAGTAGTTCTTCAGTTCATGACAATGGCTGCCTCAGCTAGTTTTTAGTATATTCTAGAATCTTGAAGAAACAGGTTCTAATGTCATTGAAGGAAGAAATTTGCTAGTGAGATGAGAATAAGCTTTCTTCTTTCATGTCCTTATAGAGGTTTCCAGCAGACAGCATGGCACAGATTAGAGTTGGTCTTCTCACCTCAAAATATGTAGATTAAAGGTATGTCTTCCCACATTAAATGTCAAGACTAAAAGTAAATCTTCCTTCATCAAATTAAGCAAAAATCCATCACCAGTCTGCCTATCATGGAGTTTTAGTTAATTCCAGATGTAGTCAAGTTCACAATGAAGAATAGCCTACATAAGTCCACCCATTATGAATTTAACACAAGACCATATCTTTTTATGTCATGAGTAATTTCCAAATGAAAGCAATAACCAAGTCATAATTACCCCTAAATATGATTTAACTATTCCGTGTCAACCACAAACAAATTATAAATTTAGAATAGGTGCTAGTGTACCTTAAAGGACATTCTTTTAGTATCTCCAACTTAAACATGGCGATGATTGATATTCTCTTAATTGATGTTACATCACATGATAAGGAAATTGAGGAGAAAAGCATAAGCATCCATACAGACACATTTTTAACAAAATACGATAGAAAACCCATGCCAATTACATCCTCATTTCTACAACTGGAAATATGGCCTTAGCTAATATTTATAACTACCATTCTCTATTACCCATTCTGTATTTCCTCTACCCTTGGCAAGCACCTCAGCAGGTCTTGGCTCTTTTCCTGGATCATACTTTAATTCCTGAATAGTCTGTGCTCTTTGTCAGCCTGTCTAGATTAGGTTGTTGTAGTTTACCATGACTTTAATCATAGGACATGATAGCACCAAGAGATGCCTTAAAGATGCATTCTAGACATAATCTTTCTTACCTCCACTGTGGAGAAAAATATCAAATTTCTCCATGGTAAATTGAATCAATTACCCTTCCTAACACTGTTATTTCTTTCTAAGCATGTTGACTTAAGGGTAGCAGAAGTCCAAAGTGGCCACAGGAAAGTCTGATTTTCCAGTTCAATGGAATGTTCATTATAACTCCTGGAAGGAACACTTTCCATTCTAGAACCAAAACCTCTGGGCCCGCAGAACTTAAACTTGGGGGACTAAGAAGTAAATTTTTCTCTAGTGTGTCACTAGGGTTGATAGCATTGAAACTATTCATTCCTCTTTTCACCTCTTGATTCATGGACATGGATCCTGGCTATGGGAGACACTACAATATACAAGATGCTTACTTAAAGCATGTATTCCCTTCTAAAGAACTCTGCCCAGTCTCCAGGCTGCTGCCATCTTATTGATGTTGTAACTATGTCTCCAAAAGGCTATTTTAGCTTTCTACTAGGCCAGCTCTTTCAGCATTGTGGGGAACATGGGAAGAACAGTGGATTCCATGGTCATGGGCCCACTGTCACACTTTTCTGTCTAGGAAGTGAGTTCTGTGGTCAGAAACAATACTGTGTGGAATACCATGGCGCTAAATAAGGCATTTTTCTAAATTCATGAGTGGTGATCTTGGCAGAAGCATTACATACAGGAAAGGCAAATCCATAACCAGAATGAGTATCTACTCCAAGAAGGAGAAAGTCTTTTTCATAGGGGTCCAATGTACTCAACCTGCCACCAGTCACTGCCTGGTTACCCCAGGAAATTGTGCCATATTTGCAGTTCAAGGTTGGTCTTCGCTCTTGACAGATCTGACACTCAGTAGCATCTGTAGCCAGGTCAACTTTGGTAAATGGAAGTCCATGTTGTTGATCTCATGCATAATCTCCATCTTTGCCACCATGGCCATGTTGTTCATGAGCCCATTGGGCCCTAACATGAATGGCTGGAGAAAGAGGCTGGCTGTCCACAGAACTGGTCATCCTATCTACTTGATTACTGAGCTACTCAAACAAAGTCTCTTTAATGAGCATTTACATTGGACACAAGTTTCTCCACATCTTTCACACATTTGGAAATATCTATTTGTTTACTTCTTCCCCAGATGTCTTTCTCACCAATTCTTCAGTCACATTCTTTCTAAGATCCTGACCATACAGCCAATCCATTGATTACAACCCATGAATCAGCGAAAAATCTCACATCTGGTCATATTTTGTTTCTTCCAAATAAAATGTACAATGATGTGTATTACTCAAAGCTCTACCACTGTGAAGATTTCCCTTCACCAGTGTCTCACCAAGATTGGGTTGGGAATGCTGCAACTGTTCTCTTCTGAGTGGTGCCTACAAAATGTGAAGAACCATCAGTAAACCAAGCCCCAGTCTTCTCATCCTCAGCCAACTGATCATAGGGAACACCCTATGAGGCTATGAATACATAGTTAGCGACAGATGACATTGTAATGGGAGTAGAAATTATAGGTATTTGGGCAACTTCTTTGTGTAACTTGATCATACCATAAGAACCTGCTTGGGTCCAACCAGGCATATACAATTTCCATTTAATAATGGAATGTTGCTGTGCACATTCTACTCTATGGCTTGATGAGTCAGATAACACCTAGCTCTTGATAAGCAGCTCAGGTCACATGGTAACTTGATGGTCCTTTGTTGAAAGCTCACTTTTCACTAAAGCCCAATAGCAGGCCAAGAGCTACTTTTCTTTCTTTTTTTTTTTTTATTAATTTTATTACCTATTTTTTTCCCATACCCACCACTGCTTTCTCTCCCTGCCCTTCTCTCAGTCTTTCCCCAGTCTCTCCTTACCTAACACTGCATCCATTCTCCAGAAAGGGTAACTAATCCCAACATGAGTTAATTTGGTCTGGTATATCCAGTTGAGGTAGGATCAAGTCACTACTCCAAGTATCGAGGCTTAGAAAGGTATTCCCCTACAGGGTATGAGCTCCAAGAAGCAAGTTCATGCACCAGGAGTAAACTCTGCTCAGACTACAAGAGGCTCCATAAACTTCCCATGCCATTCAACCATCATCTATATTTGGTGACTTACTTCCTTTCCATGAAGTTTTCTCAGCTGTCATTTCAGAGTCTGTGAGCTCTCAAGAGCATGGGTCAGCTGTCTCTGTGGGTCTCCTCACCATGATGCTGATTCCTTTGCTCATGTAATCTCTCCTCCCTCACTTCAGCTGGACCAATAGCTTGGTCTGGTATTTATCTACGAATCTCTACATCTGACTCTGTCAGTTGCTGGATAAAGGTTCTACAATGACAATTAGCATGGCCATTCATTTGATAATAGGGGAAGGCCAGTTTAGGCACTCTCTCCACTATTACTTGATAGCTCAGCTGTTAAAGGCTAGGCTTGCAACCAAAACTACAAGAGCTGCTTTCTTAAGGTGGAGTAGTTGTGTAGAGATGATGGTAGAGCCTTGCTTCAAAATCTAAAAAGTAACTCCTATGATTCACACTAAGCTAGCAGCTTTCTGAGTCATGTGGCATATAGACCAGAGTAACATTCCCAAATGAAAAATGTGCTGTCTCCAGAATCCAAAGAGGCCCTAAAACTAAACACTAAACATTGTTCTTTCTTGATGGTGGGAGGAACCAGGTGCAGTAAGTTATACTCAACCTTAGAAGAAACATCTCTGAATGTTCCACACTGCTGAACTTCCAAGAATTTAACTAGGTAAAGGGCCCTGGAATTTTGGTTGGTTTTTATTCATACCCTCTGTAGTGCATATGTGTTACCAAAGTCTAAAGTGGTTGTTACCACCTCCTCAGTTGGTCCAATCAGCATAATGTTATCAATAGAGTGACTCAATATGATATTTTGTGGAAGGGCTGTGCAATCAAGATCTTTTCAAACTAAATTATGACACAGGACTGGAGAGTTCAATATTCTTGAGGTAAAACTGTAAAGGTGTATTGCTGGCCTTGCTACCTGAAAGCAAATTGCTCCTGGCTGTATTTATGGATAGCTACCAAGAAAAAGGCATTTGGTAGATCAGTAGCCACATACCATGTACCAAGAGATGTGTTAATGTGCTCAAGTAAGGACACCACATCTGGTACAGCAGCTGCAATCAGAGTCACTGATTGATTGAGTTTTGATAGTCAACTGCCATTGTCCATGATCCGCTTGTCTTTTGGGAAAAGGCTAACAGTAAAATTTTTGGGTATTTACCAAAGTAAACCTAGCCATCTCTTCATTCAAAAGGTTCTGGGTCTACAAACTGACTGAAGTCCGGAAATAGATTCACTGGCCAAGACTCCTTTTGCCATGTCCAAATGTAACCATTCTCTCATTTGATTGAAAATTCTTCTGCATATACAGGTCAAAAAAGAATTCATTAGACTTCTTACCTAAATTTCATGCCTGGAAATAATGGTTAGCCAGTACCAAAGGTCCCTACAAGTCAGGCAACCATAAAACTCATTTACCTTTTCTGTGTGACCATTATAGTTATCTTAGAGTTCCTATTACTCTGAAGGGTCACCACAGCCAGAACAACTCTTATAAATAAAAACATTTAATTGGGGCTGACGTTTGGTCCATTGCCATCATGGCCAGAAGCATGGTAATACACAGGCAGACATGGAGCCTGGAAAAGGAGCCAAGAGTACTACATCTGGATCACCAGGCAACAGGAAGAGTGAGTGACACTGAGTCTAGCTTGAGCATTTGAAACCTCAAAGCCCACCTCTGAAGACACACTTCCTCCAACAAGGCCACACAGCCTCACCTCTTAATTATACTACTCCCTATGAGCCTATGGAGGCTATTTTCATTCAAACCACTACAGGGAGTGAGGCCATTATGGCCATTGCTTTGTCTGTCTGTGCAGACCATTATCTTAACTATGATAACCTTGCCTTTGGCAATTCAGTGCTACCAACTGGCTCCTGTTCCCATTTGCTCAAGCAAGACCCTTCAAAGTTATCTTCAATACTGCATCCTCTAATCTGAATGTACTCTCAAAAAAACCAAGAAATCTCTTCCCACCGACTCTCCACACCTTCCTTTAGCCATTGTTGCTTCTAATAATGAACCTCCAAGTTTCCTGATCTCCCTCCAACACAGCAACACGGATGTTTTGGGGTGATACTTCTTTAAATTCAAGATTTTGTGCCACTTGAACTTTGAATGGGGCATCCACATTACTCAGAATAAGGGCAAAACCTTATGGACTACAGGGGCCTCACAGACTGCCTTCACTACCTGCCCCTATCTGGTCCCCATTCAGTCTTCACTTTTTCTTGTCTTTTCTCTGGTGTTGTTTCCAATCATGTTAATCTCATTGTCTTCTTAAACTCAACACTCACTTGACCACTAGACCTTTATACCTACTGGTATTGTTTTGTTTAGAAGGATGCTCCCCAGATAGCCTTCAAAATATGGGGAAACAGACCTCATGTCTATTTCAAGACTGACCTCAAATGCTACCTTCTCTGCCAATTCCCTGCTGCCCCATGCCCCGTACACATAATGTTCTCATTGATACTTAACCCTTTGTGTTTCTTTAATATTTATTTTGGTTATTGTCCATCTCCCTTTGTTTGAATTTATTGATACATGAATATAGTTTTGTGGTCATGTATACATCTTCAGAGATTAGAATAGTGCCTACAGCATATTGAGATGTAATAAACCTTGGTTGAATAGCTGAAGAGATGAATGAAAAGTGAACATATATGATATTGATTCCATGCTCATATCATGAGACACCATCAAAGTGCTCAAGTTTATTAACTTTTCATCATAACTCTGATGAGAAAGGGACTCTAGAATCCCAGTGGAGTAACAACTGGTGTCCACTATGTTTTGGCAGGAAAAATCAGTGAGATATCACAAGCAAAGTACATGCTTATAGTCAACACTTACTGCATCACCACACTCATGTCCAAGCATCCCCTGATGGTCAAGTCTGGGCTAAGCATAAGCAAACATTGACAGCTTAGTGGGGTCAAAAGAGGAGCCTGGCTCAAACATGCAGAATGGCAGTCTAGGAAGAGCCTTTGATCAGGTGAAACCTCTGGTCTTTAACTTGGTTACTCTGTATCCCACTGGATGAAGGTCTATGAAATACTCTAAAGGGATGAGCAAATCTATTTCCATGGGCCTACAGAAGAGGCCATTTCCAGGTTCTTGGAAGACTATGGGAGGACAGTGACTCAGCTGAGTTCCCTTGAGCCCATTACTCTATGCTAGCCTTAGGCTTCCCTCTTATATGACCCCAGAGAATCTGTCACCTCCCATCTTAGGCTCTGGTGTATCAACAGCACAATGATGGTGGTCAGTAGTCATGTAGTTATCTTACTACATTCTACAACCTTTCCTGTCTCTGAGAAACTGTCTTCCTGCTTACCATGGTCTGAAATGCCAGAGGGTGCAGAA
Organism: Sigmodon hispidus; assembly: GCA_004025045.1. Lineage (NCBI taxonomy): Eukaryota > Metazoa > Chordata > Mammalia > Rodentia > Cricetidae > Sigmodon > Sigmodon hispidus. The sequence continues at coordinate 59,763 of PVIH01000196.1, forward strand.
TGCCCCTCCTGGCTTCCTGCCCAAGTGATTGGAATTAAAGAAGCTTGGAGCTGACTCTTTTTATCTTCCTCTGCCTCTAGCAGGAGGCAGCTGGAGCTTTCTTGGAGGCTGCCCACTGCCAGGTTCCCCCAAAAGTGCTGACTCCTATGAGTCTCTCTGCTCATTTTCTATGCATTGAACTTCAAACATGGGAGAGGCACTCAGGCAGCAAGATGGGGGGATTTGGCCATTCTGTTTTCTCTTGCTCCTTTCCTCTTCATCTCCCTCCAGACAGGATTATGAGTTGCACCTATTAATTCTTGTCTGGAAGCAACAAACCAATCTTTTCTCTTGGTGGAGTTTTATAACCTCCTCTGCAGAAATTTAGAAGTCTGGGGCCTTTCCTCTTCCCCAGAGCTACATCTAGATGGAGGAGGGAGCTCTGAGTTAACCTGCTAAGGAGGCATTGTGGGGGGCCCAAGGGCAGAGGTAGTAGAGTGAAGGAAAGTGTGCTTAGCCTATGGGACCTCTAGAAATCCTCTAAGCTTCTCCCCAACAGAGCCAAAGCAACCAAATAAAATGTGCCAGTGAACTTATGTATTCACCCCCTGCTTTGAATAAGTAACCTCCCAAATTCCAGGCACACTGCTAAATCCCAAGATGCATGACTAACTAGACATAGCCTAGAAGCCAGTCATTAGACAATTTGAACTAGAGACAGGAAAATTCATGCTTCCAGTTGTCTGATCACGCAAAACAGGAGGTATTGAATGGTTTTAGAGAGACTGGGGAGGCTCACCCATGCAGCCACACCCCAGGGGGATTCTGAAAGCTAAGCAATAATCATAAAAGGGAATAAAATATGCACAAGTATGGGCTTAGAATATAAGACACTTCCCCAGTCATGTGTTCTACCAGATGGCTAAAAGTGAATGGTCGTAAAAGGAGAGTAAACCATAATGAGAGTGGGGTGGTAGTGATGGTAAATGCCCTCAGAGTACTGGCCAGGTTTGCTTTTTTCCAACATGAAAACAGTTGAGATGGGATTGTGACTGGGGGATTTGTAAAACGCAGGACTAGAAAAGACTTCTCAAAGGGTCTTGTAGTGATTATCTAATTGGAGTGGCCAGAAATAAGTAGGAAACAGAGTGGTGCTGTGCTTAAAAGGTAGAATTAGCAGGCCTTTGAAATGATCCCATGAAGGGGCTAAGAGGAAGCAGGAAGGAACAGAGGGAGAAGAGAAAGGAGGAGAGAATCCTGGATTACTCATTTTGGTGCCTGGGTGGATGATAGTGACATTTGCTGAGTAAAAATATCCAGCCTGAGACATAGATTTGCAGAGGAATGGCAGGCTCGTTTTTCAGAACAGAGCCGAGGAGTCTGTGCTTAAAACCTTGCAGCAGGAGAAGCTCAGAAACAGTTTCCATGGCTTGGTCTGCTGCTCTCTAGAAAAGTCGGGGGGAAGGAGCAGAGGGAGGCAGGCACAGAACAGCCAGGGGTACAGATAACCAAAAGCCTTAGCTTTTCCTAGAACAAGAGAGACTGGCATGGGGCTAAATAGGGAATGCTAAGGATATGTGCAAAGGGGTCCTACACAGAAGGCTTAAATACACTGAGTTTAAAAAGAAGAACACACTTGGTATCTGGAACAGTCTCAATGCTAACGGCCTGGTCATGATTCTCCTAGAGAAAGAGCTGCTTGGCGATAGCAAGCTTCTGGGGCCCCAGACCCTGTAACTTTTTTCCTCTACCTAGAATCACTGCTACTAATTCATTGCTGTCTCAGCATCCTAGAGGAAGCCATCACATAGCATGTAAGACAGGTATTTTTTTTCCTAGTCACTGTTGGAAAAGACCAAAGCCAAGACATAAGCTTCTCCTCAGATCAGACAGCAACCACCAACCAGGATCTTGTCTCCTGATTTTGCATTGATTCCTAGTCATATTCTTGTCCTTCTCTACTTCTTTGCCCCCGTAAGTTTCTTTGGGACTATAGTAAGCCTTTGCTCACTTCTAAGTCCTAGCCATGAAGGTCCTTACATGAATCTCTACTCATTGACTAGGGCCTCAACCCTACCCCAGACTCAGAGAGGTACTGGAGTGTGGATGCCTACAGCTGGGCTTTTTGGACCTCATCCCTTCTGAAGTATAAGCCTTGGCTGTCTTTCTGGGTGAGGATATCTTGGTGCAGTCAAACTATTAGGCTTGAGGTTGAGGCTTAAATCTTATTCTGTTCAAGAGAAGAATCAGAGAGCCAGCTACCAGGCCTCTTTCTGTCTGTCCTGATTGCAATCGGTCCACTTCACCTGTCCAGTTCACCTTTACCTGACTCCATACAGTGATTTGATCTTAGCCATTCACTTGCCTCTCATGCCTGCCTGTTTTGCTTCTCTCCATCTATTCATGGACCATTTCCATAGAGCTGTCTTGGAACACAACAGACATGCAACAATTGTTCTTTAATGGAAGTGATGGCTCAGTGGTTTTCCAACTGATATGCTCCTTTGGAAGCAGGATTCTGAGGTTAGCCTTCCTTGTTCCAAGCTTTTTTCCTTCTTGATTCCCTCCTGATCACTTCCTCCTGAAACAGCAAAAGTTCTCTTCAAGGCTACAGTGTTTTGCAGACACAACAGGGCAGTTGCACATAAGAAATCACACCAATATTGACAGCATGCAGGAGACTTTTGAAAGCCCAAACTAGACAAAATCCCAGCATGGAGTTGAAGAGTTTGCCATGAAACCCCACCACTAACTGAGCAGCTATTGACATTTGGTAGCTGATGGAAAAGGAAGAGTCATTTTTCTTTAATGATAAAGCCCCAGGTAGGTGAACCACTCCAGGGAAGGTACATCTTCCAAGAGTAGATGGACAAGATAATTGGAACTCAGTGTGTGGGGGGGGACATGAAACTCCAAGATGGGTGGGTAAGGAGTTGATAATTGAGAATATAAGGAAAGACATAAGGATGTCTTTATGTGTATATGAAAGGAGTTGGGGATGGTGAATATAAGCAAAATACACTGTATGAAGTTATCAAAAATTTAATAAAATGTTATTTTTAAGGAAACATCATTGTCACTTCTTGCTTTCTCTATAGAATGGGTTTTAAATATTTTTTTTTTGTTCTCCAGTTGTGACTCATGGAACCCTCTGGTCCAGGAGCATCAACAGTCACTGCTGATGTGGTGCTCCATGACTAAGCCCTGGATCTTGAGAGTTATGAACCATGTAGAGAAGGATCCCAAGGTCACTCAAGCAGCAAGCAGAGCAGGTGCTGTTTCTAAAGCCTGAACTCCAAAACCCCCTGGATGGATGGTTCATGCAGAAGATAGTTCTAACCAGAAGAGCAACTCCATTAAACTTTCTGACAGATCTGAAAAAGAAACTATGAACACCCATTCCACTGGAGGGAGAAAGCATGCGAATTGGAGAGGAAGCAGAACGGGGAGGTTGTCGGTGGTAGAGGTGAGGTCAGTTAGGCACAGGTCTAAGCTACAGAGCCTGTGTGATGATCTCCACTTTGACCCAAGTTCTCAAGTGAGCATGAGTTGGACTAAGTGACCTCTGAGCTCAGTACTAGCTCATTGTGTTACGTCAACATTGTGTTAGTCATTGGGGAAGCAATGGTCAGCTACAAGAGACTTCAATAAGCATTCTGTTTCACAGAGTATCCTCGTGAGGATTCACCCTTATGTCTTTCCTCAATGCTGCCCGGTTACTTAGTTATCTTAACACATCATGTCAGGCACTGAGACTTGAAGACATGATCCACAGAACTGTCAAGAATGCCATCAAGCCTCACACATGATATTTTAGGCTTTGTAATGGGGGCAAGGAGAAGGAAGCACTGGGTGGGTATAGGAGCACACAGTCAGAACACCACAGACTTTGCTACTGTTTAATCTCCCCCCAAGGAAGCAGAATGACTCACATCTTCTAGTTCTCAATGGTTTTCCAGGTGTTGGTTGGAGTAGACAATCCCTGATCTCTGACTTGCAAACACAAAGCAGAGAGGCTTGTAAAATACTACAGAGAAGAGCTTTGGGTGGGTGACTCTATGCCTCCATATCTGCCTTCTCCCCTCAAGTGTTAGGGACTCCACAGGAATGTAACAAGCACAAACCAAAAGCTATTGATCAGCTAGGATATTCCACTGCAAATGTAAAGCAAGATTCAATCACTGACATCAACTCATTTTCACATTTTATACTCTCATGTAGCACAAAATCTCCTTTGGCTTCACAAACTCACAGGACCAGGTTTATTTGGGGAGTTTTGTTGTTTGTTCTCTCTCTCTCTCTCTCTCTCTCTCTCTCTCTCTCTCTCTCTCTCTCTCTCTCTCTCTCTCTCTCTCTCTCTCTCTCTCTCTCCTTCCTCTCCCCTTCTCCTGCACATCCACAGGACTGTCTTCCGGAGCTGATGTCCTAAGTGTCCCAACAATGGTTGATAAGTGGTGTCTGGCAAAGAGCTGCTGGCATCGCAGCCCAGGTTTGCATCCAGAGCCGTCCTGTTAGCTAAACATTGGCTAGACCAAGAAGAGATTGGAAGGGAAAGGGAGAGAAAAAGGAGACAGGGGAAGGGATAGAAGGGGAGAACCCATGTCTGTTCTCCCTGCCTTGCGTCAGGATATTCTCTGGCTTACCTTTCCTCCCAAGTACCAGTACCAGGCTAAGGTATTAAAGAAGCCATATTACATACAGTGAACTGTCCTAGGCCTTCAAAAAATAGAGAAGAAACATAGTGTTTGCCTCAGGAAGCACAGAGACACTGGAATGGCTGGTATACATTCACAAGACAATCTAGAGAGTGAATCAGATTGGCCCACATAGGCTCCTGTATTTGAATGCTTAGTCACCAAAGAGTGAAACTTTTTATAGGATTAGAAGAATAAGGAGGTGTGGACTCTGGAGAAAGTATGTCTCTAGAAGTGGACTTTCTTTGAGTTTTCAAATGCCCATGCGAAGCTCAGGTGTTCCCTTTGCCAGTGGATCAAGATGTAAAGAGCTGAGACACTACTACAATACCTGTCTGCACGACTGCATGATCGCCGCCATGATGATAATGGACTGGAACTCTAAAATTGGAAGCAGGACCCCAATTAGATGCTTCCTTTTATAATGGCTGTCTCAGTTATGGTGCCTCTTCACAGCTGCGGACAGTGACAAAGACAGAGAACAATATGATAATGAATAAAATCCTAAACTGTAGAATTTGAATGGAGCTTTGGAAAATAATGTAATCAGAGTAACTTATAAACAATAGGAATATGCTTCTCACAGTTGTAGTGTGTGAGAAGCCTAAGACCTGAGTACCACAGATTCAGGAGGGCTCATTTCTCACAGGTACAGACTGACTGCTGGTTGTTTATCTATCTGACAGAAGGGCCAGCTTTCACAAGTGCATTAATCCCACTCATGAGAGTCTCACCTTTATGATTTAATGTCTCCTTTCTATGGTTTAGCTATGAACAGGCCCTTCCCACCACCACCACAAAAGACTCTTGTGATGGAGAGATATTATCACTGGACTAATATATTATTATATACTTGAATTTTTGACATTACTGAGAGATGACAGAATTAGGAAGGAAAGTCTGTTTGGAGCAAGTAGCAAACTGGGCACATGTTTTAAAGGGTGACAGCTGGTCCCTGAAGCCTTCCTCTCTCTTCTTCCCAGTCACATGAGGTAGATGGATCTGTTCCTTCATAACTGTTCAGCTATGATATTTACCACAGATCTACAGTAACAAGACCAAGGATCCATAGATAGTAACCACAGAAACTGAGAAAAAATTGCATCTTTCCTGCTTAAGAGAACTTCAGAGGTTGGTACCAGTCATGAAAGGCCCAGCCAACACACTCCCTGAAGCTCTACCTCTTAACACTGTAGCATGGAGATCAGCTATCAATATATGATACAGGGAGAGACAGAGACACTCAGGGTGTGGAGCTGTGAAGTGGATCCAAGATCAAGAGCTTTGGTATGTGAGGAAGCCTCCACAGTAGCCATTGTTTTAAATGCACAAACAATGATCACCTTAGGGCCTGTAAAGACCAGGGATTTTATGAATTTCAACTTATTTAATTAGTAATATTAACTAAACATAATTTAGTGTCTTATAATTTGGAAGAATAATGAAAGCATTGGGATAAGTCAGACATTGCTTCTCCTGTCAAGCAAAATGCTATATAGGGCTTGGACCAGGGAAGACTCTATCCAGCTATCTACTTATATATTACTTATCAATTTGTTTGTCTATATTATATTATTTAGCTATCATCTGTAAATCTATCATTTACCTTTCCGTCTATCTGCTATTTATCTACCTGTCTGTCTGTCTGTCTGTCTGTCTACCTATCTTTACTGGTCAGCACTTATGAGTACTAAGCTGAACTGTACTTCCAGCCCTTATTAACATCATTTCAAGAATGTAGTGCAGGATTTCTGTGTACTTTCTGTGTAGTCTGCTCTGGCCTCACACTTGCTATTTTCTTCCTCTGTCTTCTGAGAGCATGGATTACAGGCCTGTGCTCCTGCTCCTGTTCCTGCTCCAAAGCCTGGCTTTGAGACCACACAGATTTGAAATAAAATCCTGGCCTTTCCTCTCACACTAAGAGCATGGTCAAGTCACAACCTCTCTGCTTCTATTGATCCATCTACAAAAAGAAAACAAAAGTCTTTGAGGGTATCTGAGAGATCAGTAGCTCAAACCAGCACACACAATCTCTCTCTCTCTCTCTCTCTCTCTCTCTCTCTCTCTCTCTCTCTCTCTCTCTTTCTCTCTCTTCCCTCCCTTTCTTCCTTCTCTCCCCTCTTTCTCTCTCTTATTACCTAATTCATTTTCATATACATTTCATATACATATATAAGTTCATAAGACTTACTGATTTTTTTAAGTTTGACTTAAAAACAGTATGAAATTCCCATTCTCATATTTCATTTCTTATTCTATTAAGCTTTACAGTACACTAGTCATAATTGATGAACCAACATTGATTCAGTATTGTTAACCAAGCCCCTACATAGTTCGGATCTCTTAGATGATATCTAATGCTTCTTTCCCCTCTTTCTCCTCTTCCTCTTCTACTTTTAATTGTTTAAGATCCAACTAGAAGACAGTACTACAGTAACATGCTCTCTCGGGTGTTTCTAGGTTGTAACAATTCTTCGAAGCTTCTTTGTCCTTGATAATCTCGGCAGTTTCTATGAGTACTGGTCAAGTATGTATGCAATATCTTTCCACTGTGTACTGCTTGGTACTTTTCTCATGATTGGATGAGTTATGAATTTGGAGGAAGGCAATCATGGTAACGGAGAGCCATCCCCATTCCCATTCCTTGGTATTATCACTCAGGACATGACTTCATCCCAGTTGATCTTGAATTTTTTATATGCCTAACTGCTTTTAGGTTTCCCTCCTGAAAAGCTCTTTCTCCCCTCTCACATTAACTCTTCTTTCTTGGTAGATAGTAAAGCAAAGACAAACTCTATAGGCAATGCATTGGAAAATCAAAACAATGGAGGTCAAGAAATTCAAGAAAGAAAAGGTTAGTAGAGCTATCGGGGTCAGCCTAAACTCCTAGCAGAGGACCTTTTAGACTGAGGAATTCACAAGGATGTAGCTAGTCCACGGACTGAAGGCAAGGAGGAAGAAGAATGTTCCAGGTGTGACCAGTGTCAGTAGAAGGGCAGAGACGAGAAGGAGAGAACAGTTGTCTTAAGTAGGGATGGGATTGGCACTGTGTGCATGGTCATCCATGAATGACTAAGGTGGGCTGTGAAGAAACCTCTGTACTGCAGGGTACTCCCCTCTGGACCCCAAATTAAGACTACAACCAAATACCAGTTTCCAAGCACAAACCAAACACAAAGAGGTCCTTTATTAAGCAAGACAAGGGACAAGGTGGATGGATCTGAGCAGGACAGAAACAGTACCAGAGGGCTTTGCAAGTGTTAATTTTAAGAGGGGAAAGGGGGAGGTCTGTGTTTGAATACTCTAGGATGAGGTGGTAAGTTCTGGTTGGATATTTTAATTACAGAAGTCAAAGTAATGAATTTTGACTACTGGACCTTGATGTGATGATAGTGGGCCCTTGGTGACCAGTCTCAGGAATGAGTCAGGCATAACAAAGTGGCCAAATCACGGAATAGACCTTGGTGAAGAGCTTTAGGGATGGAATTTAATGGTTTATCAAGGGAGAGGAGAGAGGGCAAACCTTGGCCATGTCGGCCAGGCTCAGGCCTGCTAAGGTCCTTATGGGTGTGTGTACTGTACTTCAGAAAAATGACAAGATCATCTTCTTTGAAGTTTCTCTTTCAGTCTTATCACTGTACAAGGGAGCAGAGTCAAAAACAGATTCAATGCGGAGAACAAAGAGATTTGTGCAGGCCTCCAGGAATGATTATACATGAAGCTGATGGCCTATCTCCACCTCTTGCAAAGCAGTGAGAATCAAAGCACAATGATCTCACAGTGGCCAAGATGAGTGAGGTCCAGTCATTGCATACCTATCCCCAGTGCACATACATGTGAGTTTAGGTGCATAATCTGGGCCCAGATCCAGCATGACCCATGTGCTTTTCCCCTCCCAGTATACAGATGCCTGTGAACCTAGGGATAAGGACCACGTGTGCTGCATAAGTAATACTTTACTAAAGCTGACACCTCAAACTTGAGGACCCCTACAAGCTGTCAGATGAACTATTGGCACCCACTTTTTCTACTGGATCAGCCCTCTCTCCACTGCCGGGATGGGTGAGCTGATTAATCTTCATTTTCTGCATTTTCTTCTCCATCAGTTGCTTGGCTACCCCCAGATGGGCCAAGTTTAGGGATTGGACTATGGTACTGGCTTTCTTGAGGGAAGTTGCTGAAGAGAAATCCAGTAAATACTTAATCTCTGACTGGCTGGAACTGCTGATAACCAGTTTATGAGGAGAAAATATGCCACACGTGGTTTCTGAGAACTAAGTTTCTGGTTTATTTCCATTTGCACAGGAGGGGGTAGGAAGATGGCCGGAGGGCGGGGGATGTTGATTTGAAAATGAGAAACCACCCCTCTTTCATTTGTCCTGTTATCCAGAAAAAGGCATGTTGCAGTATCTAAGGTGAAGAACAAATAGCCCTTGCCAGCCAGAAAAAAGGAGGGACCATTACAAGTGATCCCCAATATACACCACACTAAAGCACCTACAAGGTAAGAGGGAGGGGTTTGGAGGCTGGTGATTTGGAGTCACTGAGAGCTAAATTCCAATCTCTCTCTCTCTCTCTCTCTCTCTCTCTCTCTCTCTCTCTCTCTCTCTCTCTCTCTCTCTTTCTCTCTCTCCCTTTTTGAAGATTCTAGCCACCTTCAACATGATCCCTGAAAATTGAGGCCTTTAATTCCTGGTAGGTGGTACAACAAAATAATTAAGAAACCCACCCCTGGAGCCAACCCATCTAGACTTGATTAAAACTCTGCTTGTCTGCAGATGGCAGCCAGGGGAAGTGGCATGCCCTTTTTGTGCTTTAGTTTTGTCTTCCGGAAAGTGCCTAGCACATATAATCACTTAATAAATGCTATGTATTTATTATGTGCAAAATAATAAATTGTATACCCTGCAATAAAACCAGCCTTAGAAAATAAAGAATGGTAGCTATTTACACCCAGAACAGGAGTACTCCAGATTTCTTTCAGAAGGCAGAGTCTACAATCAGTGTGTCCTTGTGTTAAATAATGACCAGCATTTAATGAAATTGTTTAAGACTGTTTATTTAACCCACAAAGCTCTCCTGCCCGGTTAATATATATTGAGTTTAGAGGTATATTGACTCTCATCTTCTGAGCTTTGGCCAATTGAGACAAAGAGCCACAGCAGGTCAGGAGCTCACTGCACTGAGTTTAGACCTGTGATCAAGATGAGGTCTCCTGTTGGTCCTGCTACCATGGAGAAGAGGATCTTCACAGGGATTTCTTCTGAAAGAGGGCTTTCCAGTCCTGTAGAAGCTGGCAGACTCTGGACAAAGGGATAGGCAGCCTATTGCATTAGTGTAGAGGAAAGAGAAAAAGGTATTTTTTATTCTTTCTTCTGAGAAAACTGAACTAAAAGGTAAAGCTTGGTGGCGACACATGAACAGGAATAATAAGGGGTATATTTTCAATCCTGTTCCCTCCTGGAGAAACATGTGAGCTAGCAGTGCATGCCTGCTTTTGCGTCTTGGCTATTCTCTGTAATGTGGAGAATGGTAGACAGAGGCTAAGGGATCTGTATGAAACTCTAAGCTTCAAAACCAATGATAAAACCCAATGTCTGGGCATACACAACTTGCATACCTCGTATCCTGCAACAGCCCAGGCACACTGGCTGCCCTGCTTTTCCACTGGACCACAGCCTTCTCTATGCACCACTCTGTCAGGAAGTGACGCTGTCAGACAGTGATGATTAACCACCCCAACGAGTGGCACAGATATTAAGTGCAGCGGGCTTTAAAAATAGCTCTGAAAGCCCTTGATGCATGCGCAAAGGGCAGAATGACACTCTGAGTATCTCAAGGAGGAGGATACATGTAGCACAAATGCTGAACCGGATGACCTTTCCCCACGCTGCCAGCTCAGGCTGTGAGAACTGCCGGCAACAGTGAGGAGTGCTAGGCCGCAGAGGGGCCTCTGCCTAAGTGCATCTGACAAGAGGCCATTGGCAGTGAGGTCTGCCCAGATGCCCATGGAGATAGGGGTGGGGGAGATTCAGAGGAATGTTTAGAAAGAGGTGACTAAGGCTTACCAAGGAAATTCGGCTGACATGAGCAGAGAGCTAATGCAATGGAGGAAGAACACAGAAGAAAAGTGGAAGCAGGTACTGGGGAAGCCAAACCAAGGCACAAACACATGAAACCCTTGGTCTGTATTTTGGCATCTGCCCTGACGAAGAGTTAATATGGCTGCTGGGCTCATATATACCTTAAGCTCCTAAGCAGACAGAATCCATGTGCTCAGAGCCAGGACCCCAGAGCTGAGAATATGGTCAAATGAGATCAATCAAGGGGACTCAAAATCAAGGAGGGGATCTAGGGAAATTCCTGAACTAGAAATGCCATGCAGAGAGTATGAATAGAGAAAGATAATCTGGGAAAACTGTTGATGCAGAGGAGGCACCACGCACCCTGTGTAATGATAACCAATATCCCACCACAGATTTAGAAATTTTGCTTTGAAGCAACAGTAGTAAATCCATGGAGAATAAATAAAGGGAATCTATGAGAATTCTATCAATACAATCACCATCTTCCACCACTGCCACACTGCTGCAGGCAGAATCCCTACGAACTGGTATTTTCCTATGGAAACAACGGCCAGCACCGGCTGACTACACTTGAAAATCGGTATTTGTTCATATGCATTCTTTTCTCTGACTCCTTGCCTGCGCGTCTCTCCTTATCCTAAACACACAAACTCTTGCAGATACAAACATCCTTCTTGCCTTTCCTGGTAGCAACTAGGGACTTTCCCCATAGCTACTGTTCACTATGGCAGGGGCATCTGTCCAGTTCTTTGGGAGCAGAATACTGACACCTGGTATTCCTCCTCATTCCAGCTTTTCTGTATCCTAGCAATTTCACAGGTGAGAAATTTTCTCTGAGCCTATGTCAACAGACACCTGATTAAACTGGAGAACTTAGGAGATGAGCACCAATACAAAGATTTTCATATTTTTTATTGTAAATAGCCCAAATATTTGGTCCCATTTCCAGTTTAAATGGGCAAACCATAATATTGATGGCTTGCAACAGATGCAAGATGAATTGAGCTTCTCTACCAGCTAGCTGAACCACTTTTAATGGGGAATATATCGAAGCTATAAATTCCTGCAGACAGAATTGCTATGCAATAGCATAATATATCTTCTATTCAATTTTTTATACATTATGTTTTGTCCTGCATCCCCGTGGATATATTTATGGATCTAAAGCTTTTCAGTGAAGACAGACAACTCTCCTCCTCTTCTCCTTCTCTCCATTTTCACAGCGCCTGACGGTCAACCTCATTTATTCTTGTTCTTTATCAGAGAGTTGGAGTTTGTTCTTTGTCTTCAAGGAGGAGATTCCTCTGTAAGGATGAGGCTCTGTGGCTCCAAACTACTCTGGGATGATTTTGTTCACTAGGAGGCAGAGATGCCAGGAGAAATGAATGGGCATTTACGACTGGAACTGAATGTTGTCATTGTGCCCTCTCCTTATACAATGGCTGGTAAACTCTGACCTCTAGCCATATTTTTATATCGCGAGTGTTATAGCCTGCTAAGCCGCAATTCCTGTTACTGGTATTACACAGTTTTTCTCACTGGTCATAAGAAGATGTAGTTAGTTTTGCATTTTTGCTATTGAAGTAGTTAGTGACAGGAGACTGTTTTGGTTCACTGTTTCAAAGAGATTTCACTTCACCATAATGAGAAGATATGACAGAGTGATGGAGGCCGATGTGTAGCAGAGACTCCTCACACCATGATGAGTGGAGAAGTCAGAATTTGGGGTGAATAGAATATCAGAATGCTCCTCTAATGACATAGTTTCACCTTCCAGACCCCACTTCTTTAAAGCTTCCTAAAGTGTTGTCAGCCAAACCCGAGCACTCAAAGCATGAGCCTACAGGGAACATACCATATTCAAGCCATATTGAAGACCTAATAAGTCTAAGGCCCCACCCTACGAATTGGATGAAAATAAAATACAATAAATAGCATCGAGAGAGAGCAGCCAACTTTCTCTTTAAGATAACTGACCCTGGTCTGCCTCACAGCTTACCAGTTCTCAGCTGCTTAACATGACTTCATTCAAATCCCCAGTTTCTTCATCTAGAAAGACAAGGGTAATAATATTTCCAGTGGTGTTCTCATAAATATTTAATGACCCCTATTGTGTTTATTACCTTTGTTTGTTAATGCATTTTATCTAATGGTAAACTTATATAATTTTATTTTTAGTAACATCTCTCTTTAACAAATAACCTATTCGCCAGATTTCTTAAACTATAACCATCCGCTTCTGCAAGCCGGTAGGAGGCAATCCTCACAAGTCTCACAGAGCATGCATCTCAAGACTAAATCACCAGAGGCTTAGCGCATGTTACTGATACCCAGTTCAGAGGAATCCTTTAATTTAGTTACAGCTGTAAACACTCACCATAACAAGATGACTTAGGAGAAGAGCAACATGTTTTATATTGTGGATAAAGACAGAGATGAGTACACAAATAAAGCCTTTTTGCAACCCCAAACTTGTTTAGTATGACTTTTAATATACAGGGGAAGGGGTGTGACACACACATCCACCACCCAAAAAGAGTGTTTTAGGCCTCCACAGGAGCCTGGGGAAGGAAAATCAGTGTTTCTCCTATCCTCTTTGGTGGTCAGAGCATCACAAGACTCTGGGATTTCTATTATATCTTTAGTATGGTTTGAATTTGGAACATTCCCCATAGTTATTTGTTGCTATTTCTAAATGTAGGTCTAAGGGTTGCATTTCAAAACTAAATAGAAGTAATTTTTGCATCACTTGCCATAACTGGTCCACTGTTTTCATCCTTCATTACGGTGGCATAAGCAGACTATGTGAACACATCTGCACAAACAGCTGTGCTTTTAGTGAGGTCATTAAAGGATGCATGGCAAAGAAAATTAGTGAATATCTCTCCTTGGGTAAAGTATGCTACTGTTAACAACAGCCTTGCTGGCTGTTGGGAGGGTGAGATAACCCATGGAAAATGGTTAGCACAGTGTTAGTTTCCCGGTGCCAGTGCAGTGTTCCTGGACCTGGGGAAGCCTACACTAATGATGTAGGTGGTTGGCAACTATTTAAAAATAATGATTGTCTAACAAGCTTTTACCTTACTTGGATCATGAGCCTCAGAGATCCTACCCATTAGTTTCTTGATCCTCATGCCACTGTATCATCAATAAAAATATGAGCCCTTACACCATGTGACCCAAAGAACCATGGAGCCTGCATTTATAAATGGCATTATGAGGCTGGTTATCCTGTCCCTCCCATGCTCTGTTAATGTCAATCACTACAAGCCCACCACAAAATCAGAGATTATCACCATCTTCCCTCCCCTACCTGGGGCTGGCCTCCCTCCCTCTTCAGTCCCTCCCTCCCTCCCTCCCTCCCTCCCTCCCTTCTCCTCTCTTTCCTTCTCTTTTTCTTCCTCATTTTCCTTCCCTGGTAGCCCCAGAGAAAAAAATTATGGTCTGGAGTCATTAGCTCTGCATCTCCTAATAGCTCAGGCACTTACAAACCAGTGCCCTTAGCATGCTCAGTTACAAAGTGAGAACAAATCCTAACATGGGGATGATAGAAAGTCATTAAAATGCTTTATAAACTGATTGATATTCTACTTAGGATGGTGATTAGTAAATTTTATGTAGTAACATATGGCCTAGGGGACATTTTAGATATATTATCTTGTATATATAAAGCCCTAGGCAGAAATAGAGAATGGTGGTTTGGGGGTGGCTCTGGAGTGCTTCTGGGTTGGACTAAAAGCTTCACTCTGAGCTGAAGCCGGAAGTCTTGGGGAAAATAGGGTGAAACCAGATTATGAGTCGAGGCTTTACAGTGCAGGTAATGGGATATTTAGGAGCTTTGAGCAGAGGAATGACATGTAATTGAATTTGCTGAGTCTTGTCAACTTGACTTGCTCTCCCGTCTCCATTACCTCAAGTAAATAGAGGTGGTTCTCAGGGCTTAACTTCCAACACTATTCTCACTCTCCCATGTAGATGTAATAGGAGAGTGGATGAAAACGTCAAGGGTACTCCAGAGTTAATAACCAGGATCCCCCTAAGGCGATAAAATGCTGTGACTGAAGACTGCTACTGGACGACTGACATTAGATGACAGGGTAGGCAGATGGCCTGCAGTCGGTGGGACAGTTCCGCACAAAGGAGTCCCTCCATAGGCTTTGCCTGCTCTATGCCCTAGAGTCTCTAAAGTAGAATGTGCAGCTCATTTGCATCCTTGTGATTATACTATTACAGCCCATCCTTTATCTAAAACCGTTATTTCTGTTTTGTGTGACATCATTCTGTGCTGTTTCTTCTCCTACTCAAGAGCTTAATTCTTCCCCTAATAAGTTTGCATTTTGGCATCCACCTATGTCTTCCTATCCCTTTTCATGCAGAATCCTTTTAACTGGTTCCTAAAGTCAAACACACTAATTCCCCAAATATAGGTATCCATCTTGTAGCATGGTCATTAATACATACTTATTTTATTTAATATATTTATATTCTAAATAATAAATTATATAAATGTATAATTATACATACATACATTTTATATATTAATGTCCTACATAAAAATATGTATTATAATTTTAGATCCATTTTTAAATTTCAAAGCTATAAAATGTGAAAGTGGGTATTTCTCCAGCCACAGTGCCTTAGCCTAATTTCACACTATCCTAAAACATCTCCTGTTAGATATTTTATGTATATCCTTTTATTGGTGATCTGTGTGTTTAGAGAGAAAGAAAGTCTTCATTTTTCTCACATAAATGCTTGCATATTCCATATACTGCATTACAGAGACATTCCTAAATCAGTGCCTGGAATATTTTACAGCCTTCTGGATGAAGACTGATAATTCTACCATGGCATGATCATCATTATTTACCAGCTTCTGTTGATGGACATTGCCTTAGTATATGCAATGATATGTTTAATAACTGGATACACATAATGTCCTACATCAGCACAAATGCAGCTGCAGAACATATTTTAGAAGTGTAATTAATAAACTAAAGAATGTGTGCATTTCTTGAGAATAAGGAATATCTTATTAGCCTCTCTCACTCCCGGCTTGCCATTGTAATTTGAATACAAAATGGCTCTCGCATACAGCCGCATCTTGGTTCAGATTGGTGGCATTACTTTAGGAGGTTCTGGAAAGCATAAGACATAGAGCTTACTTAGCTTGAGGTCAGGTCTCTAGGGACATGCTCTCTGATGTTGTATCTTGTCCTGGGCTCCTGTTTCTGTCACTCTGTGTCCTGTCTGCCAAGAGGGAGTACTATATGCTATATATTCTTGTAGCTGTGATGTTCTGTTTCACTGTGGCTCCTGAATAAGCAGAGCTCAGACAGACTGAAGCCTCTGAAACCATGAGTAAAATAAAGCCTTCCTCCTTTTCATTTGGTTTTCTCTGGTGTGTGGTTAAGTAACACAAAACCAATACACTTGTCTGGCAGATTTCATCTACTTTTGTACTCTAGTCAATATAACTATCTCCTTGTAACTGCGAAAATCAGTGTATTTTACTATTTCGATTTCATTTTATTTCACTTATT
The DNA here is from genome assembly GCA_004025045.1 of Sigmodon hispidus. NCBI lineage: Eukaryota > Metazoa > Chordata > Mammalia > Rodentia > Cricetidae > Sigmodon > Sigmodon hispidus. The sequence continues at coordinate 76,065 of PVIH01000196.1, forward strand.
CTTTACATCTTTCTCTCATATTTTATTTGGACTACTAGACTTTTTCCCTTATTGGTGCCTTAGCACTCATAATATATATGATATGTTGTAAACATTATGTATTATGTCATTTACTTCCCAATTTATTCATTATATGTTTTCTGTAAGGAAATTTTATATATAGTCTAAATTCCACTCTTCTGTTTTCGATTGACTTTTCTCTTCTTCCCCCTCCCTTTCTTCTTCCCTTCCTTTTTTCTCTCCTCCTCCTCTACTGTCTTCTCTGTGGCGATATATTCAATAAGTTTGCCTGGAAAACAGAAGAGAGATCCAAACCATTTTCAGACAGGAAAGTCAGGGAGTGGTGACCCACACCTTTAATCCCAGCACTTGGGAGACAGAGGTCCTCTGTGAATTCAAGGCCAAAGAGAGCCAGGCAGAAGAAAATTAAACAAGGAAGTGAGACAGCTGGGCAGAGAACGAGGCAACAGGCGTTCAGCCCTTCACCTGTGCTCAGAGGATTCATGAGAAACGGCTAGATGAGAAATCGCTCTGGCTTTTTTCTCTGTCTCTCTAATATTTCACTCTTCCCCCAATATCTGGCTCTGTTTTTATTATAAGACCAAGTAGAATTTGTGCAATACTTCTCATGTTCTTCCTTCTCCTACCCTTTTGCTGAATTACTGAGTTTTTTAGTAAAACCATAAAACACCTTTCTTACTCTGGTGTGATTAATCACAGCAATTGAAAATTCCTATGAACTACTTGGATATCATTCTGGTACATTTGTGGTTTTTTAGCAATTCATTTTAGATTAGAGGATGAGTTAGAAATTGGAATTTATTGTTTTCTGAATAGCTGCAGTTTCTCTAAGGTTTGTTGAAGAGGTTACTTTAATTCATTTATTTTAAACAAACCTGTAACAAGAAAAAGGGAAGCATAGGGGACATCAGGTAAGAACCTGAACTCTGACTGACCTTAGGTGGCAGGGGTTCAAATATCAGGATGCATAGGAATTCTCCCTACATCCTCTGCTGTTACTAGACAGCATCCTCCATACATTGTCACTGCCACTTTACTGTAATTTCAATTCTAGTGAGCTAATCTTTCATATCATCTATTTATACGGACTCCTTTAAGTGTACCTTTTTTTTTTTTTTACTATTTTTAAATTCACAAATATGTGACCTTATTTTGGATAGCATTATAATAGTGAGTTTTGCCTCCATTTTTAGTCTCTGCCTAGTTATTTGTGTATGAAGACTTTGATTATCTGAATATTGTTTTCTGTGATCCTTCATACTAAATTCTCTTAGAGTCTGAAGCAGTTTGAAGTTGTTTTTCTTGACTTTTCCTAGTATTAAATTCATGCAACCTGTAATTACTAATAATGCCACCTCCTTCTCCCCCCAAATATTTATAGTACTTATTTCTATCTTATTTAATTACTTTATGGAATATCTCCACGAGTAGAATTTCTTATCTTGTTATTGAGTTTAATGTGAATATTTTGCCATCTTACAACATTATGCATAATCTTAGCTTAGAGCTAGAGGTAGAACCTTTTTGTCATCAAATTAAGGAAATATCTGTCTGTTCTATCACACTAACATTTTTATCATGAGTCAAGTTTGCATTTTATTCTAAAAGCCTTTTTCATGGCCTTTCTATTTTCTATCCATAAATGTTGTAAATCAGAGCTGACCAGATGACTCAGTAGGCAAAGGTACCTGCTAGCATTACTGATGACCAGAATTCTAGCCTGAAAGCACATGAGAGAGAATTGACTCCCGTAAGTTGTTTTTCATTTCTACACACCTGCTATGGTACATGCTTACATGCATACACAGCAAAACATAAACAAACTAAAAGGTGTTATGAACCATATTGTTTATTGCATCTTAGAGCTCTATATTGCCTATTGCATGCTAGGCACTCTTCTTTTTTTTTTTCTTCTTTATTTATTTTGTATTTATCAAAAAAACAGTAAAATGAATTTAAAATGCTGAAAAGTTAACAATAACTATAAAGAGGATAAAAATCATAAGCATGACTTATCAAGGGTGATAATGCAAATAAGATTGCTACACATATATTTACTTTGTGTTCAGCTTTCCCTCTGAATTTTTTTTCCCATCCTGTATATCCTTATTCAAGGTCTCTTCCCCCTCCCACCACATCAGGTCATTTTTCTTCTCCGCAACTCCCCATCCCCTCCCTGGGCAGGGAGTAGACAGTGCTAGACACTCTTCTAATCTCTATATATTAAGAAGTAAATACAAAAAAGTGGTTCCTGTCCTCCAGGAGCTTACTGTCTACAAAGATCATCTGTGATCAAACAAAGAGATGTGTGGAGGAATGTTGTCAGTGCAGCTATGTGAATAGATTACTTCATGCTGCATGACCTTTGCATTCCTAAGTGAGCTAATGGTCACAACAAAGACAAACAGAAACCTCTCAGATTTTCCCAATCTGTCACTTAAAGAACTGCAAAGGGAATTTTAGAAACATCCTTGGAGGTAGTGATCAGAGGGAGGAAATTCATTTATGTGCCTGATGAGGGCAGAAAGTTCAATACAATGCCACTTTACAGTAATGTATTAGAAATTCTGGGGGGAAGAAATCAGAATTATAGAATGGTAAAGTGCTTCAAAATGTACAGCTCATACTGAAAGAGGAGAGCATGGATTCGTTCTCTGGGAGATAGCTGGAAAACACGAGGTGAAACTGAGCTTCCCAGACTGTTACAATCCCTAGTGTCTTACATGTTTGAGATCCATCACCAGCATGCATGAGGTCCCCTTTCCCATCTTTTCTGTAGCAGACTTTGACAGCTATCAGGTAGAGAGTATCAGGTATATAAGAAGCCATTTCTATACCACCACCATCACCCCATGTTAGATTTCCCACTACCCTATGTTAGGTCTCCCATCATAGGTACCAAGGGGCTCTCCTTAAATATATTTCTCCTACCATAGTAATGCCCAGTGTAGCTCACAGCATCATGGTACACAATATGCTCACACATTCTTTATTCTCATCCTTTTATTAGCTCAGCTTCTAGCTCCAGGCTTAGCCACAGGACTCGCTTTGGCAAGTGTGTGACTACAAATGTTATATAAGCAATGACGTTCAAGTGCTGTGGGGCTAGAAGTCTGGCTCAATACATAAAGTGCTTCCCACACAAGCTTAAAGAGCAGAGTTTGTATCCACAGAATGTCAGTAAAGGATGGGTGTGTGTGGCAGCCTGCCTGTAACTCCATCTCTCAGAAGGAAGTGAAAGGGTTCTGTGGAGTACACTGGCTACCTAAACTAAATCCATATTAGCCAGCTTGAGATGCAATTGAGAGATTCCACAATGAATAAGGTGTACAGCCACTGAGGAATAGTGTAGCTTCCACTAGCATGAGCATACAGGTACATATATATATACCTGATCCACATAGATGCATACACTCATAAGTGCTTACACACACACACACACACACACACACACACACACACCCACCTCAGGGGGTTTGTAGTATTTTGCTTAGAGCCCAGTGACAGCTTTACAAAAACTCTGACCTCCTACACAACATAAAGATGAAATGACTTAGAAGCAAGTTGTTTGGCCGAGTCCACTAAATCTGCCAGTTTACCAAGGCATGCCTTCTGAGTACAGTCTGTCTGCAGCATCAAATCCTAGACTAACCACGCCCACCAAAGAGTCACAACTGGCCAAAAAAAAAAAAATGAAATAATCAGAAATGCAACTGGGAGATAGTTTGTGTCCATCAAGCCCTGGCTGATGTATCTTTTCCTTCTCCTCAATCACAAGCATGGTAAAGGTGAAATTTTTATCTTATGTACAGAACACCAAGATCTATCTACTATGGGACACAGAGTACCAGATTTACATGAAAACTCTGACGTCAGGAAGAGGGATTCTGACTGTGCTTTATCCTGAACCTCATCAGTCATCAAGCTCCCTCAGGTACAATCTGTTCCTGTGCTAGCACTTGTTACATTGGGGGGGGGGTCTGATTTGCATCAGTGTCTTCTCTAGTGCCCAATGAACTGAATGAAAGCAGGGAGTTGTTTGGCTTACTCACTGCTGTGTCATTCAGTACCTAGCAAAATAATGTGGCAGGCCATTGGCAAATATCAATTGAAAAAAAAAAAAATAAGCCAACTCAGCTTGGCATTACAGCATCCACTGAAGTGGCCTGATGGAAGATGGATAGTATTAACCATCCGCCTCCCTCAACCACAGCCTTGCAGTCTCTCTGGTCTCCTTATGAGGTTGCCAGCAAGAACACTACTCTAGAAGAGATGCACAGGGGGCAGTTGAAGAGATAGTGAGGAGGCTAATTGTGTATTCTTAGGAGCCGGGCAGAGTTGTCATTTTCTGTTGGATCTAGACTGGTACTTGTATTTCTACTGCATAGCTCTTTCCACTGGGCACTCATTCCCAAAGTCATTGGTCAAGGAAAGAACAGTCACACAAGAGTTGATAGGATACCTGAATCCTGATCTGCTGTATATTCTGTTTACCAGCCAAATCCCTCTGAGGCCCCTCTGTACCTATCAAATACTCCTGCTCATAAGAACATCAAAACCAATATGAAGTTGTTTTCAAGAAATAAAGTCCATAAACACCTTCAACTTACAAGTAGACCATGCTCTCCGCATTCATGTTCCAGAACACTGTTTGGAATAGAGTGTTACATTTTTTCCATAGAAATCATATTGAAAATGATGGTTACATTCTCTGGCTCCCACTCAAAAGCCTATTCAAACCATAATGTAACTGAAATAACATATATTTGCAAAGAAAATCAGCAGGAAAAATACCATTACAATGCTAGTAATTAAAAAAAAAAAAACACTGTAGAATAAGAAGCAGTATTTCTGACTCATCTCAACTCCACTTGAAGAAAAGTGGATTTAACTGGGAAAAAAAAGAGGCAGCAGAAAGGCTTTGTGGACATCAAAAGGTATCTTTCAACCACCTGAAGGGAAGCATTGCTCACCCTTCCCAAGGTAAGCTTGTCTTCTTCTTTAATACTCCATTCTAAGCATGTGGCCTGTGCTGTGCTGTGGTCCAAGTAAACTAAAGAGAGAAAAGATTCATCTGGTTGTAAATTTAAAAGATTAAAAAAAAAGTGTAAGAAAGAGACGAGCCACCTTGGGAACATCTAAGGAATGTTTTCAAGGCTCCTTAAGCCTTACCCTGGGTTGTTACCCTATCTCTTCATTTCTTCGACCACAACCTCTTAGAAGGTGAGGTTGGGTAGGAAATGACCTTGTCAAGAGGTTCTGTGATGTATGTTGGGATCTGTGTTAGGACTGTGAAGTTCTAGAGCCCATTGCTTTGTCTTGGCTGTAAACAAAGAAAATTAAAGGAAGCAAGAAGAAACATAAAGAGGCTAAGAAGGCCACCGGGGGACACTAGCTCCCAAGGACACCTGACATGCAACCAGAGCAAGCAGTTGCAAAGGCTGCAGCCTTGAGGTGGTGAGAAATATTTAGTGAAAGAGTTGAGCTACTGAAAGCTAGTGCTCAGGACTCTAGAAAGAGTCAGCGTAGCCATGAGGAACCCTTCACTGCCATTTAGACTGCTCTAAAAATATATTGACCCTAATGACTACAGATACAAATATACTTCTTATGTTTCTGAACTTTGGAAAGTCCAAGGTCTCATTGCTTACAGGGTAGATGACTGTTGAGAGATTTCTCTTCAGCTTTATGGATGATAACTTGTCCTTGACTTTACATGGGAGGTAGATCACAAAAGCTTGCCTATTCTCACTTGCAATTATGTCAACCCCATTCACAAGGTTTTCACACCCATGACCTACTTACCTCCCAAAGGCCCACTACATTACACCATCCTATTGGACATTGAGCAGCAACACACAAAGTTGAGGACAGAATACAGGCGCAGCAGTATTGCTAAGGAGGACATGGTTTCTATCTTTTAGGAACTACAGCCTAAAACAAACAATCTTCAGTATGATTTAGTCTAAAAAGAGTCAAGGAGGAGACCAATCAAAACATGACAGGAGAAAAGTTAATAAATAATTAAAGCAAAATTAATCACAGAAGATAGATGCTGAGTAGGAAATGCACCTTGTGAGGAGCTTTTTCTCCTTGGGTAAACAAACCCAGAGAGTGCAGAGGAAAGAAAAGAAACTTTGCAAATTACCATTTCCTCTCCTGTTGATCAACCCAGGGGTTCTTGCTCATAAAATGGAAAGAACTAAAATTAAGCTGAAACTAGCTTTCTTGGGCTCTTGGGAAGCCCTTGGGCTCCTGGAGAGAATACCAGCACTGCCAGGAGAGGGCTATGGGCATGGGAATGCATCCTCCTTCCATTGTGTGGCTTCACTTCTGTAACTGCCATTTGATGATGGAGTTACATGTCATGTTCTGAGAGCATAGCACTCCCCAGAGGCAAAGAGCCAATCTCCTGGGGGGGACCATGCTCTTTGACTCTGGGCATAGACCCATGAGGAAGGCAGCTCATTCCCAAGCCACATCATGCCCACTCAGCTCATCCAGCATGAATATTGCCATCTGCTCTGTGTCAATAGCACAGGAGTGCTGCTGGATATGCAGATGTCCCAGTGAGGTGCCTCCCCTAGAGGAATCCATGACCTAATTGCAGTGAAAAGGCCAACATTGGAAGCAAACAGAGAACAATTTTCAGACAGATTCTCTGAGGAGCATTCTACTGAATTCTATAATTTGCATTATTTCTCTCTCTTTCTTCTGCCAACTCCCTTGAATTGCCATTGAGAAGCCCATGTTTGAAGGCAGTATATATTCACTTCTGAGCCTCAGTAACGTCCATATCTGGAAAACAGGATGAGTATGGAACCATAGAGAACAGTTTAACCTAGCTCTTCAGATCTTCAATCTGATGTTCCCCCAACTGGGCAATTTGAGGAAAGGCTAGGCCTAGCTCTTAATTGTACACATTCACTTTGTAAGCAAATCATTCATTCATTTTAAGTGACTTTTATTAGCAACGCTAATAGATGAGCCAAAGGTTATAACAACAATGGAACAGAACAGAACTCTGGGCCACTCCTGATACCAAATTAAGTGTATTCTTAGAGGGAAAAAGCTTTGCTTTAACAACTAGGAAATGAGCATGGACCTCCAACAGGTCAGCCTCATTCCTTCCTCTCAGACAAGCTCTTATTGGCCTGGAGTGAGATCTTGTAACGTCTGCTTCCTGTTTTCCTGTTATTCTATTACTTCCTCTTCTCCCTTCCTTCTCTCCCTCCTCCTCTTTCCTCTTTGCCCCCCCCCCCAGCCCTCCAGCTCCCCAGTTCCCCCCCACCCACGTCACCATACAAAAGTAGAAAAAAGGAACGTGGTTTCAGAAGTACAAACACTAATTATTAAAGTCTTGCTAAGTGCCCTGAACTGGAAGAGCTCCTTATGAGCATCATGTATCTCACAACCCTCCCCACTACCATTACTTCTCCACCACGCCCATCCCAATAAAGAAGAAACACATTGAGGCTCCAAGTCACTTGCTCAGTATCATTCATCTGATAAATGACAGAAATAAATATCAACTCTGACCTGTGAGCCCATAATCCCTTTAACAGAGGGTGCTTTCAAAGGCTTCCTTTCATTGACAAATGAGAAATGAGAACTGTGTGAATAAAAAGTTTCCATTGATCTGCTCTACCATCTCTTCTTTGCCCCTTCTGGGAGCCATCCCTTTTTGAATCCTATACTCACAAAAGGTTTCCAAACTCCTGTGTGTGTGTGTGTGTGTGTGTGTGTGTGTGTGTGTGTGTCTTCTCTCTGTCTCTCTTCCCATTCCCTCTGTGTCTCTTTATATATGTCTGTCTGTCTCTGTCCTCTCTCTGTGTATGTCTCTCTCTTCTTTCTCTTTCTGTCTCTCTCTATGTCTGTTCTGTTTCTCTTTCCACCTCTCCGTCTCTCTCTATGCCTGTCTGTCTCCCCTTCCCCATGTGTGTGTGTTCTCTTGGTAATAGAGGATTATTATGGGGGTTGGCTTATTGATAATGAACACTGAGAAGTCCCTTGACCTGTCACCTACAAACTGAACAACCAAGGCAGCCTGGAGTATGATTCAGTTTGAGCATCCATATCTGAGGAAGGACATGATGATGTCCCTGCTGAGCAGAGAGTATTGTCACCATCCTTCTACCTTATTTTGTTCAGGTAGCAGCTTCAGAAGTTTGGTTGGTTCTGCCCACTGTGGAAGGCTAAATATTAATAACTTGTTCTATCAATGCATGCTATTCTTTTACGAAAACTATTGTGCCCAAAACTTGATGCTCAGAGATACCACAGGAGACAAGGATTTTTTGACAGTAAAATACAAGCCAGGCAGGGAGCTTATCCCAAGCTTCTGTGGTAACAGAGCAAGGAGTAACTGTTGTCCTTGGTTACAAGGTGTCTTTTATAGGCCAAAGCTACAACAAAGTTGGTTGCTTGGGAGCATAGTGCTGGTATGCTACTGAATGGCCCATGTTTAGAGACTTTTTGCCCCAGAGTATCTTTGGATTCCACATGGGTGGACCCCACCTGGACCCTACCTGGGGTGGTTGATTTTTTTCCCAGAATTGGGCAAACAAGAATCTATTCTTCTCCCAGGACTGGGCCGATTTCTTGGCTAATCTCACAGAACTGTGCAGGCAGGAATCTATTTTCTCAGAATTGGGCAGGCCTATTCTTGCCTGGGTCTATTCTTTTAGGACATGTTCTTTTCCCAGGACTAGTCAGGCATGACTATTTTTCTCCCAGAACTGAGTAGACCCCCCTGCCAGCAATGTGAAACTAAACTTTACTTTTTTTGAAATATATATGAAATAGCTACTAGAATGCAAAATGAGGTTTCTTGAGCTAAGCTTATTCTCTTTAGAAACGTCCCCAAAGACACACCAAAGAATATTCTATCATCCATCTGGACCTCCATCAGTCAATAACTTTCAGGTCTAAGTTCTGTCAACAATATACTATTAAGAAGCATCAATTACTCAACCCAGAAAGAAACTAAATTAAGTCTTCTGTAGTCCTAAGAGGGATTGATGATGAAAGGCATCTGCTTCTTTCACCTCTTCCTCAATTTTTCAATACATATATTAAGAAACAGCTGGGAGATTTTAGAGATACCTCTAGGGGGGACATATTTGGCCACCTTCATACTTTCCAAAATATCTCAAGATATCTTTCATGTAAAAGTCCCCTTCTGACAGTCCTATACTCAAACACAGACATCATCAAGATGCTGGGCTAAGAAAATCCTCTAAACCAGAAAGCCCTACCTTTATTCAAGCAAGTCTGTCATCCAACAGTTCTAAGGCATTTGGATGCCAGGATTGTATTCCTTGTGGTTCTCAAAGAGATGAACTGAAGTTCAGACACTTGAAAAAAGTGTCCTGAATAATTCTAATCAGTTAAATGTGACCAGTGTTGCAAGCTCCTTAAAAATTCCCAGGTTGAAATACTCCCTCCCAATACTTCATTATATGGTTTTATTAAGAAGTAAGTCCAGACAGATGCCTTCAAAACGCAGACCACCATGTCTAGAGTGGACTCAAAGGTGAGCAGATTCCAGCTCCTGGGCTACTCACCAGAGAATCCATCTCCGGGCCCTGGGTCAAACCCAAGGTTCTGATCTCACACACTCACTAGCAGACAGGCCCTAGGCTAAAGCTAGGAGGGGCCTTCTCCAGCAATCCCTAGGAAAAGGAAGCTCCCACAGAGCCAGGCCTCACCTCCAGGGCAAGCTGCATCATCATAGACAGACTGACACCATTGAAACCCACACCATGTCCAGAGAAGAGTCAGAGACTGTGCAGACCCCATGTTCAGAGCAGACAGGACACACAAACCCTCTAGCAACAACTGACTAGGAGTTGACTAAGAGTGAACCACTGAAGCCATGGGCAGATGCCAGTACAAGAATACATATACCAATATAAAGAACAACAAGGAAACACCAGAAGAAAATGCTTGTTCTATAACATCAAGAACTGAACACAGCAATGAAGAGGAAACAGAAGGAAACAACATCAAAAACACCTTTATGAAGATTATAGAAGCCTTAAAAGATTATATAAAAAAATCCCTTAAAGAAACAGAAGAAAATACAAACAAAAATTTGAAAGAGGTGAACAAATACATAAAAAGAAAGAAAGAAAGAAAACAAAAGGAAAACCAAAAAATGAAAAATACATTCCAGGAATTAAAAATTGAAATAGAAGCAATTAAAAAAGGCACAAAATGAGGCTAAGGTAGAAATAGAAAATCTGAAGAAAAGAGATGGAACTACAAACACAAGCATAACCAACAGAATCCAAGCGATGGAAGAGAGAATCTCTGGAGTAGAAGACTCAATAGCAGAAATAGATATATCAGTCAAAGAAAACACAAAAACCAAAAAAGCCATAAGACAAAACGTTCAGGAAATTTGGGACACCATGAAAAGACCTAACTGGAGAATAATAGGAATAGAATAAGGAGAAGAATTCCAGCTCAAAGGCACAGATAATGTATTCAGTAAAATCATAGAAGAAAACTTCCCTAACCTAAAGAAGGAAATACCTATGAGGATACAAGAAACTTACAAAACACCAAAAAGATTAGATGCCCCAAAAAATCTGCTTGCCACATAATAATTAAGCCACAAAGTATACAGAACAAAGAAAAATTTTTTAAGAGCTGCAAAAGAAAAATTTTTTATAAAGGCAAATTTCCTATAAAGGCAGACCCATCAGAATAACACCAGACTATTCAATGGAAACAATGAAAGCAAGAAGGTCCTGGTCAGAAGTTAAACAGACACTAAAAGAACATGGCTACCAACCCAGACTACTATACCCAGCAAAACTATCAACCACCATAGATTAAGTAAACAAGACATTTCATGACAAAATGAGATTTAAACAATACCTATCTAAAAATCTGGCCCTTCAGAAAGTACTAGAGGAAAAACTCCAACCTAAGGATCTCAGATACACTCAGGAAACCACAATCAATGCTCCCACGGAAGAAAAGCCCAAGATAGGAAATATACACAAGCTACCACCAAAAGTAACAGTAATAATAATCAGTGGTCATTAATATCCCTTATATCAATGGACTCAATACACTTATAAAAAGACACACCCTAATATGATGGATATAAATAGAGAAACCATCCTTCTGCTGCATACAAGAAACACACCTCAACCTCAAAGACAGACACAGGCTCAGAGTAAAGGGTTGTGAAAATATTTTCCAATCAAATGGCCCCAAGAAACAAGAGGTGTTGCCATCCTATTATCTAACAAAGTAGACTTCAAACTAAAATCAATTAAAAGAGATCAGGATGGACATTACTTATTAGTCTCAGGAAAAAGGAATTAAGATGAGTTTTCTCAATCTTGGATATTGATGCTCCTAATATAAGAGCACCTACATATGTAAAAGAAACACTACTAAAGTTCAAACCCCACATTAATGTCATACTGTAATAGTGGGAGACTTCAATAACCCCACTTTCACCTTGGATAAATCAGCCAGACAAAAATCCAACAGAGAAATAAGGAGTCTAACAGAGGTTATAATGCAAATGGACTTAATAGATATTTACAGAAGTTTCCACCCAAACACAAAGGAATATACATATTTCTCAGCTCCTCATGAAACTTTCTCTAAAATTGATTATATAAAGCAAATATCAAGAGATACAAAAAAAAAATGGAAATAATCCCTTGCATAATATCAGACCACCATGGTCTAAAGTTAGAGGTCAATAACATCAAAAGTCATAGAAAGCCTACCAACTCATGGAAACTAAACATCACTCAACTGAATCACCTCTGGGTCAAGGAAGAAATTAAGAAAGAAATCAAAGACTTCCTAGAATTTAACAAAAATTAATCCACAGCATACCCAAACATATGGGACACAATGAAAGCAGTCTTAAGAGGAAAATTCATAGTACTAGATGCTTATATGAAAAACCTAGAGAAATCCCACACTAGAGAACTAACAGCACAGCTGAAAGGCTTAGAACAATTAGAAGCAAACTCACCTAGAAGGAGTAGATGGCAGGAAATAATCAAACTTAGAGCTGAAATCAATATAATTGAAACAAAAAGAACAATATAAAAAAATCAATTAATCAAAGAGTTGTTTCTTTGAGAAAGTCAACAAAATAGATAAACCCTTATACAAACTAACCAAAAAGCAGAGAGAGAGTATCCAAATCAACAAACTCAGAAATGAAAAGGGAGATATAAAAACAGACCTCCCCTCCAGGAAATACAGCAAATTATCAGGTCATACTTTGAAAATTTTTACTCCACAGAAATGGAAAACCTAGAAGAAATGAACAGCTTTCTGGACAGGTACCACTTACCAAAATTAAATCAAGATCAGATTAAAGACCTAAACAGACCTATAACTCCAAGGAAATTGAAGCTACCATTAAAAGCATCCCTATTAAAAAAAAAGCCCGGGTCCAGATGGTTTCAGTGTAGAATTCTACCAGAGAGTCAAAGAAGAAGTAATACCAAGACTCCTCAAACTGTTCCATATAGCAGAAATTGAAGGAATACTGCCAAACTCTTTTTATGAGACCACAATAACCTTAATACCCAAGCCATTAAAACACGCAACAAAGAAAGAGAATTACAGACCAATTTCCCTCAGAAATATTGTGGCAAAAATTCTCAACAAAATTCTGGCAAAGCAAATACACCAACATATAAAAAGTATCATCCATCATGATCAAGTAGGCTTCATCCCAGAAATGCAGAGACGGTTCAACATACAAAAAACTGTAAATTTCATCCATCATATAAACAAAATGACAGAAAAAAAAACCCATGGTCATTTCCTTAAATGCTGAAAAAGCCTTTGACAAAATCTAATATTCCTTTATGATAAAAGTCCTGGAGAGATCAGGAATACAGGGAGAATATCTAAATATAGTTAAGGCGATTTACAAGAAGCCGACAGCCAGTATCAAACTTAATGGAGAAAAACTCAAAGCAATCCCACTAAAGTCAGGAACTAGACAAGGATGTCCTCTCTCCCCTTATCTATTCAATATAGTTCTCGAAGTTTTAGCTAAAGCAATAAGGGAACAAAAGGAGACTAAGGGGATAAAAACAGGAAAAGGAGAAGTTAAGCTATATTTGCAGATGATAAGATTATATACATAAGTGACCCACAAAATTCTGCCAGGGAACTTCTACAGCTGATAAACACCTTCAGCAATGTAGCAGGATACAAGATAAACTCAAAGAAATCAGTAGCCCTCCTGTACACTAAAGATAAAAGGGCCGAAAAAGAAATAAGGGAAACATCATCCTTTATAATAGCTGCAAATAGCATTAAATACCTTGGTGTAACTATAACCAAAGAAGTAACAGATCTATTTGACAAAAATTTCAGATCACTGAAGAAAGAAATTGAAGAGAATATCAGAAAATGGAAAGATCTCCCATGTTCCTGGATAGGTGGCATCAACATAGTAAAAATGGCAATTCTACCAAAGGCAATCTACAGATTTAATGCACTGCCCATCAAAATCCCAACACAAATTTTTATGGATTTTGAAAAAACAATACTCAAGACCATTTGGAATAACAGGAAAGCCAGGACTGCCAAAACAATTTTGCTCAACAAAAGAACATCAGGAGGCATCATCATCCCAGACTTCAAGTTATACTATAGAGCTACAGTAATAAAAACAGCCTGGTACTGGCATAAAAACAGACTTGTGAAACAATGGAATCAGATTGAAGACCCCAACATTAACCCACACACCTATGAACACCTGATCTTTGACAAAGAGGCCCAAAATATTCAATGGAAATAAGATAGTATCTTTAACAAATTGCATTGTCATTACTGGATGGTAGTGTGTAGAAAAATGCAAATAGATCCAAACCTATATCACCCTGCACAAAACTCAAATCCAACTGGATCAAATACCTCAATATAAACCCAGCCACACTGAACTGAAAGTGTAAAAAAGAAAGTGGGAAATACCCTCCAATGTATTGGCACAAGTGATCACTTTCTGAATATAATATCAGTAGCACAGACACTAAAAACAACAATCAATAAGTGAGACTTCCTGAAACTGAGAAGCTTCTATAAAGCCAAAAACACAGTCAATAAGACAAAATGACAGCCTGCAGGATGGGAAAAGATTTTCAGCCATCCTACAAGCAATAGTAGACTGATCTCTAGAATATATAGAGAATTCAAGGAACTAGCACCCAAAGCCCTAAACAACCCAATTAATAAATGAGGTTCAGAACTAAAAAGGAAATTCTCAGCAGAAGAATTACAAATGGCTGAAAGGCACTTGATAAAGTACTCAACATCTTAACCATCAGAAAAATGCAAATCAAAACAACTTTGAGATACCACCTTACACCTTTCAGAATGGCTTAGATTAAAAAGATGACAGCCTATGCTGGAGAGGTTGTGGAGCAAGGGGTAACCTCTTCCATTGCTGGTGGGAGTGTAAGCTTGCTCAGCCACTATGGAATGCAATATGGTGGTTTCTGAGAAAACTGAGAATCAGTCTTCCCAAGGATCCAGCACTACCACTATTGAGCGTATACCCTAAAGATGCACATTCACACCCCAAAAGCATTAGCTCAACTATGTTCATAGCAACATTATTCATAATAGCAAGAACCTAGAAACAACCCAGATGCCCCTCAATGGAGGAATGGAATAACAAGCTGTGGTACATCTACACAATGGAGTACTACTCTGCAGTAAGAAAAATTGATATCCTAAAATTTGCAGGCAAATGGATAGATTTGGAGACTATCCTCTTGAGCGAGGTATCACAAACCCAGTAAGATAAGAAGGGGATGTACTCACTCATTAGTGGACTTCAAACAAAAAGCAAAGCCGATCCAAGCTGCAAACCACAACCACTGAACAGCTTGGGATCTGAAACATCTTGGACCAGCACCTTAAAGTCCATTCCCTCCATAGGAACACCTGACCCAGTCTTGATATTGGGATGAGGAAATTAGACTTGCCTGGAGTGGATGTTGAACTAAGCCACCTTGGGACCTCCTGCCCTTTCTGGGGAGGGGATGGGGGATTGGGGAAAAGAGATACTGACTAGGAGTGGTCAGGAAGGGAAGGGCATCTGAACAAGGGGATACATGGATAAAAGATGAGACTTTATTAAAAAAAACAGAAAAGTTACTTTTTCTTACTATTAAATGATTTTACATATAAAAAAAAGAGTTTATATGAAACACTCACTGAAGTAGAGATTGAACCTACAGTGTTTCAAAGCCACACCTCTAGGTCTTGCTAAATAGTGTCTGATACTTTGCAAATTTTCTATCATTTTTCCACCTTGATAACTGATTAAAAATAGAGGAAATTCCCTCATCTTTTCAATGCAAAAAAAGAAAGAAGTAAGTCCTTAAAGAGAGACTTGGAGAGCTGGCAAGATCTCCCAGTAATTAAGAGTTTGTTGAGCTCCCTACATCCACATCGAGCATCTCACAACTTCCTGCATCTTGGACTCCAGGAAAGTTGAAACATTTTTCTGACCTTTGCAGGCACCATATTCACATATCCCCCACACATATGTACATAATTAAAAATAAAATAATTTTTAAAGATTAAATAAGAGAGAATTATGTTCAAATGAAGTTATTCTGGTGGGCTCTTACACAATATTAGTAATGTTCTCAACAGTAAGAATTAGAGACAGATGAAAATTTAGACATAGATGGGGTCAGATTATATAAAGAAATATAATGAAAAGACTATCAACTATATGTCAAGGATAGCAGTCTCAGAAGGAACAAGACCTTGAACTTAGACTCCCAGCCACTACAATAGGAAAACAGTACATTTAGGTTGTGTGGGCTATCTGATAGGCAGTACTTTGTTATTAAAACCCCAGGATCTAATGTGATTATTTTAAAGCCAATCCAAACTTCCCATTCTAAAGATGTAGAAATTGAGTTCTTGTGAGCTCAAATGAGCTTCTGAAGGCCACTAAGGATTGAAGTGGGGTTGAGAGTGAATCCACACACACTAACTTATAGTCCAGTGATCAGGACCTGTATTAACTCTAAGGACCAGTAAGCCACACCTATGACAGGCTCTGTAAATCTTGCCCTGGGGGGCTGATAGCACCATCCCTTGAGCATCTGAACCAACTTCCTGATGCCTCTGCTCAGCACTAAGAAGGAATAGCTTTATACTGACAATCATCTACCCTTCTTACTGAGCCCTGCCACACAGAGCAGAGAACAGCCCTTGGCTCAGAGTACAGCTTTTTCAAAAAGTCTCTGATTGATTGGTGTGGAAATGATGGAGACAGAAGGTTTGCCTCATTTAAAGAAACTTCCACAAGAAACGTAAGAGCCAGTGATTCACTTATGTAGAGTCTGAACTGCTTTCATTGTAGAATTCAAAACAGGTTACTTCCATATCCATCTTTTGGACATAGCTTCCTCCAATTACAGGACATAGTTCCAATTCTGTCACTAATTCTCTCTTGATCTTGTCCTATATTTTCGATGACTCAAACACTCATTTCTTATATGTAGATGGGAGAAAAAAATAAAAGCTTATTCTATCCACCTCATAGATGCACAGGAAATATCAAATAAGATAATGTGCAAGAAAGTACTTGGAAATGTGTAAAAATCTTATTCAAACAGGAAATGTGACAAACCCTTCATTTTCAAAAAATATATGTGGATCAGAATAACTATCTGTTTGAAGGAGGCAGCAGCAATCACAATAAGAGTATGAAACCTGATTGACAGGCAGCTTACATGAATGGATTTCAAATTTACAGATGGAATTTTGGCACATAATGACAAGAACAGGAAACGTGAAGTCTAGAGATGAAATTTGGGGCTCAGTCTCACTATGAATATGTGTGATTTTTAAGCAAGACCCCAAGTCCCTCTGATGCTGTGTGTCTTCATGCTAAATATATAATAATAATGATGTCCACCTTCTCTTTACCAAAGATAACATTAGAAAGATCAATTATATGTAAATAAAAAGTATGTTATTGTGTCTAAATGTATAACAGTAATGCTACCTAAAATATAAAGTGCAAAGCTCACTGAGAAAAAACTCACAGGTCACAAAGATTCTAGTTGAAGAAAATACAAGTTTAGTAAAAAGTATCTTTAGTATAAAGTGAGTTGACTGTCATAACATAGGTATTTACTCATGTAAGAGGCAGACCAACCACCAAAGAATATTTAAAATCAGGAATGTTTGCAAGTGAAGAGTTTGCAACTTTAAGACTCAGAACAACAGTGTTGGGGAGATGGCTTAGTTGGTAAAATCTTAGCTGGGTAAGCACAGGGGCCTGAGTTTGCACCTGCAGCACCTACAGAAGAAGACTGAATGTGGCAACACACACCTGTAATAACACCAGGTCTGGGGAACCAGAACCAAGAGGATGGCTATTGCTTTCTGGTCAGTCATTCTTGCTGAATCTGTGAGTTCCAGCTTCAGTGAGACACACTAATTCAAAGAATATGGTAGATGATGATTCCAGAAAATCCATGGTGTCAAACTTATGCTTCTTCAAATACACACATGTGCATGTGAATTGGCACTATCCATGTTCTCACTTCCTCTTTCCTTCCTTGCTCTTTACGGAGGAAATAAAACTGGCCCAGCAGAACATCTTTTTTGCTTTTGAAAACTTGCACAAACTTTTATTATTTTAGAAGCAAGAACATGGAGGTAGGAAGAGAGAAAAGACATACACACACACACACACACACACACACACACACACACACACACACATACACTAATCTGTTCAAGGATTCTCCAATCTATTCTGACACATGTGGTGCCAGCTCATCCTAGTACTGTCGCTAAATGGGAAAATAAAGGCAACATATTTTGACCACAGTTACCATTTCTATTATTTAGGAGACAATCAGGCTACATGTGAAGAGTGCAGTGAACACTGAAGAGACACTCTGAAGCTTCCCCCTGTCCATTCATCCAGGAGATGACTTTTATGTATTATCATGAAAACCATGGGCAGGAAAGTTTCTGATATGAATGTAATTTGGATGGGAAAACACAAGACAGAAGAAAAAGAATGGCTGGAATCTGGTTAAATTAGCCTCTCAGCTGGCCTTTGATCTTGCTGAACTGAACATTTCAAAAAGGAAACAGAGCAGAGATGAATTTTATAGCTTTGCAGGAAAACTGCTCTCGATACATTTTGTAACTGTAAATGATTGTGAGAAAAACACCATGATTGCAACAAAGTGTCACACAACCACACACAAAGCTGCTTCTGGAAATCAGAGTGACAAGTCAAATGCCTGTGATGGTCACTCACAGCACTGTTTGCAAATCTGTAACATCCAGTAGGCTATCAGCTGGCATGTCATTCTCTAGCCTGGGGCCCTCAGCAACCCCTCAGCATGGCTCCAGGAGTTAGTGTTGACTCCTTTGTACTCAATTCCAAAGCCAGCCTACATGAGTGCTTTCTGGACCAGTGAGGATCCCAACCCTAAACTGAGTTGTCTGTGAATGCCCATCCCTTCTCTCCTTCCCCTGCCTGGATTGCAATATCTTCATGTATAAAATGAGCAAGTAGATCAGTAAATCGTAGGCTCTTTCTGCTTCCATCTTATGAGCACTGAGGGAACCACAGTGCAAATGTTGTTAAACTGAGGCAGACGAATGCAGATAAGTGGGAAATAATGAGAGCAATTAAATTCTTTTAAGTATCTTTACTAAATAAGTAAATGTGTTTGAGATCTCTCCAGCCATCTCCGGTTCATTCTACAGAAGCAACCAAATGCCAAGCATTATTTGAATATTAAGAGAGAATCTAAATACCCCTTTCCTGATGCAGAAGGCATCAAAACATAGCCTGTTAATGGCTTAGACGTCTGATTCAGGCAGATGGAGTTCGAGTCCAGACCAACAGCTTCCTGCCTGTGGTCCCTTTCTAAACTTTTTGACTTGATAGTTTTCTGAGCTCTATTTAAATAGCAGTATTTATCACAGAGTTGTTAAAATAAGTGACATCATAAGTATAAAGCTTCTCACAAATTCTGGCTCGTAGAGGTACTAAGAAATAAGAGAAGCCAGATCAGGCAAATAGTTCAGCCTGTAAAATGCTTGCTTTGCAAATGTGAATAATGTGGGATGTCTTTCTGTATGCTGTGAATTATCATTGGGTAATAAAGAAACTGTTTTGGCCTATGGCAAGACATCTTAGAAGCAGGTGGGAAATTTGAGCATAGATTAAAGGGAAGAAGGGCGGAGTCACACAGAGATGTTGTGAACTGCTGCTGAGAGAGGAAGATGTAAAGAAACTCAGGTAAGCCAGGAGCCATGTGGCAAGACATAGATTAATATAAATGTGTTAAGATATGAAAGCTGGCTAGCAATAAGCCTGAGATATAGGCCAAATAACATTTTATTAATATAAGACTTTGTGTGATTATTTGGAACCAGGCAGCTGAGGGCTATTTATTTGGGACTGTTGGTGAGACTCTCAGGTCTAACCAGGCCAGAAATTTCATACTACATGTGAGTTTAAATCCAGAATTGATGTGAAAAAGTCTATTGCAATGGTGAAAGCTTGTAATGCTAGTACCAGGAGACAGGCAGACCCCCCAGGCTCAGTTAGACTACTTGGCAAGCTCTATAGTTGTCTGAAAAACAACAGCCCAGGTTGTCTCCAACATTCTGTTCCCTACAAGCACACACACATACACACACACACACACACACACACATAATATGCATATACATATATACACAATTACACATGCATATACAGAAAACATGAAACTAGAATACTTATTCATAGAGGTGGAAGGAATCTGATCCCCTGGGAATTTGAGGTTTGTGAATTGTTTGTGCATTAAAACTAAAAAAAACTCACTCATACATATTAAAATATTTTGACTCAAGGATGAGCAGATAGAATAAAGAGCATGTACTGATTTTGCAGAGAACCCATGTTCAGTTCCCAGCACCCATTTACAACCTACATCTCCAGGAGATTCAAATGCCATGGACTCCATGGGTACCTGCACTGAAAGTATGTGTATCTACCTATGGCCCAAAAGTGGCAGGAAATATAGTCTAATGCTCTACCAATTAATTAAAGCCCAGAACAGAATAGTTTTGTGTGTGTATGTGTGTGTGTTCATGTACATGTGTATATTTGTATGTGTACATTCAAATGTGTATGTCCATCTGTGTTTGTGTATATGTATATGTGTATTCATGTATATGTACATGCATATTTGTGTGTATATTTATGTTTGCATGCATGTTTTGTGTTTATGTATGAGTGCATGTATGTGCATGTTTTGTGAATTTGTGTGCATATTTGTATATGTCTTTATGTGTGTATGTATTTATATGTGTATGTGATTTGTGTGTAATTCAAAGAAAGTTGCAAAGAAAAGACCTTGCTCACTAAAACCAAAAAGGGGAAATTAGGTAGGAAAACTTGCAGTTACAGGTTTTTTTTCTCTGCACTTTTAAGTCACATTCAAGAAGCAGCTACCTACAGACATTACCTAGGCATGTAACATAGAGTTCATCTTTATCAATGGAAGCGACACTAGTGAAATTCTGGCGATTTCATCTGGAGCTGACAACATGGTAATTTATATTCTGCACAGCAGAACCAAAGAGCTTGTTATGCAAACACAGGCCACTGATTTGACAAATCTCCTGGAAACAGAATTAATGTCTGTATTCTGAGCAAAGATGTAATTTATTTTAATATTTTAAAGAGATAATATCAAGCTGTCTATATGTATTCAGAGAAGGAGCTATATACACACATAGATATATGTATAGTTTAATAGAGTCAAACTTGGGGGCTGGGGCTAGGCTGGGAGCTCCTGTGTAAGAGGTGAAGAGTTCTACAAGGGAGGTAACACTGATGACTAAAGGCAGCATCTCCCCCTTGCCTGATTCCTTTTCTACCCATGGTGATCATGTAAATATTACTCTTTTGTGAAAAATGCTTTATTTAGGGTGCTGGATCAAGAAATGCTTTTCATGGTAATTGAGGATTTTTTTAATGTCAGTAATGAGTTCTACCCAACTACAGAAAAACTTTTAATTGGGTGGAGGCTCCTGTGATATTTCTCAGCCATGGGATTTATGGGATTTTCTTTTATAAAAGGGAAATTTCAGCACAGAATAAATCAGGGTTAGCCTGCTACAAAAAGTCAACTGGGCAGTTGGAGGTCGGTCGAATCCTGACAACTGTGCCAGATGTTAAGAACAACATCTTGGGGGAAGTGCTCCAAAGGAATACATTATTACCATTTACATTGAAAAAAAACAATGCTGCCTCTTTTTAGGGAAAGCACTTTGGATCCTAGGAAGATCCCCTCCCATCTTCAGACAGTGAGTTAAGAAATTAAACCACTTCATCCTGTCTCCCCAGGGCCTGAGTCTGATCACTTCCTCCTCCCTACTGTGAACCCTGTTGAGAGATACCTAATCAAACCTGCCACATCTGTTGTTGATTCTTAGCTAAGGGCCTAAACAAAAAATCAATACTCCAGTGGCCAAAAGGATGCAGTTTGCTGTTTTCTTTGTTAATGCCATGTCAGGAGATGTCATCAGAAAGCTGGGCTGCTTCAGAGCATATCCATTTACATTTGGCAGGTGAGGCTGGGAAGATGGTCCTAAGGGGAAGGAGCTGTCCGTGGTGGACAGTAGACATCCTGAGCTCTGCCCTATCCTCCTGACAGGACAGAAGCCAAAGAAAGATAAACAAAAGAATGGCCCTCCCCATCACATAGTAGTATTGATAACAAATGCTAGACAACTTGTCATGCCAAATACATTTCCATCTTCAATCTACATATCCTGTCCTGCTCTTAGAAAACAGCCTTGAGTACCCCATCCCCTTGTGCCTTACAGCCTGACCCTAGATCCTTGTCTGTTGTTCCATGAACTTCTGGCACCTCTTTGCTAATTGAATTTAACTGAATTCAGACATGTATCTATTTGACAGTTAGCAGATGTTTATATCCCTCTGATACCAGGTACTGCATTCCTCATCAATGACCAGGAAGGCTCGGAGTCCCCATCTAATGTGGTTCTGGCTACTCCTGTGACCTTAGGCAGGTTCGATAGAGCCCAAGGTCTGTTTCTCTGAGTCTTCTGAACACTTTCCTTCTCTTTTAGATAACAGGATGATAATTGCTTCCTCCATTTTGCTCCTTCTAATGCTCATTACTTCTGCCCATCAGCAATGCCTCCTCCACTCAGGTAATTCCTTTACCAATCTCTCTAGCTTGCCTAGGAAGTACTTAAGAGTAGTGAGTGGATAATTTAGTTATATACTCAATACCCAGCTCAGCAAACAACCCTAGCCTCTGTCAATAGCATCAGAGAATACAGGAATAAATTCAAGGGTGAAAGGAAATAAAGGCAGATGCACTCCTGACACTCCTGATTATTTTTTTCTGTGCATGGTAAACAGAGAGGAAGCCGAACATATAAAACTGACTATACTTAAGTTCTTTTGCTTCAGAATTTGGTAGCTCTACCCTATACTATAAAAATTAGGTCTATTAATTTAGCAAAGTAGAACCCAGATTTTAAAACAATTTGAAACAAATCAATTAAAATCACACAGATGTGCTCACTCCTTTGAACCTTTTTTAGTGAAGAAATGTAATTCATATGGTCGTGGTTGTAAAATACTCAGGATTAAAGGCGTTCTGGCTATGACTCTGTCTCTTTGATGTTAATGTCCCGGGTTCTAGTAGCTGGAAGATAGTTCACTATCTACAAAGAAAATCCCTAAAGAGATCAACTCGGCACTGAGCTTAGGGGTATGATTAATAGCTACATGGTCCCATGCTCTCTGGATGGGAAAGTATTACTCTAATTCAACAGCATTCACAGGATTCATGGAAGCAGCCTAGGCATCCACCATTCACACACACCCATGCAGCAATAGAAGGCATGGGATCTTTGTTCAAATGGGTCATCTTTCCCATCCCACTGTCTTCCTCCCTACAGCTATAAACCTCACATACAAAGGACCTGACACTACAGACATTTACCAAGAATAGAAGCAGAACTCCAAATTGGACCAGCAAGGTGCATTACTGAAGGCAGAGGAAAGGAGGTAGAGAAGAGCCAGAACTAAATACGTCTTAGCTGGAGGGAAGCACAGAGGAGATTTTTTTCAAAGCAACAAAGGGGGAAAAATCTCCTTCAGGTCGAAAAGATGAGGTGGAATTTGCCATGCAAGAGGGCTTTCGAATAGACAGTTTTTATCTTGACAGTGGTGTCCTCTTAACGTATATTTACTTTCTAATTACCCAGAGCTGTGTAATTAACCTGTCACTAGACAGCTCTTGCTACGCTAATGAATGGATAAGAATTCTGAGTATTAATAACCAGCCGGTGGAGGTGAGGCGATCTTTGCTCCGATGACTCACTTGACTTGTCCTGTACATAGCTGTGTCTTCCTTGTGCCTGTATTTCCTCTGCTGAGGCATCAACCAGAAAGAAATTGCCGTTTTTAAATGTAAGAATAATCTAAGACCAACTCATACTGGAAATAATTCCTTGGGTGGAGCAGAACTCTTGAGTTTAAATTGATAGACTTATAGTCCAGATGGACCCTGGGGTGCTCACCTGTCACTGGAAGAGAAGGATGATGTCAGCTGTGCAGCCAGTGGTGGAGGAAAGAACTGGGCATAATTTTCATGGGGGTACAAGAATGCTGAGCAGGGAACCAGCTGGATTGGATCACAGCCGTGTAGTTGTTGAATATTAGCCTTATCATTTATATTCTGGACTTTTGGTGTGCTTGTGATTCTGTTTTTAATTTTAAATCTTTTATTCTTTGATGGTGTCATACATGAAATTTAATGAAATTGATTATCTCACATCCTTCCCCATTATCTGAGTATCCGCTCTCATCCTCCCTCTTCCTCCCACTGAAATCTTTTTAGCTTAGTTCTGGTTTTAAGACAATTTGGCCTCTAGTCAAAGATGTCTTAGAACATGAAACTCATTGTAAAACAAAGAATAATGTTGACATTATGATCCTCTTGCCTCCACCTCCCCCATGCTGAGACAACAGACGTATACAAACCATGCCTAATTTGTAGGGTGCTGGGGACTGGACTCAGGGCTTTGTGCACACACTCTATGTCTTAGTCAGGATTCTATTGTTGTGAAGAGACACCAAAACCATTGTATCTCTTATAAAGGAAAGCATTTAATTGGAGCTTGCTTGCAGTTTCAGAGGTTTAGTCCACTGTCATCATGGTAGGGAGCAAGATCTAGTGAAGGCTGTGATATGATGCACACACAGGAACCCAAGGTACACACTCAGTTACTACTATGTTAGCAAGACCTGACTCCCTAAAGACTGTTGGAATACCACTACAGCCATCTTCCCTTCATGCCCTGGAAGAGCTCAGGGAAGGATATGGCAAAATACACTGACAGGTACAACAGTAGGGAATACAGGGGAAGGAAGGGAAACAGATAATCTCAAACCGTCAACATACATTCAGCCTTGTGTGTGTTCTCGTTAAAATTAAGGGACATGGGCCTTGGTTGTGTGTCTGGTGCAAACCACACATCATAATTTGGGGCAGATGAATTCACTGCCCTAATCTTCTGCTTCTTTGTCTGTCCAATAAGACTAGTTATGTCCGTGTTTATTGTCCATTATAAGGGTGTCATCAGATAAACTCTGGGCTTTTGCATTTATTTTATACTATAAATCATTTAAGCAATATAAGCACCACCACCCTTAGCCTTGCCAGAGTTGTTTTGTTTCAAAACACACACACAGAGAGAGAGAGAGAGAGAGAGAGAGAGAGAGAGAGAGAGAGAGAGAGAGCGCTTTTCAGGATATATTTAGCTGCATATCACCCAGCACATCAAATGTGGGAATACTCCATATATTCAATTGCATTGAACATTTAATTACTAAGATTCAAAGATGAATTCATTAGCATATATTTACTGCACAATGTGATGGGTTTCCTAATGTCTTTGTTCAACTCTGTCACAAACTTGGACCACCATCCGCTACCCATTTCTGTTTCCCTCCTGCCAAGCTCCTTCTTCCCAGGTAATCCTCCTTCTGTTTTTATGCCATATGTAAGATGTAGGTGCCACATATGAGAGAGAACATACAGGATTTGTCTTTCTGAGTCTGGTTTATTTTTGCTTAATATGATGATCTCAGCTGCTATCCCTTTTCGTACAAATACATAGTTTTGTTCTTCTGATTGGAGCTCTACTATGTGTCTACACCACCCACGATCTTGTTGTTTTAACTTTCTAGAAAGAAAATCGGAAGGAACAGAATCATATGGAGAACTGCAGGGAGGTAGATGGTAATATTTAATAATGCTAACATCCTTTTTTCTAGACTAAAGATGTTTCCTCAGCAGGACTATCTCATTGATGGACGGTGCAATAAGGTTCCTACTTCATTACCAGAACAGTGGAAATATCCTCTCATTTATCCAGGCCAAGCTTTTCTGACTCTATAATGAGAAATTTGGGCAAAAGCAAAAGTCAGAAATGGGAAAGCCCAGCGCTAGCTCTGAAACTTGCTCAAGATGCTGAGAATCATTTACTGTTTAGATGGTCTTTTCCAACACTATTATTGTGGATAATAATTACAAACATCTGATAAAGAAGGATTATTATTAAGGGGTACAAAGAGGAGCACTCACTGATAAAACAGTTGTGCAGTTCCTGAAAAGTCAGGCAGAGGTGACACCTGCCACTAGTCCCAGCACTAGGAAGGCAGAGGCAGGAGGATCTCTGTGAGTTTGAGGCCAGCCTGGTCTATAAAAAGCAAGATTCAGGACAGCCAGGACTGTTAAACAGAAAACCCTGTCTCAAACAAAGAAACAAACAAAAAGTTGAGGAGATCATTCTGTTCTCTGATATTTCAGGCTGATTTTATGAAATATAAAATATATCACCACAGCTGTACTGGTCCATGGGGCTTCATTCAGAGGGTCAGGCCCTCCATCAAAGAACACAAGAGAGAAGAGACCTCTGCATATGTGCACCTTGACTTTAAAGTGGTCCTCCAGCTCAAAGAGCTGTGGGGCAGCTCACCCTCTCAAGTTCTCTGAAATTCTTCTGCCCCTGTTCTCAACAGGTATAGATTTTTCTTCCCCTCTGTGGTTGTTTAAACAAAATGGGCGTCTTAGGCTCATTTAGTTGAATGTTTGGTCCTTAGGTAATGGAACTGTTAGAAAAAGATTAGGAGGCGTGGCTTTGATGGAGGAGATATGACACTGTGGGCAGGCTTTGACTTTTCAAAAGCCCAAGCCATTACTAGTTTTTCTTTGCCTAGTGCTTATGTGTCACAGGTACTGCTCTGGTGCCAGGCCTGCCTTCATGCCGCATGCCACCATGCTCCCCATCATGATGGGCAGTCATGGCCTCAGCCTCTGAAACTATGAGCAAGTCTCCAATTAAATGCTTATTTTATGAGTTGCCTTGGTCATGGTGTTCCTTCACAGCAACAGAACAGCAAGCAAGACATCTGCTTTTAGCTTCCACATCATCAACCATGCCATGCCATCCCATAAAGCTCCTGATTTCCCAAAGCATCCAGTTTCCCTTCCTCTGGACCTTCTTGCCTGCCTCTCCTTCTGTTCCCTACCACAGATCCCTTCTCTGCTCAGTCCAAATCCCTCTCAACTAGGTGTCACATCTGAAGAGCTGTGATAAATTAAACCCTGCTAAAATGTCCCAGCAGAAACTGACAGTGACTTAATGTGCTTTTAGCTTAATGCACTCTAGACCCTCCCCAGGATGTCTGCATGTCACAAGGGGATTCCTTAAACAGCAAATGGCCCTCTAAGAAAGAAACAAAGCTGTCTTGTCTACCAACCAGAAAAGGCATGCATGAAGGCATACAGGGTCTTTAAAGGTAACCTCATCTAGCTGAGGACCAAGCAAATTCCTCAGATGTGTAGTACATATTATTCTGATGGGAACCTTATTAAAGTCTTGGTAGATTAGGAAGCAAGGGGGAGCTGTTAGATATTAGCAGTGGTTGTTTTCTTTATTTAACCTTTAAATTTATATGGTACTTCTTCAAATGCATTCTCATGATCTATCTCTAGTGATTGGAAAACCCTCCTCTTAGAGAAAAAAAAAAAAAAACACATGGCAAATATCTTTTCTATAAGAGAGATGTGGAGTCATTTAATCAAAAATGCCCCTCACAGGAACATAGGTACAAGTATCAACTAATACAAGACAGGAAGCCCTTAGACAGAGAGTGGCCAGTACTTGTCCTGTACAAGTTCTCTGGGCATAGAAAGAAATAAAAGAATAAAAGAAGATTAAGGGGATACAAATTGGAAAAGAAGAAGTGAAACTATCTCTATTTGCAGATGATATGATTGTATACATAAGTGATCCACAAAATTCTACCAAGGAACTTCTAGAGCTCATAAACACCTTCAGCAATGTATCAGGATACAAGATTAACTCTAAAAAATCAGTGGCCCTCCTATACACTAAAGATAAAAGGGCCCCTGCTGATCTTTCTGGGTTTGTGATACCTCGCTCAGGAGGATATTCTCCAAATCCATCCATTTGCCTGCAAATTTTAGGATATCATTTTTTCTTACTGTTGAGTAGTATCCCATTGTGTAGATGTACCACAGTTTGTTAATCCATTCTTCAGTTGAGGGACATCTAGGTTTTTTTCCAGGTTCTTGCTATTACAAATAATGCTGCTATGAACATAGTTGAGCTAGCACCGTTGGAGTGTGACTGTGCATCTTTAGGGTATACACTCAGAAGTGGTATTGCTGGGTCCTTGGGGAGATTGATTCCCAATTTTCTGAGAAATCACCGTAGTGCATTCCAAAGTGGCTGAACAAGCTTATACTCCCACCAACAATTGAGTAGTGTTCCCCTTGATCCACATCCTCTCCAACGAAAGATAAGCAGGGGATGTACTAACTCATTAGTGGTCTCTAAACAAAGTAACAAGAAAAAAGGCAAGCATGCCCAAGCTGTAAAACACAACCACTAAACAGCTTGGGATCAGAAACACCCTGGACTGACCCTTCGGATCCCACTATACCTATAGGAACACCTGACTCACTCTTGAGGGAGGGGGGACAAAACTGGATTTGCCAGGAGGGGAGACTGAACTAAGCTTTATTGGATCAGTGGGTTCATGGGACTGTCTGCAACCTGCCCAGGAAGGGGATGGGGAGTTGTGGAGAAAGAAAGGGTGACCTGATGTGGTGGGAGGAGGAAGGGACCTTGAATGGGGATATACAGGGATAGGAAAAAAAAATCCAGAGGGAAAGCTGAACACAAAGTAATTTTATGTGTAGCAAATTATTTGCATTATCACCCTTGATAAGTCATGCTTATGATTTTTATTTTCTTTATAGTTATTGTTAACTTATCAGCATTTTAAATTCAATTTACTGTTTTTCTTAATAAATAAAAAATAAAAAAGGGGCCAGAAAAAGAAATAAGGGAAACATCACCCTTTATAATACCTGCAAATAGTATTAAATACCTTGGAGTAACTATAACCAAAGAATTAACAGATATAGTTGACAAAATTTTTAAATCACTGAAGAAAGAAATTGAAGAGTATATCAGAAAATGGAAAGCTCTTCAGTGTTCCTGGATAGGTAGGATCAACATAGTAAAAGTGGCAATTCTACCAAAAGCAATCTACAGATTCAGTGCACTGCCCATCAAAATCCCAACAAAAATTTTACGCACCTTGAAAGAACAATACTCCATTTGGAATAACAGAAAAGCCAGGATTGCCAAAACAATTTTGCTCAACAAAAGAACATCAGGAGGCATCAGCATCCTTGATTCAAGTTATACTATAGAGTTATAGTAATTAAAACAGCCTGGTACTGGCATAAAAACAGACTTGTGGATCAATGAAATAGAATTGAGGATCCAGACATTAACCCAAAAACCTATGAACACCTGATCTTTGACAAAGAGACCCAAAATATTCAATGGAAAAAAAGATAGTATCTTTAACAAATTGCGTTGTCATAATTGGATGGTATTGTGTAGAAAAATGCAAATAGATCCAAACCTATATCACCCTGCACAAAATTCAAATCAAAGTGGATCAAAGACCTTAACATAAACCCAGCCACTTTAAACTTGATAGAAAAGAAAGTGAGAAATACATTTCTATGAATTGGCACAGGCGACCACTTCATAAATATAACACCAGTGGCACAGACACTAAGACCAACAATCAATAAGCTTCTGTAAAGTAAGGACATTGTCAATAGGACAAAATAACAGCCTACAGAATGGGAAAAGATTTTCACCAACCCTACAAGTGATAGAGGATTGATCTCTAAGATATATAAAGAACTCAAGAATCTAGAGCCTAAAACCCTGAATAACCCAATCAAAAAATGGGGTTCAGAACTAAAAAGGGAATTCTCAGCAGAAGACCTACAAATGGCTGAAAGGCACCTGAAAAAGTGCTCATCATCTTTAGCCATCAGAAAAATGCAAATCAAAACAACTTTGAAATACCACCTGACACCTGTTAGATTGGCTAAGATAAAAGACACAGAGGACAGCCTATGCTGGAGAAGATGCAGAGCAAGGGGAACACTCCTCCATTGTTGGTGGGAGTGTAAGCTTGTTCAGCCACTTTGGAATGCAGTATGGCAGTTTCTCAGAAAACTGAGAATGAATCTCCCCAAGGACCCAGCAATACCACTTCTGGGTGTATACCCTAAAGATGCACAGTCATACTCCAAAGGTATTAGCTCAATTATGTTCATAGCAGCATTATTTGTAATAGCAAGAACCTGGAAACAACCTAGATGTCCCTCAACTGAAGAATGGATTAACAAACTATGGTGCATCTACACAATGGAGTACTACTCAGCAGTCAGAAAAAAAAGATATCCTAAAATTTGCAGGCAAATGGATGGACTTGGAGAATATCCTCCTGAGCGAGGTATCACAAACTCAGAAAGATAAGTAGGGGATGTACTCACTCATTAGTGGTCTCTAAACAAACAAGAAAAAAGCAAAGCATGCCCAAGCTGCAAACTACAACCAGTGAACAGCTTGAGACCAGAAACACCCTGGACTGACTCCTTCGATCCCATTCCCCTTAAAGGAATACCTGACTCACTCTTGAGGGAGGGGGGGAGAAAGCTGGATCTGCCAGGAGTGGAGACTGAACTAAGCAATATTGGATCAGTAGGACCATGGGACTGTCTGCTGCCTGCCCATAGAGGGGATGGGTGGGGAATTGAGGAGAAGAAAGAATGACCTGATGTGGCAGAAGGGGGAAGGGACCTTGAATAAGGATATACAAGGATAGAAAGTGTGACCTCTTTGTTCATAATAATAATAATAATAATATAAACAGTCTGGTACTGGCATAAAAATAGACTTGTGGATCAATGGAATGAAATTGAAGATCCTAACATTAACCCACACACCTATGAATACCTGATCTTTGACAAAGAAGCATAAAACATTCAATGGAAAAAGATAGTATCTTTAACAAATGGTGTTGGCATAGCTAGATGGTAGTGTATAGAAAAATGCAAATAGATCCAAACCTATATCACCCTGCAACAAACTCAAATCCAAGTGGATCAAAGACCTCAACATAAACCCAGCCACTTTGAACTTGATAGAAAAGAAAATGGAAAATACAGTTCTACAGATTGGCACAGGCGACCGCTTTCTAAGTGGCACAGACACTAAGATCAACAATTAAGAAAGGGGATCTTCTGAAGCTGAGAAGCTTCTGTAAAGCCAAGGACACTGTCAATAGGGCAAAATGACAGCCTACAGAATGGGAAAAGATTTTCACCAACCCTACAAATGATAGAGGATTGATCTCTAAAATAAAGAACTCAAGAATCTAGAGCCCAAAACCTTGAATAACCCAATCAAAAAATGGGGTTCAGAACTAAAAAGGGAATTCTCAGCACAAGAAATACAAATGGCTGAAAGGCACTTGAAAAAGTGCTCAACATCTTTAGCCATCAGAGAAATGCAAATCAAAAACAACTTTGAGATACCACCTTACACTTGTCAGATTGGCTAAGATAAAAAACACAGATGACAGCCTATGCTGGAGAGAGTATGGAGCAAGGGAACATTCCTCCTTTGTTGGTGGGAGTTTAAGCTTGTTCAGCCGCTATGGAATGCAATATGGCAGTTTCTCAGAAAACTAAGAATCAATCTCCCCAAGGACCCAGCAATACCACTTCTGGGTGTATACCCTAAAGACACATAGTTGCACTCTAATGGCATTAGCTCAACTATGTTCATAGCAGCATTATTTGTAATAGCAAGAACCTGGAAAAAACCTAGATGTCCCTCAACTGAAGAATGGATTAACAAACTGAGGTACATCTACACAATGGAGTACTACTCAGCAGTAAGAAAAAATGATATCCTAAAATTTTCAGGCAAATGGATGGATTTGGAGAATGTACTCCTGAGGGAGATATCACACACCCAGAAAGATAAGCAAGAGATGTACTCACTCATTAGTGTACTCTAAACAAAACAAAAAGAAAAAGCAAATCATGCCCAAGCTGCAAACCATAACCACTGAACAGCTTGTGATCTGAAGCACCTTGGACTGGCACCTTGGAACCAATTCCCTCCAGAGGAACACCTGACTCAGTCTAGATGTTGGGGTGAGGAAATCAAACTTACCTGGAGAGGATGCTGAACTTATCCACCTTTGGACCTTCTGCTCTTTCTGGGGAGGAGATGAGGACATGGGGGGAAGAGAGAGTGACTGAGAGCAGTCAGGAGGGGGAAGGGAGTTTGAACAAGAGGATTCATGGATAAAAAATGAGACTTTATTCAAAAATAAAAAAGAAATAAAAATGGCATAGGAATGTTTGAGCAGATGGAAAAGAAAAGACCCGGACACTAAGAAGAAAAGAGACACTAGTGAGCAAGCAACAGCAGACAAGGTGGACAGCAGGCCATGCGTTACACATGAGCCTATCATGAGACCATTCTCTTAGTGCATTGCCCCTTTGGCTTCCAAAGGCAGCACTATCCCATTTGATTGCCAACAGTAAGCTCTCTGTCCAGCCTCCTGCTTCGGCTCCAGGTAGCTCACTTCCTAAGGTAGTCTCAACTTCTAGTAGAAATTTTATTATGATTATCTCTTGAATTTATGGCAAGGTTTTATCTGACCAGATTTTATAGTAATGGGTCTTAATTGTGAGTTCAGAAAAGATGCTTTGTAAGCTTTACTAGCTACCTGTTGGCTTATTTGCTGAGCAGCACACAGTATTTGCAAGGAAGGTCCATTCCTCACCAGCCTTTTCCTCCCCAACTACACCTTTTAGAGGACAGAAATTCACAATGTGTCCTGCACAGCTTCGGCAGAAGCGCGTGCACTCAGGAGCCCTGATCTTCTCAGATTCCCCCCACCCTTCCAAGCCATTGCTCACCACTGAATTTTCCCCAAAGACTCTGGCTAAGTAGGTCCCTTCTCAGTGCATGCCTCCCTGTTGAAACCTCCCAGCTTCTTGCCCAAGCTCATTAGATTCAACCCAAGTCCACATTCTCTTCTATACCATCCCTCCCTGTTTCCCCAGCAGGAGGATTGGAGGTGACCTTTAAATGTCACTTGCAAATGCCAGCTGATGCTAACTGGCTACAGAGGCAGAGTTTTCCCCAGAGCTAGCCGGATAGCAAAACCCAGGCCCAGGCATGGGAAAACTGGCTTCTGAGCACAGATCAGTGCCTGAAGTGGGGTAATGGCAGTAGCCGGTTTCCATGGCTAGACTCTTCTCTGTGTTGGGATATCAGGTCTGTTATTAA
The DNA here is from genome assembly GCA_004025045.1 of Sigmodon hispidus. NCBI lineage: Eukaryota > Metazoa > Chordata > Mammalia > Rodentia > Cricetidae > Sigmodon > Sigmodon hispidus. The sequence continues at coordinate 108,912 of PVIH01000196.1, forward strand.
ACAGTGAAGAGGAGTCCGTCACCTTTCATGACTACTGGGAGCCAACCAAGGTCTCAAGCTTCTTCTAGGAATTCTGAAAAGCACTAACTTAGCCTTGAGATATATTGGATAAACAAATGATAGAATGACATGAGTAATTCTCACAATAGCCTTGAAAGCCTAGAATCTATTCTATGTTAAAGATTTGGACACACACACCCAGGGGAATTTATTGCATCATCTACTCAGATAATATGTGAATCCAGACTTTAATACAGTGCTACCCAATTCCAAAGCAATTTTCAGTGGACCATCCTACATCCTGAAGTTTCTTCCTTATTCTGCCAGAGATGTCTCTAATATCCCCTGGTGGTTTTCTGAGTCTCTGATTTTAGCTAGCAATTATTGACTCATCAATTAACATCCCCTGTGCTCTGTTGTCTGAGGACTCTATTTCCCGTTACCCAGCTTTATGTGTTTGCCAGAACAAATTGCCTAAAGAAAGAATGAGAGGAAAAAGAAAGCACCTACTGTCAAGAGATAGCCTATTACCAGGATAGAATTACCCAAGGCTGGGGGGGGGGACTTGCATTTTGCTCTTCCCTTTGAGGGAGTGGGGCCTAGGTCCCAGATTTGGAGTCCCAAAGAAGGCCCAGCAAGAGCAATAAAGATGCCACACAGACAAGTTGGGGAAAGCACAGAGCCTGACAAAAGTGATTCCAGGGGCCAGATGTGTGTGCGTGTGTGTGTGTGTGTGTGTGTGTGTGTGTGTGTGTGTGTAACTGTCAATTTTCATTGTGTGTATATACATGTGAGTGTACATATCATGTGAACCTAAGTACATCTGTGTAAACATGTCACAACCAGAAATGCCCTCTTCCATTATTATCTGCCTTATATTTTTATTTTTTGAGACCATTCACTCACTGAATCTGGCACTTGCCAGTTGCCTACACTGGCTGTCCAGTAAGCCCAGGACTCCTTCTGTCTCCAGTTCCTTAGTGCTAGAATTGGGGGATTGGGCTAGTGATGGAGAGTCAAGCTCCTGTCTTCATGCTTGCATAGCAAGCTTGCTACTTCCTGACTCATCTCCTACCCTTCTGTTCTATGCCCTTTTGTAGGTGTCCAAGTGGCTCATGAGGATCACGCTGGAATCAGCTGGTGACATTGTGGTGCACTACAGAACTCCATCTCTCACCAGGCAGGTCACAAGAGAGTTCTCAAGTGACCTAAGAACAGTTGGCTGCAACTCAGACATCTCATCATCTTTTCTCCTCTGGAAGAGTCACATAAGAGAGTTCTTAAACAACAAAATAAAACAAATACTCAGCTCATAAGGAAAAGCAACCCATAAGATGGTTTAAAGCCTTCCCCAGCATCCTGCGAGCCACTGGGCTTCTTTAAGAGGTCATTAACCAAAGAAAATTCTTATTATCAGATTCCTAAGTTACAAATCATGACAGGAATCATACTCTGTGCTTTCTCAGGTTGACCAGGATTTTATAAGAGTATTTTTTTTTTTTTACATTTAGTTGCCTATTTGTTCCTTTGTGTATTTAGCCATTTTTTCATTTAATCAGAGTCCAGTGACCTCTCACTGAATATTTGGTCCTTTGAGAGAATGGTAAGGTGAAAAGTACTGCCCATGTCACCAAGAAATTCATAGTCTATCCTGCCAAGAACAATAGGAAAGGGGCCAGAGACCTTCCTCTCAGATCAGTCTGGATACAGGGTGCTGCCACCTCAGCTCCTGGAATCTGCCAGAAGACAAAAACCAAACACATCCATGGATATACCTCTGTCATATCTACCTATGACATCATCAGCTTTGATTTTTTTTCCCTCTTATAATATAGGTCCTGTATTAAGACATTTTCTATTAAACTCATCCTTACCAATATGCAGCCTTATACCAGAAAATCTCCCAAATTAAGGAGAAAATAATAAAAAACACCGATATTAGAAAAATATTTTTTACTTCTATTATTTTTGAGACTATATGATGATTTACTCCTTCCCCGACTTCAATCCTCCCATATATTTCTCCTTGTCTTCCATCAAATCCATGGTCTCTTTTTTCATTAATGTTGCTACATGCTCAGTCTCTGTAATGTTACTTGCACAAATATTTTTAGGGCTGACCCTTTGGTATTTGATAACCAATTAGTGTGTTCTGCCATGAAGAAGACTAGTCATTCCATTCTAGGCATTCCTTACTTGTCTATAATTCTTCCAGTGAAGTTTTGGCTTCATGGGTTTTTCCTCATGAGAATGGCATGATTATCATTGGTGTCTTTGTTTAGCTTATGTTTAGATGGTCTTAACTGGCCACAATTCATGCATCTCTTCTAACAGTACCAGCATTAACTAGTCAGAATTCATGTATTCCTTCTGATTTTACTGGAATATACAGTCTCACAGCAATCTCTCTGATACTCTGGCTCCTGCAATCTTCTATTATGTTTGGGGATAATAATTTGGTGAATGAATATTAGGGTTTTAATACAGTTTGGGAGTAAACAAACTAGGGACCCCTCAAGTCTCTGCTCATCAAGAGCCACAAAGGTGAGTGTTCAGAAGCCTGTCCACACTCAACTATGTATGACTCTGAGAATTCTGATGCCCTGGAACTGGGTAAGCCACAAACACGGTAAGTAGGTGAGAAAAGTGGTAGCATTTCTCAAGAAATGTTACATAAGATTATCAGGTTCTGGTTCCACAAAATAAGACAGACAGGTTGGGTTTCAAAGTAGTTGGCATGGTTTCTATGATGATCTCTGGGCTGTTTCTTCATGGTGGCTCTGTGAGTGACATTCTGTGCTTATTACCCATCCCATCAGAAGGAGACATGGAAGCACAAAGAGATCTAATCTAGTTTTCCACGATGTGAGTCTATTACCTATGAATGAGGCACCCAAGAGAAAAATAAAAGAACTGACCCTGAAAAAAAGTAGAGGAAAGAAGAAGAGGAAAAGATTTTTTAAAATGGAGAAATGGAGGGAGGAAACAGGAAACAGGAAAAGGAAGAAAAAACTTAGACCAGAAGAAATTCAATTTTGAAAAGGTTTGGCCCAAGAAGGCAAAAACAAGTCAGGCCAGAATGAAAGAGGAAATATCAAAGTTCATTGTTCTTGAATTGAGATAAACAGTTAATAAGTGGTAAAAGAATAAGTGAGGTTTTAGAAAACTTTGAGTATAAGAGAAAATGATTTTATGTTAATTAAATAACTTGGAAATTCTTTTCCTAGTGCTAGGTAACATGAAAGTGTACTTTGCATAGATTCTGCTGAAAAAAATTCAAGGATGCCAGCAGAAAGTACCTAAAACCCATCTTTAGGCTGATGACACAATTAGAATGTACCTAGCGTCCTTGGTTATTAAAGGAGAAAAGTATAATCCTCATTCTATTTCCTCATTCTAACCTGAAAGTAAAAATGAGAAAAGAAATAGGAATATATTTTCCTTCTGGGAGGAGAGAATTCTCTACCCAACATCCCCACTGATAATTTTATTCTGTGTGTTTTTCTACCAAGGGAATTCCTTCCAATTCTTTGTCTATCAATTAGTCAGTGAGGTCTCTCCTATTCCCAGAGCTGGCAAAGCACTTGATCTTGTTCAAATCAATCCGCTTTTTACAGACACATGACCTCACTAAGCCAATCAGTAAGGGTTTCTATGGAGCCTTCAGGAACATAGATAATGCAACGGCAGCTGCATCCCTGAAAAGTCCATCCAACATGGATGAGAACTCATAAAAACTGAATTCCCTAGAACTCCCCACATGACCTGTAAGGCAGTTTGCTTTTCTTCAGTGACTGTTACTTTTTATATAATTTCAAGGAAGGCCAGTCTAAGTTGTGTAAGTTTTAGGACCTCCCTGAGTCTTTTAAGTGTCATTTAGTTCTGAGTCTTCACCAACCTCTCTCTAACATAAAATATTCAATTCAGAAGAAATAGCTACCCTACACTGTCAGTAGTGTGCTATACAGCACCTTACCTAATTCTAACAGGAAGAAAAGTAAGTTGGGCAAGAATTCTGATCTTCGAGTCAGCACTGATGTGCATTTTATTCTCCCTAACTGTGTAACTAACTGTTTAACTATGGTCAAACCACCACCCCTCTCTTTCCTGTTCTCTGCATAGAGAATGGTGGCTTTCTAGCTATTGTACATGGCTGGATCCTATGATGGGGCTACAATAACATTATGTGAAAAACTAGAAATCTCTTCCTAAGGACACATTAGCATTAAGAATCTTATAGGTTACAAACAAACAAACAAACAAGTAGGTGACATAATCACAGCTAAATTGGAAATGCTGGTATTATCCAGAACAAGCTATCAATGCAGAGAAGCTGAGAGTCCTCGCATGCACAAAATCATATTTCCCCAGGCATAGGATTAATTAAAACTATCAAGTGTTCCCAGCTTTTTGAAATTAACTTTGAAAGTGTTTGGTGTGAAGGGATAAAGAAGGGGGCGGGGAAGTTGCTGAAGGGAGGGGCTCCAGAGAGGGAGGCCAGCTGTAGAAGGGAAGCACAGGCCAGAGCTGAATATGTTTGTTCACCTTTTTCTCAGGGGAAAAGGGAGGATGAAATGAAATTATAAGGATGCTTTAGGAAAAGACAAACATTCAGAAATAGCTTTGTACTTACTATTTCCTCATCAGGCCATATCAGTTCTCCCTTCTTGATGAACATGGACTCAAAGAAGGGCTCAAAGAAGATGTCAAAGCAGGCAGAACACAGACAGACACTCCACTGTTCACATATGACTTATTTCTCAAAAGGATACGTGCTGGAAGATTAGTCCTCAATGTAATGATATTGAAAGGTGGTAGAAACTTTCAGAGGTAAAGAGATGATTGGGAACACCATCTTGGAAGAGGTTAATGCCCTAATATGAAGAATATCTTTGGTTTCATGGATGGATGCTCTCATCTGAGCTGTGGCTTGGATTTCATAGGGCTAAGGTGATTACAGCAAGAGTTGGTGGTCACTATATATGTTCAGCTTTCTTAACTTCCTCCTTGGTATGGTGTGTGTGTGTGTGTGTGTGTGTGTGTGTGTGTGTGTGTGTGTGTGTACACCTACAGGAGCACATGTGTATATGTGGAAGCCAGCGATCAATCTTAGGTATCTTCTTCAGTAGCTAGATTTTGTTTTTTGAGATAGGGTCTCTTATTAAATCTAGAGCTTATCAATTTGGCTAGTTTAAATGGCCAGTCAGTCCCAAGAATTCATGTCTCTACTTCTCCAGCACTGGGATTACAAGTGCTTGCAACCACATTCAGTTTTTATTTTGTTTTGTTTTTGTTGATATTTGTTTGTTTGTCTGTTTGAGTATCAAACTAAGGTTCTCTCTCATGCTTGCAAGACAAGCACCATCTCCACTGACCTCTTGCCTTCTCTTTTGCTATATGATTTCTCTCTTGCACAGACCTCACCGTGGGATGCCAAAGAGCATGAGATCCCCTCCGAAGACCAATGAGAGCGCTATGTTTCTGAACCTTCTGAACGTGTGCTAAATAAACCTCTTTTCTTTACAAATTCCCCAGTCTCAGGTATTCTGTGGTAGCAGCAGTAGTCTGAATCAGACAACAAGGGAGACGCCTTTAAGGGAAGGCTTGGTTGGACAGCCCTTCTCTCTCACTTTCTTGTCTTTGTTTTCATTTAGTCTCCTCTCTTTCAGTCTCTTGTGAGTAAAGTCACTCTGGCTCTTCCCTGAGCTGTCAGACAGATGGTCACATTAAGATCAGAAGTAGCGGTGAAGGAATCTGGGGTCTAGTACTTACTCTACCATTTATTAACTTTGGGACCTCAGCTAAGTAATTTATTTCTTCCTGAAACTCTATCTCATCACCTGCAAAGTGCCGTAGAGGAGTGGAATTCCTTTGTCAGGAAGGACAAAGTAAATCAGAATACACAAGGTCTGCCATAAAAGTCCAAACCCCCGATACAGCCTTTCATTCCAGATTTACTCACCCCCTTTCAGCTGGTGAAGAGGTCGTTGCTGAGCCCTGGTGATGATGGGATGAAGGACGTTCTCTTTATCAGGATTCTACTTTTTCCCCCTTGCTTTTTATGGTCTCTACGAGGCAAACTCACGAAATCATAGCCCATTTCCTTTAATGCTCAAAATCTTCTCCCAGTCTCCCACTCATCATCTGCCTCTGCCCTCAACCCCTGCAGGTCTCAGAAGGAGTTGCTGCAGATTCCTAGGACTGCCTCTGTCACAATCTCCAAATCTTAGGCTTAGCCTGTAGACTCCTCCTAATGGAATTAAGACTTTGCTTCTTCAGTGTATGCCAACTTCCTGCCTGCCTTTCTAGCCACACTTCGGGTTTACCCAACACGATGATGTCTTTCTCTTTTATTATTATCAGAATTAAAATCATAGTCAACCTTGCCCCCTCTCCATCATTTATCCATGTGCTTCATGGTTAAACCTCTCATCCTCTTCCACATGTCAGGGCTTTTACTTGGTTGATCTAAGCCTACCATGGTAGTCCTGTTCTTTGTCAATGGCTGGGCCACTGAACATATTAACTCTGACTATGGAGAAATAAAGAAACATTTGTTTATAGTTTCTGAAGAAAATGCAAGAAGCCCTTTTCTGTCCATGAATGTCACACATAGCAGTGCCCAATCATGAGTTAGCTGGCAAGGATAAATTCTTGTGTGAGGATGCACTGAAACTGTAACTGAACACTTGACACAACCAAACTGATGAGTTAGCTGGCTTGTGAGTCACCCTGCCTTGGGACCACACTCTTCAGTATGAGGTATTTTATATTTAAGCTCATGCAAATTAAAAGACATTTTTCTTCTCTTTTGCATCCCACAGTATTTAGCAGATTACCAGTTCCCATCATTTGCAATCAGTTTCTTCAGTCTCTGGTGTCACCTCATTACTTGGGAGTTGGAGACACTGCAGCCAGCAGATGTCATTGGATATTCTGATATAGAGGCCGAGAAGACAGTCAGGACCCACCCATCATGTACAAGTCCATGTGGTCTCCAGAGATGTAAATCTCCACCCTCCCCAACCAAGCTCCCCAAACTTATGGACTGTTAATGCATATATGACTCCTCCATGGTATGTGATGAGACTTTTGCTTTTCTCCTTGTCAGTAGGCTGTTTCTACCCCAGCCAGTGATATGCCAAGATTTCCAGCTTGCTTGCTTGACCTCAATGCCCTCAAGCCTTGTGAGCCTGTGAAGTTGTTTACTGTTTCCTACATTCCCTGCCAATGCCTGGAACAATGCTCTTGCTGGCCATCCCAACTATTTGATGAGTTGGATGCTCTTCTCTGCCTGCTCAGTGTACACATCTTGTTGAGTGGAGCTGCAGTTTGGCATGCTGATGACAGCCACCACTGACAACCCTTTTTCTGCTTAGCTAACTCCCTCCAAAAATCCGGGCTCAAGAGCTAAACTCTTCTACTCTACTGCTTCCAGATGACTATACAACATGGATAACACCATCCTAGACTTTCCTACTGGAACTCAGAGTCAACCCCCTTCCTCTGACTCCATCCATACTCCTAGACTAACTAATGTTTAGATTATTAAACAAAACTACTTAGCAATTTAGAATTTTCTTCTGACCTAGTTTTCTCTTGCAATCAGATTGCTATTCAAACAGAAATCTTAGCCTACACACACACACACAGACACATAGACACACACACACACACAATATGTTTCTTCTCCATCCATTCTTTTTGCTTCATATATTTATCATTCTTGCATTCAAGTTCAAATTATGAGGCATCTTCACAACAAAGGTTTTTTTTTAATTTTTCTATTTTAAAGCTATTGATCCCTTTATTTTGGGGGACTACTGATGGTAACATATTTTAAATAACAATTTTATTATGATCCTACCAGAGATCTTTTACATAAACATGAGAATGTGTATGTATGTGTAAAACTGAGACCGTAAAATCTTTGAATACATTATTTACATCTTACATTCTTACTTCTCTCCCAGCATACTGCTCTTTGCATGAATACTGCCCAAAGAAAGAAGATCTGTGACTTAAATACATTAGTTGTTGTCTCTTTCCCCAATGGAAAGGCATTAGAATGTTCTAGAAGATGAGATATAGGGTAGAAAGCAGATGAGCTTCCTGACAGAATGTCCAGAAGCGTCATCTGAACTTCCAGATTGTCTTCCACTGATATTGCCTTGAATTTCAGACAATAAAACACAAAGCTGGAGAAGTTACTCCAGGCAGAGGTAGTTGCATTCTCTTGGGGAGGATTCTATGCCAACAGCAAATGACTGCCAGGCCCCCAGTTTAAGCCCCTAGCCACCATCATGTCACTTCTACTGCAAATCAGATGAGGAGCAGAGCCAACTTGCCTCTTGTTGGGTAGAAAACAGATGGCTGGACCAGAGAAAGCTGACGGAAGGAATCGCAAAACAAGTATCAATCAACCCAAGCAACTCAGCATTAGCAAGCAGGCGTTGCAGCTCTGGGCAGGGTGCTCTGGTGGTGTTTTTAGCTGCTTTCTTAATTAAGGATTAGCTGTGGAGCTCATCAGCCACCCTAAGTCCATGGTAAAAGTGCCAGGTGGTGTCTGAGAGCTTCTTCCTACCATGATGTCTCAGACGTGCTCAAGAAGATCATATTGGTGCCAGCCAAGAAGCTATACACAGGCACACAATGGAGTACTATTTAAAGGGACATCACCATCACCCTAGAGTGTGTCCAATGGGCTGTCTCTAATCCAGCACCCAGTATGTTTGGTTTGTGGAATGAAACATTGTCTCTCTGACTAACTAATTGCAAATTATTTTAAGAGAAGGGCAGCTTTGGTATTTTCATAGCTTCTAGTGATACTAGAAACACTTCTCATTGCTATATTGCAGTGTGATCAACTTGATTCACTGTTTCATTTAGGTATTAAAATTGTTCATATTACAGCACATTTCATCTATCTTATCTGCCTGTGGTTTTTATCTTATGTCCATTTTAACACTTCATGCATTCAGCTACCAGGGATCTGAAGGGGGAGAGCTGGAATCTAATGAAAGTCTTGCTTGCCTTCCATAAGGCTCTTCCCCTTAAGATCCCTGGTAGCTGAATAATAAATGATCAGATCTCCACTCCTCCTTGCAGATTTTAATAGATACTTACGGCTATCAGTGTTTTCAGGCTCCAAGAGTAATTCCATAAATCCTTGGGCCCTCCAATGTCACTGGCTCTATTGTTGATTTATGCCAGGCACTGTGTGCTGTGGGTCCCATGGGTTCACTCTGATCTCCCCCTTTGCAATGAAAAAGAATCAGTGGTCACACATCACAGTCAGGACACTGTTTTAACCTAGATTATTTATCTCTCCTTCTCAAGCTTTTCACTTATATAGTCTTAAGATGCTGGCCCACTTTCCACCATTAAACTAGATAAGAGTAACAACCTGTCCAATACAGACAGCATCAGACACAGGTGGCTGCTCAATTTGTGGCTGCTAATTTTTTGAAAGGATTTATTATAAGATTTGAAAGACTTCTTTTTCATTTCTTTATAATTTGTGTTTTCTTGGAAGCCTTTAGCCTAGATTCCCAAGAATAAAAAGAAAAAGAGCAGAAAATAACAACCTTTTGAAATATACAAACCATAGCAATGACCTCACAACTTTCATCCTAACTATTTGGATTTTAGCCGAAGTGTGTAATGAAAGCGACACCTGGATCACAGGTTGAACCATACTTCTTGCTTTTAAGGTCATTTTGCTTCATTCACACCCTGTTTTTCTTCTCTCTTTTGAAGTGTGTGATACTAATTGGTACATAACAAGGAAGAATTGACAAGTAGGTATGCTAAATCCCAAGATACTGATGGGGATTATGTCCTAGAACAATAAGCATATAGTAAACTTTAGAATGCACAAGGGCATAGAAACCCAAAACTCAGCAAGAACAACTCAGGATGGAGTCCATGCACAATGCCTTAGTCAATTTCCTGTTGCCATGGCAACAGATGCTGAGAAAAGCAATGTAAGGAAGGAAGGGTTTAGTCTGGCTCACAGTTTGAGAGACCTTCATCATGGGGAGGTCATGGCAGCAGGTGCCTAAGGAATCTGGTCTCCTTACATTTGCTGTCAGGAAGCAGAAGAAGATGATGCTGGTGTCCAGCTCCCTTCTCCCTTTCTATTCAGTTCTTGAGCCTAACCTGCCCTGCCTCCATTTGCCTGATCTAGTTAATCCCCCACAGGAATGCCTACAGACCAACCTAGTCTAGACACCCCTTCACAGAAGTTTATCTCCTAAGTGGTTCTCAACCTGTGGGTCATGACTCTTTTGTTGATAATATATCAGATATTTATGTTACACAGATTCACAGCAGTAGCAGAATTACTGCTAGGAAGTAGCAATGAAATAATTTTATGGTTTGGGGTCACCACAGCATGAGGAAGGTTGAGAGTCACTGGTAGTCACTGGTCTAATGCAGGAATCAAAGAAAATCAAGCTACAATTTCACTACCCCACCCATCACATAGCGCCAAACATAGTTCTATTATCAGAATGCTTTAGCTTTCCCACTGAGTGCAGAAACTCAAGTACACTTTGAAAATTTTCACGGGATCGTTGAGTAAATTAGAAAAACAACTCCAGATGACACTTGTTGAAACAAGCAAAGAGACGCAGTGGGCATGGAGGTCCAAAGAAAGGAACAGGTCATGTCATGGCGGTCAGAAATGCAAGGAGAACACAGGAGGTCTACCCAGACTGACTTCTTCACATCTAAGGCACTTCTCTCTGTCTCTCATCCAGATTGTCTTCCTGAATAGCTGCTCTGAATCTGGAATTCTTGCCAATACTCTTGACAGACTGTGAGTGGACAAGCTTTGCTGCAAGGAGCAGATCCATGGTATATAAAGAGTGCGAGACGCAGTGTGGGGAATGGTAGCACACACAGAGGGAAAGGTTCAGGTCAAATACGCCAGGCTATCTCTCAAGATCGCACTCCTCCATCAGTGATTTGGAGTCCATCTAACTGCTTGATTCAGGGGGGAATGCCCATTAGCATTCTTAACACACCAAGAGTTGGAAATCTAGTGCATAGAAGACAAATCCTTTGAAGGGTTCAGAAAATGCAGAGGTGGTCTTGAAGTCTATTTGGCCTGTGTATTTGCCTTCTCCTGACAAGTTTGCCTTCAATTAAAAAGTCAGACTTGTCTGTCATCCCACTATCTGGTGAGGAGCAAACCATCCATAAAATACCTTGTGTTTGCATAATTTTAGGCTTTTTAAGTGTACCACTATCATTGGTTTGTTTCCACCTCATGGCAACTCTGCAGAGCTAGAGGATGTGGTACCTGTGTTCAAACCCAAGCCTGTTTCTCTACCAATGGTGACCTTGAGTTAATGGTTAACCTCTCAGAGCACCTATATCCTTCTATATGGTGCCTGTTACTTTTGTGTTGTATGATCAATTGTTGGGTTCTGGTTTTACTCAATCATGGTGGATACACAGGGCAGAGAATCCTTTCACGGCAGAGACTATTCATATTATAGTAGACAAGGATGCACAATGCAAGGCAGGAAGTGAGACCAGGATCACTGTCAAAGAAAAGCTCACCTTATCACCACCTACCTACTTCCTACAGCTGGGCTCCACCTCCTAAAAACAGTCTCTCAGAATAGTACCACAAGCTGAAGAAAAAGCACTTAAAACATAAGCTTGTGGGGAACATTCTCCACTCAAATGCTAACATCTGTGACGGGCACAGCACTAACCCCTGCATCTCTGGTTGTTTGTGAGGAAAACAAATGAATTGACATATGAAATAGTTATCATAATCTCTGCTAGACATAAGGAACTGAAAAATGCATTCGCCTTTGGTGTTACTGGTCCTGATTGAAAGCAGGCTCCTGGCATTTCAACTTACAGTCACCCACTAAGAATTCATCTAAACCCTGCCTCATTTTCTTACAAAAGGGATTCAAACGCTCCCTCCTTTGGAGACTTTCTAGCAGATGTGGAGAGAAATGCACTGAGGGATGCTTCTTAAGCAGCAATGGGAAGTGGATCATGAAGGATATCTCTCTCTTATTAGCCTCCAAACACAGATAGGTCAGACACTGCCATCCTGCTGGTTCCTACTCTCAGATGTCCAGGAGAACAAGTATTATTTAGTAAAACCCAAAACGGAACTACTACTTGCGATTTACCACAAGGCCTTTGTATCCTTCACTCCCTCCAGGGTAAGTCCAGCCCCAAGTGAAGGAAAAAGTGGGTAGAGATTTCCAGGTAACATCTGTCTATGGGGGTGGATTGTCTGTACAAAGAAATGCACCAGAGCCCAGCCGAATTCTGAAAAGCAAACCCATCAGCCAGTCTTCTCTGACAGCTACAAATTCCTTCAGCCCCAGAGTGTGTCACAACCTGTCAAAAGATCAGTTTGATGTTTACAGTCCAAGATGAGGAAAAGGGCAGTGAAGCAAAGCAGTCACGGTGACATCCACAGCCCTCTGCCAAGGAGCTGGTGAGGGGGGTGGGGGAGAGAGAGAGACAGACAGACAGAGACAGAGACAGAGAGAGAGAGAGACAGAGGAGGCTGGCACCCAAAACACCTTCTGCATCTTAAGTCTCCATCATGGTATTCACTATAAAAAGATGCTGAAAGAATCAAAGCCAAATTGACAATGCCATGTTTTACTCAAGCCCTGGAGCAGACACACTGGGCAAGGCAAGATGGAGAGAACTGAGTTCTGAACAACGTGAGGAGAAAAGAACATGGCTTCAACTTTTCTGAAGACTTCTCCTGAAGAAATGGTGACCATCTCTGACCCCTAACCCCTCTTCTCTGCACAGACACCTCTCTTATCTTTCAAGTTTTCTAAAACCCCACATGATGCATTATTTGAAAAAAAAATGAGGAAAAATGTTTCTTTAATTACAGTCCTATGCATATGTATAAAAGACCAGAGAACCCAGATGGAATCCATGACGACAATGTTCTTCCCATAATGGTCATCTCTCTGACACTACTACAAGGCCCCTCCATGAGACCCATGACTTTGTGTTGCTCCTTTATCAGATATTGTTATAGCAAACACTTTAAGCCAGCTACTATAAAAACAAATTATTTTAAACACAGTTTAAGGAAAACAATACAGAAGTTTCTGTATAAAGAATAGAAGAGCCAATCTGGCCTGAACTGGTTTCAGATACATGTACAGGAACGCAAAACTGTGATCTAGTAATCATTTAGGGACAAACTTTTTACAATCTTATGCCTATACATAATTGTCTGTGCATATTATTTAATCAAATGCATTATTAAAAGAAGCACGCACAGTAGAGAAATAATTATATAACCTATCCATCAATCAAAATAAAGAACCACCCAAACTATACTCCTTTGTAACCAACCCCTTCTTCTTAGTCTATTTTAAATATACATCTGTCCCAAATATTGAATGAGACATGCATGTGCTATAAAAGCCATTTGTTGCTTATGTGAGATTCTAGTTTAGCTTGAATCCCGTGCTTTTATTTGCTAAATTTGGCCACCTTCTGAGGATAACAGGTGGAGCATGGAGGTGGAGAGGGAGGAAGAAAAGAGAAGAGAGAGAAATAGACAAGCCACAGCTTCCTTTCTGTGCAGGAGTGGAGATAAACTAAGCTAAGACAAAATAATTTCTAAAATGTCCGAGTGAATGGACAGCAGGAAAGGTCTGTACATAGACATGTCTTTCAGTGCTGTTCATTCAGTAGGGTGCTTTGCTGAGGAAGAACTGTCTCTAAGGATGGCAATACAATGACACCACCAACTGTCCTAATTTATTTTTAATACTCAATATAACTATCCCCAGGTCATTTAATGCTCTGTAGTAGAATATTTAAATTTCCATTGTACAGAGGTTTAAAAAGGTTAAATGACTGACCCAGTCACATAATTTTGACAGGTTAAATATGATAGACCAAGCATGTATGTACCTCAAACTTCTCTGGGATTCTATTCCCTGGCTCCCCCATGACAAGCCAGCTTCCTCCCAGGATCATATTCAGTGTTGTGCCAATAGAACTTTCTGGAGCCATGTCAACACTGGACATCATTCTGACCCAAGTGATAGTTTGGTGTACCTGCAGGCACTGGGCACTTGAAGTGGATGTGGCTAGAGATACTGAAGAGCCATTGTGTTCATTTAATCTTTATGTACAATCATTACAACTCCAAAACTCACATATTGCTAATGGCCACTGTGTGAGAAGTCCAAACAGCTGTTACCCCTGGCCAGATAGCATTCCCAGCTGCTCCAGGGCCTGAATCTGCTATCTCCTAGGTGAGCATCCAAATCACAATGGAAAATTTGGAAGTCACATTCATTCTCCTCCTTATTCCTAAGATGAAAAAAAAAATCTGAAAGGGTAAGACAGGATAAGGCAGCCAGGACCCAAAATTGCTTGGAGACAGAATTAGATGGAGAGGCACAAGGAAAGCAAACCTCAGTGATCCCTAGTACAGACCAGAGCACCCCCAGAGCTCCCCACTTATCCTGAAGCCCCACCTCCAAATGTCCATTAGGGTAAAAGGAAGAGAAAGTTAATCCCAGGGACCGCCATACAAACTAGACAACAAAGGAAAAACAACAATTATGCGACAAATTCTTGCTGAGTGCACTTTCCCATGACCTTGGAATTATAATTGCATCAGCCATTACTATCAACACACCCAAGTAATTATAGTTAGCTATGGCTTCCCACTGAAATTGGATATTAACTTTTTATCATAGCCACTCAGAGCAGCACGGATACAACCACAACATCAGGTCAGCAATCCCCAGGACCTCCTACAGGGCAGCTGGGCCTCATCAGCCTTCCTACCCACTACCATATGTACTCACTCTCTTTTGACTTTATTCTTCCTAAGATCCTCCTGAAAGGGAAAGGGGCCCTGAAATCCAGGCTCAGTTCACTGATTAATCCCTGTACCATGGAACAGGCTTTATAAACTCAGATTTCTGTCTCTACCCTTAGCACAAAATGACTCTGCACCCAATGCTTCCTTTCCCTGTGGCTCAGTTTCTTCCACCACAAGATAGGGGAGGAGAATGCCTCCTCTGCCATCCTCACAGGGATGCTGTAAGAATCAGATGAGGTCATGGCTTCAAAAGTATTTTCTATTCTCCACATCCTCCATGAACATCAGGTTTTAATTGTTTGGCTGCCTCTTGACCCAAGAGTCCTCTGGGAGGCTGAGCTGCTCATCTCTCTCTGGCCCACCAAGTTTACCCTCACAGTCACAGGTTGTCACACTTTGTCCCCAGCACTCAACAAATCTGCAAATCCCTTGTGGGTGCTCATGAGCTGATGCTATTGGGGAAATACACATTTATATGTTAATTTTTCTGACTTCTGAAAGTGTGTGTGCATACATCGTCTTATTTGAACTTCACGGTTACTGTGTAATTTTAGGGAAGACACTATGCCCACTTTGCGGAAAAGGAAACAAATTCAGAAGTGTGGAATGCCTCCTTGAATTGCATAAATTTAACTTTATACCTCTGTAAGAGACAGTTAGAGGTGGGAGTTTATCTACCAAATGTGTGGTCTCTAGTCCAATAGACACCTAGGAATCAAATAATTTGAATAAGAAAGAAATGAATAATTAAGCAAATGAGTAAACATTTCAAAGTCTTCTCTTGATGGCTTCCAATCTGGACTCCCACAGCAGGGGACACTGACACTCAGGAAGACCTATTTACAATGTCAAGGTTAACTTATGCTCCATGTGCTGCCTGGCCTCTTTTGGCCAGTGGGAAAAAGATCTGAAGGGTCATATTCATTTCACAGAGTAGAAACTCAAACTCAGGAAAAGGAATAGATTCAGACTGAGATACAAGCTGGTAAGTATATGTTATTTTCCATGTCCTCATGACAGAATACCCATCCCAGATCATCAGAAGGAAGACCTGGTTTTCTGATACAGTTTCAGAGAGTTTGGTCCAGGATCACTTGGCTCTACCTCTTGGGTAAAACAATAAGGAGGCAGAAGCCTGTGATAGGAGAGTTGTTCCCTCCTGGACCACTAGAATGCAGAGAGAGAAGACCTAGAAGAACTAGAGACCCAGAAAATCCTTCCAAGGTACACCACCCTAACAGCTTATCCCCTCAGGCTACTACCCACCTCACAATATTTTACAATCTCCCAAAACAGTGCCTGCCACCAGCTCAACTGAATGTTCAACATATTAAGTTAGTGGAAAAACATTACACACTAAGGCCAGAACTATAGACAGACTCACATAGGAGGACCCCAGCCATGGAGTGGCCAGATAAGGACACTAACCTAGAATTTTTGCTTTGTGAGCTCCCTGAAGCTATCTCCACAGTAGATAAATACGTAGAATTCGATGACTCCAAACCTGATGAAAATTGACCAGCAAATCTATTTTCAAGACAACCCCCCAAACAGATCATAATAAAATCTCCCAACAGGGGCTCAGTTGTGAATACAAGGTAAAAAAAACCAACCACCCAAGTCAGATTGTGTGTTAAATATTTTCCCCTAGAGGACACGGTACAGAGATGGTTTTAATTAACTGTGCATTTCATTTAAGCTTAGCAGGCAAGTTATTGTACATTAAATAAATACCAGTCAGTTATTAGAACATATTTACTTCTAACTCAGCAGCGACAATAGGTTGTAGATACAGATTTCCATTAAACCACAGTGTGGGACATTTATGCCAGCTAATCAATTGTTCTTTACTCAAGATATAGTAATTGCCTTACTGAGTCAAGACATGTTCTTCTTCACAATTTACAGCACACAAACACTATCACTTAGCTAGTCTGTTCTTTGCTCCCAAGAAGGAACAAGAAAGACAGAGGTTCTAGAACTCAAGTGTTTGACTTTCAGAGACAGGGTGAGCATCTGAGAGAGTAGCTACAGCTTCAGGAAACCAAGAGACTGAGTTTAAATGTCAAATAATTATTTTAAATGTTCATGGGACATGTTTATACTAAACTGTTATTATTTATTCAAATCTGAGTATTTTGGGTTTAGCTTGTTTGTCCAGTTTAGCAATCCTGTTGTTGCATGGCCATGAAGGCACTAAATGCAATATTTAGGCAGTTTTTATGAATACTACTCTGGACTCAAAACCAGTTCAAGTTGTTGTCAGTATACAGATGCTTGAAGTGAGTGAGGGGAGTTGAGTTGGATAAACAGCGGCTTCCATGACGAGATATAGCAAGAGTCCTCAGCAGCCCTAAGCAGATACCTTGGCTCATCAATGACCTTTACCTAGAATTCTCACATCTTTAGTTTTCACTATGGGACACAGATCACATAATCATAAATCCATGAACTTGCCCCGTCTAACAAATGAAGACACAGCATATCAAGAAGCAAAGTGACTTCAAAGAAACCATACCTGCTGGCAGAGATTTGGTTTTAGGGTCATCAAGACAATTAATAGGAAGAGTTTGCAAAGGTATTAAGTATGTGTCAGACCTAACAGATAAAATTCTTCCAACAGTTACATGAGAAAGACATTACGTTCTTTGCATGACTGGGATCAGTCTTGACTAGGAAACCACAAATTCATCTCATGATATGTCATCAATTTTTGCTCTTCAACATCTGGCTTTCTATCCTCATGTAAACCTAAAATATCTGACACCTTCTAGGAGCCCAGCTTTGAGCCAGGCACTGTAGTAAAGAGGTGGAAAATATAGAATCAGAGGAACACAGGTCTGACACAACACAGGCAGTGTTGTGACAGACCAGCAGCATAGTTTGTGCCCAACTCTTTGGATGTGAGTCCCAGTAACTAATGAGCACAGAGTAGTCATAGCAACAT
This sequence comes from Sigmodon hispidus, assembly GCA_004025045.1. Classification (NCBI taxonomy): domain Eukaryota; kingdom Metazoa; phylum Chordata; class Mammalia; order Rodentia; family Cricetidae; genus Sigmodon; species Sigmodon hispidus. The sequence goes on from PVIH01000196.1 coordinate 126,719, forward strand.
TATTACTTCCCCTTCTTGATCTGCAAAATGGACATGATTTTCGTGCTTAGAGCAGTGTCTTGCACCCGGTAAGATATGAATAAATATTTATTATTGTTATTGATAAAACTTGATGCTAAATCCTAAGCATTGAACAATTAACAAGCTTCACCAAAGTCCACAAAATAGAAACCTCTACTGTGCTTGACAGGCAGTAAATACTTACTCTTTTTCAGTTTATCTTGAAGCCGCTGAAGAAACAGACTAGATTTTTTAAAGGTTTTTTTTTTTTTTACACTGCTTATTGTCTTAAGTTTTGGGGGTTTTGTTTGTTTGTTTGTTTGGTTTCCTTTACTGATGCTGTGTTAAAATATTCTGACAAAAGCAACTTAAAAGAAAATGGTTTTATTTGCTCTCAGTTCAAAGCACAATCCTTCATGATGAGGAAGGCAAGACCCTCAGAGCCTTAGGCACCTGGTTACTTACATTGCCTTCAAAACCGGGTAACAGAAAGATAAATGGAAATCCATATTCAGCCTGCTTTCTCCATTTTAAACAGCCCAAGTTCCCCTGTCCAGGCAATGGTCCTGTCCACAATTAAGATGGGTTTTTTCATACAATTTACCATAATCAAGATAACCCTCACAGGCAGCCCAGCAGCCTATATCCTAGGTAATTCTAAATTCTGTGGGGTGACAATTAATACAGACCGATACACTCATTAGACCTCAAATTCCATATTAATTACAACTTAAGGCAATCAATATGATGTTCATAGAGTTTTTTAAAAAAAATTCAAGTATTCTCACATATTATGTTCATAAATCATGTAAAATCATGCAATATTCCAACACTTCTGAGTCCACATCAGTTCATTTAGTCTGTCTTCAACAGTAAAAAGTACAATCAAATGCCAGGCACCCTTACTACCCAGCTTCTCAAAGTGAGAACACAGGCTAGTCATACATATAGTCAGTCACATTACTATATATAGAAATGTTATGTCACATTAAGATGTAAACTCAAGTTCAACATTGAGCTGTAATTGCTGAAGTGACTGTATTGCTATTTGTTTATTATATCAGACTTTGCCCCAGAATGATTGAAAATTAGTTTTTGACAATGAATGAAAAATAAAAAATACATTATTGGCTATAATCCCAAGAGAAATATGAGTTGTATAAGAAAATTAAAATAAAAGATGAGACCATAGAATCAGTAATCAGAGGTTATAAAATACGTAAGTAAATGATTAAATAACAAAGCACCAGAAAGACTGTCTGATCAAATGTATGTAATAGTGAACTCTATTAGCATTTCAAGGATTAGATAATTTCTGTATTGTAAAACTTGATTGGCAGCACTGACATAGATGAAAAGCTAATTGAGTCATTATACAAAGTTGACATATGCCTTATACTAAAAAAGAAAAAGTTGAACTGAAATGAGAAACTATACACTAATCTTTCCTACAAATAAAGAGTCTAACTTCCTAAGGAAAATACTAGCATATGGAATTCAATACTACATCAAAGAATGATAACTGTTACCAAGAATAATTCAGCATAGGAAGGCCAAGACAAGTTATTCTGAGGATGACTATTAATGTAAAATACCACATCAATTAGAAAAGCTTAAAATAATCTTCGTAGAGCTGGATGTGGTGGCTCACACCTGTAACTGCATCACATGAGAGACTGAGGCATAAGACTTGCTGTGAGTAAGAGAAGCCAGCCTGGGCAGTATAATAAGTTCCAGGCCAATCTTGGCTATAAAGTTACATCCATTCTCAGAAAATCCAAATTAAAAAAAAAAGGAATAATATCTGTGATTAAAAAGCATTTCAAAACGTGGAAATAAAATTTTTTAATATAATAAAGACTATGGCATTTAAACTTACTACTTAGTTCACACTCTAATCAAAGTAAGTACAATACTTATCTCCTGCCACAGTAAAGCCAGGCAAGTCACTCAAATTTAGAACCCTAAACACAACTAGACTTCATTGATCTAAAAATCAATGGACTGTGCACTCAGTATCTAATATATATATATATACATATACATATACATATACATATACATATACATATACATATATACTGGGTTCAATCTCCAGTACCACTGGGGAGAAATGGTGTGTGTGTGTCTGTGTGTGTGTGTCTGTGTGTGTGTCTGTGTCTGTGTCTGTGTTTAGTACTATTTAGATCATATGTCTGAAAGCCAGCTGAGTGGTTTTGCTTGTCTTGAAGGAGTTCATGTTCAAGAAGAGAGTTAATTGGACTGGGCAAATGAGTCAGTGGATAAGTCACTCGCTGCTGAACAGCCATGAGAACTTGCATTTGGATCCACAGCATCAGTAAAAAGCCAGGAATGGCAGTATGTATATGCAACCTCATGGTTGCTGAGAAGCAGAGACAGACAGATTCCAGAGCTCACTGGCCAGCTAGCCTAAAGAGCAAACCTCCAGTTCACTGAAAATTCTTACATCAAATATATGCTAGTGAAGACTAAAAGAAGACATCCCATGACATCTCTAGCCTCCATACATGCACATATAGGCAAGATCACCCATGCCTACATACATCCACACACATACACAGAAAAGGCTTGACTATGTAGAAATTGTCTAAATTATTGAAATAGTGTTAACTCAGCCCTGCCTCATAAATCCCTTCTCCCAGCCCAGTAACCCAGTGTCTCTTTCTCATAGACATGGAGGAGTGCAACTGTGAACAAGCTCACTTTGAAATCCCCTATATTCTTTCTGCTTTCCACTGTCTTGTCTGCCACAGTCACACAACAAATTTGGGAGCAGTAGCAGAACACTTCAGCATTCTGGATAATGATGTAGTCAAAGGGGGGGCAGGTGAAGACCCACAGCCATTTCTCAGTCTCTAACAGTAGACTTCCTGGCATGTCAGCCTATTGAATAATTATAGATTTTATATTAAGGTTTTATGTTTTGCATAAAAAAGAAATAGTCTGTCATCAAATATGCTCTGCATGTGCTAGGTGGTGGTAAATAATGTTCATAGAACTTCTTTACAAATAGGATTTTTCAATTTTTCATTAATTTATCATGAGAGTTCCTAAGTGAAGGTTATAGCCTTTTCCAAACCAACTGAACATATAATTTTATTTTCCATAAAGGGTCAAATGCGTGTAGGACACTGGGGGAATGTACATGATCTACATTTATAAAATGCCATTCACAATAGCCAAAAGGAAAAAAAAAAGAAAAAATGAAATACTTGGAAATAAACCCAATAACAAATGAGGAGGATTTATATAAGGAAAGCAACAAAACTTCCCTGTGAGATATACAACAAAGATTTAATTAAGTGGGGACACACCATCTCCTGGAAGAAACAAATCAATATTGCAAAAAAGGCACTTTTTTTTCCTAAATTGATCTATAGATTTAACATAACCTCAACAAAAATCTCAATGAGACAATAATACCCATGTTTTGGCAAGAAACAGACATTTTCATACACTGCTTGTGGGAGTTTAAATTGGTATAATCTTTTTAAAAAGCAATTTGGAGCCTTAAAATTGTACATACCTGTTGACCCAGATCTATAAATACACCCTAAGGAAATGATCAAATGTGAACAAAAATATATTTACACAGGTTTTCATTTCCATGCTGTTTAAGGGAAAGCAAAAATATGATATTATTATCATATTTAAATATTTACCATGGGGGTTTCCCTACATACAGGTTAAAGCATTAAATATGAGGAAATGTGGCACAAGTTGATTTCAAATTTTCTTTTCAAATTATTTATTATTGCCATTGAATGTGTGGGTATGCATGATGTGTGGGTGTGCATGCCACAACACACATGCAGAGGTCAGGAAGTGACTTTGGATTGCAAATCCTTCATGGGTTCCCTCCTTCCAATTTTATATTTAATTAGATATAAAAATGCTTATAAAGTAAGTTGGAGAGAGAGAAACAGAGAAAGAGAGAATAGAATGAAAGAAAGGCCAGTTTACAAAACTTCAAAGACATCCCCCCAGTGATGGCCTTCTAGTAAGGCTCCCTTAGGCACCCAGTAGCATCAATGAGTGGGGAACCAGGGTTCAGATACAGGAGACTATGAGGGATTATTCACATTCAGATCACCACAGTAGGTATGGCAGAAGAAGAATACAATACATCTTGTCAAATGATCCTAGCAGGATGATGTAGATTCTCACAGAATAAAAACCAGGGTTAGGGTTAGGGTTAGGTTTTTATTTTGTGAAATGAACAAACATGAGTATTTCCATAGTTTTGTTCTTGTAATTGTTTATATTTCTTAAATTTATATATGAAACACATGGCATATTTATAATAAGGATTTCCTTATCCTGGCATATGCTTAAAAATAAGATATTTTATTGTTGGAAAATTATTAATGGTGAAGCAAAAATAATGTTATGGAAAGAATGTTACTGGGAGTAAAGTGTCCATAACACACAGGACCTAACTGGCCAAGAGAGAAAAAAACAAAACTAGGAAATACTGTGATAATGTTTGAGAGCTGGCATATCGTTACACAAAAACCACCCAATAGCCTGTAAGTGTAGAAGCATCTGGCAATTTCTTTTTTTCTTTTTGATTTTTCAAGACAGAATTTCTCTGTATAACCACCCTGGCTGTCCTGCAACTTGCCTTGTAGACCAGGCTGGCCTCAAACTCACAGAGATCCGTGTGCCTTTGCCTCCCAAGTTCTGGAGTTGTGCCACTACTGCCCAGCACAGCAAATTATTTTTAAGGCACCATAATCCAATAGAAAGAACTGGACTTTTCAATAAGCTGTTTGGGGGAAATTTGACACTGTTAGTGGGACAATAGACCTTTGCCTTATAGTCTACACAAAATAAAATGTGAAGGGTTCAAAGAATTAAATCCAAAGCAATGGGACCACTGAAAACATAGTGATGACCTAGCTGACCAGATGTACTCAGGAACCAATTAAGACATAATCTTTGGAATAAAGCATCAAAGGAGGAAACAGCTGGTGTTATTGTTTCATAAAAGCCTGAAGCAAAAGACCCCAGAGTTTGGAGGAAGGAGAAGCCTCAGAACCAACACAGACCCAGTGATCTTCATAGAGAAGGCGCCTTGCAGCTCCTTCAGAGATGAAAAACAATACTCTGAACAGCTGGTCTGCAAGAAGCAGATGTTAGTAACTCCATGAATTCTCTGCCCTGGCTTCTCTATGTGTCAGGTCTATCACACTGAACACAGCCACACAAGGGCTGTTATATGGATTAAAGTACCATGTATTAATGAGTGATCAATACATGCCAAGGGGAAAATTCTTCTCAATTTGGCAAATGCCTCTGTGGTATGTACTAAGATGAAGCCTCTGCTAGGCTCCAGGTATAGAAAGGAACATAAGACAAAAGAGTTTATACACATGCAGACACATTGTCAATCAAAGATCAGAGAAAGTAAATATTCCAGTTGAGTGGGGACAGGGTGGCTTGGGCAAAGAAATGCTAAACTTTAGAAAGATTTACAAGACTCCTGAAGGATGAACTGTTAGCCTGTAAAGGGGTAGTAGAAGAGAAGGGATAGCCTCTGTGAGGGCTGGAAAGGATGCAGCATGAACGGGTTGCGTACACCACACAAGTGGCCAGCTTGGCAAAAACAAAGGCTGAAGAATGGAGGGGCTTAGGAAGTGGTAGAAAATCCTTCAGGCATTAAGTTAGGGCGCTCAGACTTTAATTTTGTGAGTGACAGAAGGCCCGAGGGTTTTAGAAGAGCTAGGATGCACATTTTGCAAAGATGAATGCAACTGCTGTGTGAAGAACTAGTGGTTTTACTGCTGCAAAGTTGTAGAGAAGAGAGTAAGCTGGACAATGGATTGGAAAACGTCAGTGTTGGAGGCAGGGAGTCGAGCTGGGTGAGGTACACTGCCTGTGTGACACAGTGGGATCTGGGAGCCCATCCAGGCAGAGGATATAAGGATGGGGGCATTGCAGAGGTTAGCAGAACTCTTCTGTTAGAGAACAGACCAGGTGACTGTTTGAATACAGGAATGGAGTTGCAGGGAGTAGTTGAAGATGACATTCTGAAATCTTAAAGCTTTTGAAACTGGTATGGCAAGAGTCAGGAATGGCAGAGGTCAGTAAGGCCATTTAAAAAATGCAAATTGCAGAAATAATATTAGTTTTAAAAATATGTTTTTAAAGAATATACTTTACTATCAAGTTGTACAAATGATTTTATATTAAAAATGATAAGCTTTTGGCATTTTCAGACAATCTTATACAGTCCAGGCTAGCCTCAAACTTGCTTGTAGCTAAGAATAACTTTGAACTTGTTACTCAGAACTGTCTCCACTCTGTTGGGATGACAGTCATTGCCATCATAAACAGATGCATGAATTCCTTTTAAGTCTTAGTGTAATGAGTGTGGGCTACAAGTCATATGGATAAATGCGTGGACATGTGTCACTCTTGGATCTGCAAGATGATTTCACCAGACAGGCTTGGTTGACCATCAGGGACCAAACTAAGCATACAAGGTCACATACAAACCTCTCTTTTGACTCAGGACAATATTGATGCATGGGTTTTGTTTGCTTGCTCCTTGGCAGCTATTCTGAAGGCATGAGAAGACTTCTTTCTACAACTCAACAACAATGACAGACAAGCCTAGTAAAAAGAGTAGGTAACAAAGTTGAAACAGATTCTTCAAAGAGATGCATGGGTCACTGGTTGAAAAGCAGTACCATTAAGCACTTAGCATGTTGCTACAAGAGGATAGTAATGAGGAAAGAGGTCAGTCAGCTTTGGAGGAAGGAAAGAAGTATGATAAGAGGTGCTGAAGAAGCCACCATTTGTAGGGTAAGCATGGGGAAGCAGGATGTGAGCCATTCTCCCAAAGAAATCCAAGAAGATATGAAAAAAGAAGCATCAATCTAAAGTCCCCATTCTCCACATGTGTCTCCCCAATGGGGACAAGTCAAGGTTATGCTGACAGAGCAGCTTCTCCTTAAGGGCACACAGGGGTGTAGGTGCACTGCCATCCAGTGGTAAAAAGGAAGGTGTAGATGAGTTTTTTTTTTTATAGCTTTCTTTTCAGCCCTACTGAGTTCTGAGGGACAATGACAAGGCTGAGCAGGCAAAAGTCAGCTCAGCTCTTCCCCTTCCTACAAAGAAACCAGTCCCATCACGGGGCCCTGTCTTTATGAGTTTGTTTAATTCCAATCACCTCTCCGAGACTTCATCTGCAAAGAACACCAACACAGGGATTGGAGGATTAAGTTCGGTGTTAGCTTTGACGATGACATTTAAATCCTGACAGATACACTGCCTTTTTAGGTGTTAGATGATTTCTGTGCTCTTAGTTTTAATTCATAGGCCACAGTGCAATCCTAATAGAGAGACTTCATCCCCAGCAGAAAACTACTGCAGAGCTCAGGAAGCTGTATGCATCCTACCTGGCCCTTAGGAGGTGTTGTGTGTTGTTCTTTCTTCTCTGAATGGGTTTCTTGGTTATAATCTTAGCAAGGGGTCCTCTCCACTGCCTTGGCAGTTAGCTCCCAGCAGAATGAGACCATCTTACTCCAAGTTCAAGACTGATGGGGGACTCCCACATGTCCTAGGAAGAACAGAGTATCCCCATGTTTTACCCTTGGTCTTTCCAGTAGAACTGGGGCATTCCCTATGCTCTGAACCCCTACCTTGTCCTCCGTGACAGTCTTTTCTTGAGTCTTCATGTCCCCATAAGCAAGGTGTGCTACCGACTCAAAGTTACTGAGGCTCACCGGTTAGAGAAACAGTTCTTGCTTTTTTGATAATCCCTGGAGTGGTTCACTCTAGGGGGACTTCAGTATCACAGTGACAGAAAAAGAAAAAATGGAGTAGGAGTAAAAAAGAGGAGAAAGAGAAAAGAAGGGAAGAGGAGGCGAGGAGGATGGAACGGATGGAGGAGAAAGAAAATGAGAGGAAGGGTAGACAAAGAGAAAGGAAGGAAAGGGGGAAGGGAGAGAAGAGGGGACGGACTAAGGTGGAGGGGAGAGGGGTCACTGCATCAGTGTGGAAATGAACTGGTAACTTAAGGCTCTTTATATCATCTCCATCCCCCTCTCTCCAAGAGTGTTCTAAATGGCTGATATGGCAATAAGGGGAAAGCAGAAGGCTGCTGAGCGCCCCTACCTCTCTGTCCAGGGACATGCCAGCTGTTTCAGACATATGTGGGCCAGGTCCTCCCTATCAGCAGGCCCCCTACTGCTCGGCACCACCTTCCCTTTTCTTGGGCCCTGACATTTGGAAGCCAGCCCGAGGCAGGCTCGTCAGTGTTTTATAGGTCACATGAATTTTGGTATTTTTAGACTCAATAACAGGAATAGCTCGGCCAAGCCTCTCACATTGTTATCCTGGCATCCTTTGAGGATGGTATCATAGTGGGAGTACATAGAAAAGAAAAAGACCAGCGATCAAGTCACAGTTCAGGGTCCATGATGTGATGCATTGGCTCTAAGCCCCAATTCAAGTTACTTGGACTCTCCAAGGTACAGTGTGAGCATTGTATAGTGGCTGCATTAGTAAATACGCTTCTAAGGTCATTTAAGTAAAATGATTCTGTCTTCAAATGGACTATATAAACATTGCTGTATCACTTTTTCCCCCAGAGGAAAGAAGTGCAGATGTGTAATCTTCCTACCAAATCTGACCTAATCTATACTTTGTGTTATAGTTTGAATCTTTAATGCTCCAGAAGCATGTATGTTTCAAAGGCCTTGTCCCTAACTTGGAATTACAAAGTAGCAGAGCTTTTAGTCAGTCCAAGATTTATTTTAAACCATGGCATGTAGTGGAATTATGTTGGTATGTTGTAAATATTTGTCCCTCCTACTGGTTTAATAAAAAGCTGATTGGCCAGAGGCAGAAAGGAAATGTGGGTGGGGCTACCAGACTAGGAAAAGTCTGGGAACAGAAAGAGCAGAGCAGAGATGCCAGAGGGCCCATTTTGTCACCAGCAGAAGCAGAGGAAACAAGGTGAAATGCTGCTCTAAGAAAAGGTACCAAGCCGCATGACTAAACAAGATGGGTTAGTTTAAGAGCAAGAGCTAGGTAGCAGTATGCCTGGGCCATAGGCTGATCAGCATAAAATTAATACAAGCTTCTGTGTGATTATTTGGGTCTAAACAACTGTGGGGCTGAGAGCAGGTCCATACCTCTGGGCTAGGCCTAAAAGTTTGGGCCAGAAACTTCGTACTACAAAGGTATTTTATTCATTTACTTCCTTAACATGTGCTGATTTTTCCCTGAAGATAGACACTAACAGAAAATATACCCCCCCACACCATTTTCTTATTTAATTTTTAGGTTTTCTCTTTGTCACTTATGCCTTTGCTTATTTCTTGCATGCCTTAGAAAACAAACAGAAGACACCTCCTCCTCGCTTCCTTCATTGCTCAGTCACCAGAACAAAACATGCTCAATATTTATAGGAGAGACATTCAGTATTTATCTCCATTCCTCCAAATTACACATGCGTTTAGTTACTTCTTGAATTTTAGATCCTAGCCTCTCTCTGACTAACAATTTCAAAGGCGAGGTGTAAGCTTGCACCGCCCACCCCTACCCTACTCAGTATACACATATTCCTATCGAATCCCATATTCTCTCAATGGAAATATATTATCATGTTTGTTAGCATATTCACCGACTGTTCATTATTACTGTCACTGAGTAGACACCACACCTGAAGGAGCATGAGGGGACTCTGTGATTAGTTCTGTCTCCCTATACTTCTCTCTGTCATGTTGATTTTAGTTTTTCTTTGGATTCAAGTTTACTTTTTAATTTATTCATTTTGTGTATTTATCAGCATTTCACTGCTGAGCTCTGTACACTTGTCTATATCTCTTTCCAGGGTATTTGGACCCACCCCCCGAGAATCCTGCTAGCTTCCTTTATCCGTGAGAACACTTTTTCTCTCAGAGTCCCTTAGGGTCCTTGGCCTCACATCCTGGGGTCTCATTTCACCTTCTTCTGATATTGTCTTTCTCTTGTGGAGAACTCCTGTTTCCTGGTACCCTACATATGGGAGCATCAATCCACTGCCTGGAGTCAGAGACTGTGCACAAAGGAGAAAAGGGAATGAGCACCAGCATTCATTTCTCTCTTCTCAACCAGGATTAGGTGACCAGCTTCCTTGTCCTCTTGTCATGGTGAATTCCCTGCCACACGGACTGTACCCTCAAACTGTGAAAGCAAATAAACTCCTTTCTCTTCAGGTCATAGCAATCACAACAATAATATATATAATATATGTAAGCTTTATTGTTTAACTTCCTTGCAAAGTCTGTGATTTTTTGCCCTTGGATTTTCAATTTCTAGAGGACATTGTTCTCTGAATGTTCATTTTGTTATTGTCATTGTTGTTTTTGCTGTTGTGTGTAGGTATGTGTACCACAGAGGACAGTGTCATGACCACAGAAGCCAGAATAGGCATAGATCCCTTGGAGCTAGAGTTACAAGAGGCTGTGGATCTCTCAACTTGAGTGCTGGGCACCTAACTTCATTGTGGTTATCTTTATGTCTTTCTAAAGCAGTGGTTCTCACTGTCCTAATGTTGCGACCCTCTCATATACTTCCTGATGTTGTAGTGACAATCACCCACAAAATTATTCTTGCTGTTACTTCATAAGTGTAATGTTTCCACTATTATGAATTGTAACGTAAATATCTGTGTTTTCAATGGTCTTAGGTGACCCCGGTGAAGGGTCCTTTAACCCACAAAGGAGTGGAAACCCACAAGCCGAGAGACCCTGTTCTAAGGGGGAAAGTAAACAAACAAACAAACCAAAACTCTACTGTAAATTCATGGAACTAAAGAAAAGCAAAAAGGTAGAGATCTGTGTTTCTCCTCTTAGACCCTCTAATTGGCGCTTTCATAACTGAAAGGAAAATGTGTATAAGGAACATTCCTTGATAACCTCAAAACCAGAACAAAGAGAGAAAAAATGGGGTGTCTAAGGAAATCAGGCTTAAAAAGCTGCATGCGTCTGTCCACTGTTTGCAGATAGAAGATTCCACCTGTGAACTTCTAAATCCTGTAGCTCCTGGACAACTTACTTCCACACTGCCAGCATCATCTTCTCCCCCCTCTCTATTTTTCCTCTCCACCAGTCATTTTATTAGTTCAAATTACGCATTTTAAATTTCATCATGTTACAATTTGTAATCAAGTTATTAATGAGCCTTGCTGTCCTGGACAGCTTTTTATATAGCACTACTAAAATCCTTCAAGAGTTGATATTTAACACCCAGAGGGCAAGCTAATTCCTAAGCCTTTTCAGGAAGACACTCATTTTAGGGCCGCCTGAAACATCATTTTTCTCTTGGTCTGTCTGTTCACAGACATAGTTAAATATAAGTCCAAAATTCCAATCCAGAAGAACTTGGAGCTAAACTATACATTATAAAGGAAAGAAAATTATTCCACCATCTGAAAGAGAAGAAAAAGCTCTGAGCATAAACTATCACAAACATCAAACATAAATTTAAATCAAATAGATCTTTGTTGATTTACTTAATGAAAAGATACTGTCATGCCACTATTTAAAAGGTGGTACCCTGGTCCCACAAAAGTAGAAAAAAAGGTAAAAGCATTTTGACAAAAAGATATTTTATTTTTTGAGTTTAAGTTAAAATAAGCACCAAAATAAATTAAAAAGTACATGTAACCTGATGTGAATAAACATAGGCTCAAGCAACCTAAAAGAGGATAATAAAAAAATTAAGGACAGAAAAAATAGAAATAGAGTAACATTACACACTGAAATCCATATTAAGTGTAAATGATTTAAACTCATAAATTAAAAATAGAAATTTCAGAATGAATAGAAAGTATGTCTCCAATTTTTACTATCTAAAATCTAAATTCAAATGCAATTACCAGAAAAGTCAAAGTAAAACAGGAAGGAGATGCAATGGATAAAAGCCAAAAGAAACCTGGAGTGGTCTGCCTACCATTCCAGTTGATCTCAGGCAAGGCATAGTTAAAGAGCTACTGAAAAATGTATAATAATACAAGGATCAAATGGCCAAGAAAATATGATATACATATAATAACAGAGTTTCAAAATACACAAAGTAGTGGCCAAACCAAAAGGAAAAATAACAACTACACAATTTCATGAAACTTTAATATTTTGTCAGTAATACACATAACAGAAAAACAGATAGCAATAAGTAAACAGGAGACATTACAGTCACCTATCAACTAAATCTAACTTCATCAGTGAAGATTTAATGCAACAACTTACAATATGCACTCTTTTCAAGTACACATAGAGATCCACCCAGAAAGACCATATTTCGGATTATCAAACAAGCCTTACCAAATTAAAATAATTTAAACCATGCAAATTAATTTTCTCACTAAAAAGAAATGAAATTAGAAGTGAATACATAAATACAAAGAGTACCAATCACTTAGAAATTTAGTAATAAAAATAACTCAGGAGTTAAAGAAGTCTCAAGAGATATTGAAATAGTTTGAACTGAACTGAAATATATAAACATTATCTATTAAAATGTATGGACTGTAATTAAAGTATCTCACAGGGAGAAAATTATAGCATACAAAGTTTCCATCAGCAAAGATGTAGCAAATCAATAATATATGCTTCCACTTTAAGAAAAAGGACAAAATAGTCCCAAAGAAAATCAATGAAAAAATTAATATTTTAGTAGAACAAAAAGAGAAAATGAGATGCATGCATTGCTAATATAAGAGAAATCATCATTCAGACTCCACAAACATGAACAGGGCAGTACGCAAACACTGTGAATAACCTATGCACTGTCTGCCAACTTGAAGAAAATAACTGAGATACTAAAAAAAAAAACACCACTATTCACCAAAATTTACCAAAGAATGAGGAGGGTACTCAAAAATTCCATAACTATTAAAGAAATTTAATTTATACTTTTAAAACCTTCTGAAATAGAGAACTCTGGAACTACATTATTACATTGGAAATTCTAAAATGTATTTAATACTGCTACATGACAAAACATGAAGGACTGATCCACAACCATTTACATGCAAATATCAAAAACAGACAGAGTACAGAACAAAGTTCTAGATCAATTTCTTTAAGAATATAGATATAAAAATCGTGAGCCAAATGTTAAGAATTCGATTCACAAATTTGTAAAAAGCGTAATGACTGTGGTCAAATCAGTCCACCCCAGGAACATAAGATTAGTTCTGTATTTGAAATCAATTGATAGTATGATAAAATAACATGAATTATCTAAACAGATGACAAAATAAATTAATGTAGAAAAAACATTACAAAAATTTAATATCCATTTATGACAAACTTTCAACAAACCAAGAATAGACAAGAATCTTCACAACTTCATAAGTGCATCTCTAAAGCCCCTATGATGAACATAATGTTTAACAGTAAAAGAATAAATACCTCTAATATCAGTAATAAAACAATTATGGCTTTTTTCCAGCTACTGAGTATTGGGCTAGAAGTTTGATAAGTGTTATAAATCAAGGAAATCAAATCAAAAACACAAAAATTAGAAAAAAGTATAAAATTTATTCAAATATATTTGAGGAAAAAAATTTCTTTGTCACAACAATTAACAAGCTTTTCTTCTAATTTAACATTATAATATCTAGAAAAATTAGAAGGTAAATCTAAACATTTGACTTTTAAAGGAAAACAGAGAACTTGGATACAGTTAAGAGGTAGAATGTTTTCATAGTAGGCATGATGCCCTATATTTAACCCATACCATCTCCAAAATTAGAGGAAAATGCAAGACAAATTCTGTGTGACCTGAAAGTTGCCATTAGTCCCATACACTTAACACTAAAAATACAATATATAAATGATAAAATTAGTTATACCATCTACTAATAAAATTGCTAAAATACTAGAAAAAAAAAAACAAGCAACAGGCTGGGTTAAAATATCTGGAAGCATATATTCAATGAAGTGCTTGATCCAAAAAATATAATGAATACTCAGAATTCAAAAACCAGGAAACAAAAATGGTCTAAAAATTTTTAACATATACTTTGCCAAACAGATGGCAAACAAACACACAAAGATTGTTAAGCATCATTAGTCATTGAGGAAACTGAAGTTTAGGCTACAACAAAATGGTACTGAACAACTATGTGAAACGTTTATACATTTTGAAAGAATAATAATGAGTATAGTCTTTAGGAAGCAGTAAAATTTTTACAAATCAGCACACATATTTCTGTGACCCAGTAATTTTGGGCTGGATTTTTTTTTTTCCTGGAGGACTAAAAATTGAGAATCAAAAACATTTAAATAAATAAAAGGAAGAAAGAAAGAAAGTAAAAAGAAAGAAAGAAAGAAAGAAAGAAAGAAAGAAAGAAAGAAAGAAAGAAAAAAACTGTATGGATATTAACAGAAGTTTTATTTATTCTCATCAAAAGCTGCAAAACAAAAACTAACAATGTCTTTCAACTAATGAATGAATGAAGTAATAAATGAACAAGCTGGTACATACACAACATATACATAGACACATACACATATACACACATACAAATAAACACACATACACACACATACACATCATATACATACACACACAAATACACAAACATGTATACATACACATCATATACATACATACACATACAAATACACACACATATGCACACATACATACACATGCACATCATATACATAGACACATACACATATACATATACAAATACACACACATACACATCATATACATACAAACACACAAATACATACATATACATACATACATACATACACATCATATACATACATACACATACAAATACACACACATATACACACATACATACACATGCACATCATATACATAGACACATACACATATACATACACACATAAAAATACACACACATATACATCATATACACACATGCACATACATACACATCATATTCATAGACACATATACATATACACACATAAAAATACTGGATTTGCTCATGTACTGCCTCAGAAAGAGTCTCAAAAGCATTATGATGAGAGGAAAATTATCTAAAAAGATTTTATTCTTTTGGGACCCCATTTGTTTGTTTTGTTTGGGTTTGGGTTTTGGTTTTTTTACTTTGTTGAAAGGAAAAACAGTAGCAATGATTACTCAGGGATTCAAGGAAACTTGGGGAAATTTTGTAAGTGACAAAATGTTCTGTGTCCTGATTATGATATCATACAAACACTCACAGGCATACACACTTAACTGTGTGTGTGTGTGTGTGTGTGTGTGTGTTAAAATTCACAGAACTGTATGTTCCCAGTTAGCATTATGAGATGATAACTTCAAAACTTAATTAAATTATAACTAAAACTAAGCAATGGCCAGTGCCATGGAAGAATGATTGTAGTCTGCTAGCCTCATGTGATATGGTGAGAGTGGCCCTTGGATATCTGGGGTCCTAAGTTTGAATCCCAGTTCAGTACTGTCAGAAAGGTCTGCCTCTACCTGACAAATAGGTCACTCACTTTCCGGAGAATTCCCCCACCCACTCATCCCACCCCCTCCAGCCACCCCACCCCCACCTCTACCCCCATGAAAACACAAAATCCTGGAGAAGTCCTATGGCTGCCCTACTCTCTTTGCATCCCATGCTTCCAGGAAGCAAACCTTCCAGAACAAAGCAGGGGTTCATTCATGCACTGCTCCTCACAGCGTCGGCTAGCCTCCTAAAGACGCAAGGAACAGGTGGGCGGCTTCTGGGCTATCATCAGAGCAGGAGAATGGGTGGCAGTTCAATGAGGCTCATGCATGAGTGTGTCAGTGGCTATTTTTGTTTGCTGAATAAAGTGAAGGCAGAGTGTGGGACTAGCTGGGCCCTCAGCCATGTGTATTTGTGTATGTATGAACATGTGTGTATGAGAGAGAGGCTTTCCAAGAGAAACTGAGTGGGTGGCTGCCACTGACGGCTATACACAGACAAATACAAAACACTAAGCAACAATTACCGCAATCAGAAACATGCGGTTGTCCGCCTGCATGAGCACAGCTGCTTCAGCTCCCACACTTGCTGCAGAAGCATCAGCGTGTGCTGAGGCCGGGGCTGAAATTGAGGCTGGAGCAGGGGCTTAGACCATGAGTGAAAAGTCCTCTAGAGTCTGTTGGTTGGGGACACGGAGTCCTTCTTGGTATACAGGGAATGCAACGTCCACGAGCTCAGCTAACAGACTTCACCAATGAGCAGCCAAGCCATGTGGTGACGCTTGGGAAACACCCAAGTTTTCCCAACATAGGTATGACCCAGCCACTGCCCCTACGCTCTGTACTCTACCTGTTAGACTTGTTCCTTCCTTAAAAACTTTGTTCATTGGAAAGGCCTTTGCTATTCTCTTCTCCTGTGCCAGTCCAGACAGCTCCTTTGAGACAGCCTTGGGGGACATCAAGTCAAGAGCCTACACAACCATGGTCAATGTACTCTTGGTTAGTAAGCGATGAGAGACAGGCCTATGTGGCTCAAGTCTCATCAATGGGCTCTTGTGACAATTCTTAATCCAGATCCATCACAACCATTTGAATATTGTTTAAGAAATATATATAGGTTTAGTGACTCAGACTCCCTGAATTTCTAACCCCAGGCCTTGCGTTCACATGTAGTGTCTGCTGATCTGATATTCAGCTAAGCTTACAGCCAGCCCCTCTGCTAGAGGGTTGGAGGCCAGGGAGGAAGGAGATTGAAGTACTCAGACATCTCCTTGTATCTCCTACCACATGCACAGCTTAGCACCTGTAAGGCTGAGCTTTCTCATGGTCAGTCACCCTGGTTTGGAATGTATTAATGATGGTAAGTGAATATCACCTTTGGATTTACATGTAACATTTTCATAGTCTTACCCTGGACCTAACAGAGGCCTCTCTAAGTAGAAGTAAAGCTTTGAGTTCTCCATGGGTGCCTGTCAGGAGAGCTACACCCAGTCTCATCTAAAGCCCTCTGCCCATAGCACAGGGCCATGTTCAATGAACTGCTTAGTTTCGCCATGCCCACAGAAACTTCCCAGATGGCCATTGGGGGAGTCACAGGAAGCCAGTGCTGGGAGGAAATTCAGAAAAGGCAAACAGAGCATATTATTCTTCTCCCACCCCAAAGCCACATGATGTGCCCAGAATTCTGAGTTCATCCCACGCTCAGAGCTTAGAGGCTACAGGAAAAGTTGGACCAGGGTTGGTATGGTGATACCTATAATGGTACAAATGACATCATCCGTAACCTTTCTCCACAACAGGCTGGTTTCAAACAGCTGTAATTTATGGATGTTCTTCCGAGAGGAATTAGTCAATATATTTGTTTTCCCTTTGATATATAGCCACAGGAGCACGTCAGGCATGAGGTTTATTAAGCCTTGTCAATTTTCTGCAGCTTCTCAGCACTATAGATTTTGTTCATGGAGTGGGCTGGTTCCACCCCAACATAGAAAACAAAATCATTTTAAATACTGAAAAGCCTTCCAGCTCTGAGAACACATCGCATGCTAAGAGCCCAGCAGCCGCCTTGGAAAGGACAGACTGTTTGTTCCTGCAGCTGTGGTTGCTAAGGGGACTCTTGAGTAACATGGTAGAATGTGGGGATGACTCCAGGTCACTTCCATATACCTGTCACCCACTCTTGGGCAGGGAATTGCAACTGTAGATTAGAGATAGCCATGACACTAAGGTGAATTTTTAGGCCTTTCTTTGATGTCAGCTACAAACAGGACATATCTACAAACTAAAGATAGGTAAATAGAGCCAGGCATGCCCTCCCAAGTTGGGAAATAATAGTTAACCATGCTACTTCCTCCTCTAATGTCTTGAAATGGGAACTATTTTCTGCTTTTAGCTGAGGGTCCCCATGGGTCTAAAGAGAATACTTGGTGAAAAGACAGTCCAGGGCCTTCCCAAGGTGATAAACACAAAACCTCTCAGAGTGAGAGAGTTCCTGCCCCAGGATGCTATATGTATAAAGAATGCACCAGATTTGAGAAACCTAGTCCTAGTGGATACATCTCAAAATACTCCCACAGCTAGGGCCCAGAGAGCATTGCAGAAGAGAGGCAGAAAAATGGTAAGATCCAGAGGGCCAGGAACTTTGCTGTGATATTGTATGTCCTGATAACCTGAGAAGTTATATTCATAAAGTCTCACCACCATAATATGAGACAAACAAGGGGGTTACTTAAAAAAAAGACAACTACATGGGAGGAAGCCCAAAAGACTTCCACCCTATACAAACAACTATAGGTGACTGAGGAAAGCTAGGAGCTGGAGAGGTGGTCCTGCCCAGGAACACAAATTGGTTGAGTAGTGTCAAATAGTCAGCTCTAGAAATATACATACAAGTAACCCTATAAAGATTCAACAGGATATATTTGAGACTATATACATATATAGGCACAAATACATATATTATTCAATAACAATTGACATAAAAAACAGTCCATGAATTGATGGAGAACATGGAGCGATGTATGGGAAAATTTGGAGGGAGGAAAGGAAAGGAAGAAATGTAAAAAAAGCACCATCTCCAATCTTTTATAGATTTCACTAGTCATGTCATTAGGATCTACACTTTTGTTTTTTGCGAGGTACTATTTTTCTTTTTGGATTTTGTATTTCTTCAACATTTGTAGGTTACGTATAAAGAGAAGTCCATCTATTTTCTCTATATTTACCAAATTGTTATTATATAACTGTTCACCGTCATTTTTGCTATCTTTTGAATTTATGCTATGGCCATTGTAAACATCTCCTTTTCTATCCCTAATTTTATGAGATTCTTTCTCTTTCTGTGTCTAAACTTTTGCTATTTTTATATCTACAAAAATTGACTTTTATATGACTTTTAAAGCCTCCATTTAATTTATTTATACTATGTCCCTTACTATTTCTTTTCTTTTATTCATTCATCTCCTTTGTATTTTAGGTCTCCTAAAGTGCACTGATATGGTGTTTGTCATAAATCAATGATATATATGTAGGGGATTGTTACTATTAACATTTTATTATTTCATTGCTTTGCATTCCATGTATTTTCATTTGTTGCATTTTCATCTGTATCAAAATTGTTACTGTTTGTTTCTTCATTTGCTTGCTTGTGGGACAGACTTTTGCTAATGTCATCCAGAATGGTCTTGATCTGAGAATCATCCTGTTTCAGCCTCTCAAGTGAGGGTTTTAAAAGTATGCACTACCAGGTCTAGTCTGAGAATTCTATTTCTACTTTTGTATTATCAGACTGGCATGGATCATAAAGCTTAATAGGCTAGTGTGCTAATCTGATTTAGTGAAAAGCTATCTTATACATAATTAAAAGCTGTTACATATATATCGAAGTGACCATATTCAGCTCCTTTGTCATAAACATGATGGTGACTGTCTTTAGGAACTATGGACACAAGAGAAACCTTAAAAATAAAACACATATTACTTTTTCTTAAGAGAAATTTACATATATACGGAGAATTGCCATGTATTGGGATATATCCTGTTTGTACTAAGAAGACAAAGACAACTCTGAGTCTCTACAGACACATCCATAAAGAGGAAATAAAAAAGTTTGCATAATAAAAGGTTGAACTTGGTTTGCCATGCTTTTTCCTGGGAACCTACTTACTATATTTCTCCTTATACAGTTTTGGTTTCATCTGAAGATGGATTTTATGCCTAGATTCATGGGCATTTGCTGGACTAGCACATGACAACTTCATTAGGTTTGGGCTGTAAATCCCAAAGACAGTGGCTGATCTCATAGAGTCTGAATGAAGATAAAAATTTCTTGTCATTTTCTAATGTCATAGTCTACGTGTTTTCTAAAGTATACTTCTAATTATTACTTTATAACACATTACTATTTATTTAAAATAGCTTACTGTAAAACAGCAAGCCATGTTACAACAAGTCTACCTCTACAGTTCTGTCCTCATTATCTCTTAATCTCATCAGGAGGATAAATTGATTGATCTGTTCCATGCAAGTTTTTTTGTTTTGTTTTTGTTTTCTTTTTTATTTTATTTATAATGAATAAATTCATACTTTTTAATCCATGTATAGTCTTGTTTAAGCTCCCTTCCCCCTCCCGCACCTTCCAGTCACTCTCTCTTCTCCACATCTCTTTATCTCCTCCCCAGCAAGGGCAGGAGGGCCCAAGGTCCCAAGGTGGCTTAGTTCAGCATCCACTCCTGGCAGATCCATTTTCCTCACCCAAACATCAAGACTAGATCAGGAATTCCTCTGGAGGGAGTGGGATCCAAGGTGCTGGTCCAAGGTGTTTCAGATCCCAAGCTGTTCAGCTTTTGTGGTTTGCAGCTTGGACATGCTTAACTTTTTGCTTTTTTGTTTTGTTTTGTTTAGAGTCCACTAATGAGTGAGTACATCCCCTGATTATTTTCTGTAAGTTTTCGTAAGTATACTCCTTAGCTCTTGTGTGATGATGTAATTCCCTGACCATACAGTTCTCAAAACATATTATTAAACATTTTGTATGCGTGGTAGCTATATCCCATGGACATATGTAAATAAACACCTTTTTTTCTTGAAAATAAAATACAAAACAATCTTAAAAGTAAACAAACAACAAAAATATATGTTCATGTTTAGTTTTGTGCATGAGCTACCTACCTACACACCACTGTGACATGATGTAGGAAAGCAGAAGAATATTTTGGAATTAGATATAGTCCATCATGGCAAGGAAGGCATGTAGGCTGGGTATATTTGCCTATAGCAATCTAGAGTAAGGTCACAGCTGTTCACATCTCAGCAGACAAGCAAGTTGGAAACATAAACTGCAAACTGATATAACTTTCAAGGCTCCTGATCCTAATCTTAACCATATGCCTTCCAGCTAGGCACTTTGTTCCAAAAATTCTACTTCCTTTTAAACCAGACCCACCAGCTAGGAACCAAGTATACAGACAGAAGAACATAGACAGACATTATATATTCAAACCATAAGACATTGTAGAATGCAGATTTTTAGAGACAATCATGAGATTCAGTAGGTCTGAACTGGGGCCCAGGACTCTTAATTTTATGAGTGAACCTTCCCTCAATTTGTTGGAATCCACTGATGTTCTCACCTTACTGCATCAGCAAATAATTGGCTTTTTGTTAGATGAGATATATACAAAGCACAAAGACAGCAGCAGAAAGACATGTGAGCGATAGAATTTAGATGCTGAGAGTGTAAGAGATAAAGCCATCATCCTGACAACATAGACTTTTTCTACTGCCCAAACCCATGAGAAGAGTCAGAATTCCAACCTAACACATGTCTGCTGCATCCCAGATGCTCTGCAGGTGTGGTCTTTGTGAACCAGCTAAGGGTTCTATCAAATGGATCCTATCAAAGGAGATGTCAGACTACTTGTCCTGCCAGCCTGATGAGTAGTGGGCAAGGCTGAAGGTTCATCTTCCCAGCTGCAAATCCCACCCAAATGCCTCTAACCTGTCTCCCGTAGTCGTGCCATAGCACGTTATGCTTCACTTGATAGATAGTTTTCAGAATAGATATGCTTCTTCCATTTTCTTTCATTCTTTCACTTGGGCCTGCTGACTTGTTTCTCTGGAAACCACCACACCCATAAACAACTAACATCTTCTGTCTTTATAGCTAGAACTGAGCTGCCATTTGCAAGCTGGTTTCTTTGTGACCATTAGCAAGGGTCTCAACCTCTCTCTAACTTTGCTTCCTTATCTGAAAAGAAATGGATGGCAGTCCTCACACCCTCTCTTCAGAGTAGCTGTCAAATGGGAGAATCACGGGCATTAGATCTACACTCATCCTTTCTGTCTTGGATAGATTTATGTTAATTTGGCATAAGCTAGAGTCATCTGAAAAGAGGGAAACTCAGCTGAGAAAACCTTTCCCTAAGATCATACTGTAGGCCATTGTGTTAATTAGTTATTGATGTGAGCAGGCCTAGCCCATGGTAGGTGGTGCCATTCATGGGCTAGTGGTCCTGGTTTTTGTAAGAAAACAGGCTAAGATCAAGCCAGTAAGTAGCATCCCTCCATGGCCTCTGCATCATCTCCTTTCTCCATGTTCCTGCCCTGTTTGAGTTTCTGCCCTGATTTCCTTCAGTAATGGACTATGATGTGGAAGCATAAGACAAATAAACCTTTTCCTCCCCAACTGGGTTTTGGTCATGGTGTTTTATCACAATTGGTACCTTAACTATGATACCTCCATATTGCTAAAATCAGATGTAGGGTTATGGTTAGTCAAAGGCCAAATGTTAAGAAGTGAACAGATACAGCCTGAATATTCTGCTGGGAAGCAGGAAGGACTATGACACAAGCAAGTCCGCAGGGGTGAGCAGAGTAAGCCTAGAATGAGAAAGTACTGGAAGGAAGGGGCCTGTGGCTGGGAATGAATGTTAGGAAGGGCATTTGATAATAAGTGACATTTGTAACACTCACCATCAGGAAGAATGACAATGAAGCTCAAAAGAAGACTGAAAATGACACCCATAACCTCGTACAAACTGCACAACAATGATCACGTCATAGCAAGCCCTCCCTATACATACATATGCACAAATGCATGAAGATATACAATGTGCATAGGCACACATATATGCAGAAACAAACTGATATGTACACACAGAAATGTACAGATGCAGACAAAAATACCCAGAGCTGGATGGACAACTTAGATCTAGAATGTTCCTCACAAAACCATGTTGAGCCTATTGGCACTATTAGGAGGTAGTAGAATCCTTAAGAGGTAGGACCTGGTGGGAGGAAACTGAATCACTAGGTCTGTGTCCTTAGAAGACATCAGCCTCCTCTTCCTCTTCCTCTTCCTCTTTCTTCTCTTCCAATTTGCCAGGCTACATAAAGATAGCAGCCATACTTTCCCTTGTGGTGCCAGATAACATTCTGCCTCAACAAAGGCCCAGAGTAAGGGAATCAAATAATCATGGATTGAATCCTTGTCACCAGGAGCCAAAATGACCCTCTTCCCTTGAGAAGTAGATGTTTCTAGGCACTTTGTAACAGCAACAAACACTGATTTAACAATACAAATATATAAACACAACACACACAGGCACACCCATACATATATAGTCAGACATTCAGAGAACAACATGTATATATATGCATATATGTATATAAATGTATATGTGTGTATGTATATATGTGTGTGTTGTGTAACATGTACATATATACATATATATTTATATATAGAGAGAAGCATACAGACAGACAAAACGCATCTCTCTATATATAGATAGTATAACCATAAAGACATGGATAGATATAGGTACAAAGAAAGACATAGGTAGAGACAACAATGATACATGCACACACAGATACAAGCATGCACAAATCATACACAAGCACAGAGACAATGCGAATTAAAATGTATGTACAAACATGTACACAGACATTCATACACAGGCACATACAGAAATAAACACAATGCACAGAGGCATGCACACGGAAAGATACACACACAAGGAAGTTCACGCTTTCATATGCATGGATACACATGTGCAGTGCTGAAGCATCATGTCCACTTCGAGTGCTTTCCCTCTATATAATGTACACAGGGAAGTAGGAGGAGAAACCCACAGTCTGCCAGTAAAATCAGAAACAGGGAAATATCAACTGAGTTTGTATTTACACAGAAAACTACAGTTCTGTGAGGTTCCCAGGAGACTGTCAAACAAAACCCTGTGTGTTTTAATCTTATGCATATTGACTCTGAAAAAAAAAAGAAAAGAAACAGAAAAAAAGTCACTCTGCACAGTAGCTGGGTCCATGCAAGCAGTACCTGAGCTCCCAGGAGCAGGGTGATGTTGACTTATGCTAATGGCTGCCTTGCCAAAGCCCCTTCAGGAGGACTCTGAAGAAACAGCAGAGGCAGGGAAGATCTGACTGGAGGAAAGCAAACAGGATGAGCACCATAAACTCTTTCCAGCCACCCTCCCCTCTGCCCTAGACCCAGTGCTTTTCCTCCTGACACCCATAGCTGTACCGACTGGTACCAACACCACAATGAAGGTGACAGCCAACCAGTCCTCCCCTGTCTCTCTATCCTGCTAGGCTGTAAATTCTGTATGGACATGAAGGTGGTTGTCTTATCCATTGCTGAGTCCCAACAGCTCAGCTGAAAGCATATGTTTGATAACTTTTTTTTTTAAAGAAGAAGAAGAAGAAATTATGTCACAACTAGACGATAAAGCAGTGAATGAGGGTAGCTAATGTCTAAGAGTACTCCTGGGTTTGGGAATCCCCTACCCTCCACTGCTGACACAGCTCAGGTATTCTGTTCCTGCCTGTCTACCTGATTCCTCTGTCACTGGTATAGGCCTCACCTGAGCCTTCTTACCCACTTAGTCTCATAAGGTCACAATGCACACTGAGAAATCTGCATGGTTGTGCATAAATTCAGCAAAGCTGGGACAAGATCCTTCAAAGAAGCACCATGGTGAAGGAGGTATAGAAAAGGTGAAAATCACCAAAGCGATCCCTTGGCACAATCAAGACACTGTTCCTTTACCTACCCCATTCCACAGTGTGCTTCCCACTCAAGCCATCTATCCCAAGGGCTTGACCACCTCTGCACACCCTGGATTCTCCCATACTCCCCCTTGCCCACTTCACTCTCCCTCTTAAATGTCTTCAGGCTTCATAAAACACACAGAGTTTACTGCAAAATAATGAAAACCTTCCACCTCCCCCAAAGATACAATGGAAAGAACCAAATGACCTTCCTGCCTGAAATGAATAAATGAGAAAATACAGAAAACAAACACTGGGTATCTGATGGAATGGGATAATTGTCCCCAAAAGCTTGTTGTCCTAGCTTTCTTCTAAGGTCTCCAGACTAAAGGTATTAGAGGCAGGAGCAAAAAATCCAGAAGCCCACTATCTTCCTGATCTAAAGAGACAATTTTGGGGATCCTTGATAGGATCAAGGTATTGTTTGTAAAGGCTTAGATGATTTTTAATTATCTCCACCCACAATACTGACACCCACGTGTGTTCTCAGGATAATCATGGAGACCAATAGTGTATGACATAAGTCCTGGTAAATGGAGATGGAGGGTTATAAGAATCTATGGCTGTCTGTCATCTTAGATGCTTCTCTCTCTCTCTCTCTCTCTCTCTCTCTCTCTCTCTCTCTCTCTCTCTCTCTCTCTCTCTCTCTCCCCATGCTACCTTTCTTCCTTCTTCTTCCCTGTCTCCGCCTTTCCTCTCTTACTCCTACTGCACTAGGGGCAGGGGATACCATGCATATTCATAGCCTGTGGAAAGGCCCATTTGTTAAGGAGCTGACATCCACATGAATTACCCTGGAAGCAGATTGTCCAGCATCCTCAGAGGACCATCACCTTCGCTACAACTTGACTACGCTCTCGTAAGAAACCCTGAGTCAGAAACAGCCAGTTAAGCTAATCTGTCTAGAAATTAATCCACAAGACCCCACAGAAACTCTGTGAGGTAGTGTGTAAAAATGGCATTAGAATCTTCACAAAAACAAGACATCAGAAATAGGAGCTGTGGAGGCAAAAGTAAACTACTTGTATTTCTATAAACTTAAAATACAGCTGACTGCTTAAAGCAAGAATGTCAACATTATATTTTTATAATTCATATAAAAGCAAACACAGGATTTCCATCATACCACAGCAAGGGACAAGTAGCCAGTGGAATGGACTGGAATGGACTGGAACTTTCTGGAATGCATTGCAATGTATCAGAATGCACGGGAATGTAGTATTATACATTTGAGCTAATATGTTATTATTTAAAATTAGACTCTGAATGTAAAACTATATGCTATAATACATCAGTTATAAGTGATAAGAAAGCAAAATAATAGTTAGTAAGCCAACAAATGAAGTACATGTAATTAGAAAAAATAGTTGATCACAAAAAAGCAAAATAAAGAATGACCAAAGAAATGATTTCAAGATAAATATATATCCAATCACGTCAAATCTAAATGATTAAAACAATACTCAATCAAAAGGGAGAGTTTCAAGCTGCATTGTTAGGAACAACTGTACACTTCTGCCTACAAATAAACAGTCTACTTACAGGGCTAGAAACTAAAAGCTTATCTGGAGGATGGCTCAGTATAATGCTTGCTTTATAAACCAAGAGACCTAAGTTTGACATTCAGAACCCAAGTATGAATGGCCAGTGTAGTAGTGCACACTTGTGATCTCAGGGCTGTGGTTACAGAGAAAAAGGGCTCCCTAGCACATGCCAGTCAGCCAATCTAGCCTAATTGGTAAGCTCAGGCAAATGAAAGACACTACTTCAAAGGAGGTAAATGGCATTCCGAAAGATGATACCCATAGTCATAGTCCAGCCTCCACAAATACACATATGCACACACAGGTACCTGCACTTACACATGCATTAACAAGAACTATAAAAACATCTAACAGATTAACAATAACCCACAACCTTCAGATGTTTGACAAAAGGCCCAAAATATTCAATGGAAAAAAGTCAGTATCTTTAACACTATCATATGATAGTGTGTAGAAAAATGCAAATAGATCCAAGCCTAGCACCCTACACAAAACTCAAATCCAAGTGGTACAAAGACCTCAACATAAACCCAGCCACACTGAACTTGATAGAAAAGAAAGTGGGAAATACCCTCCAACGCATTGGCCCAGGTGACCACTTCTTAAATATAACACAAGTAGCACAGACACTAAAAACAACAAGCAATAAGTGGGACCTCCTGAAACTGAGAAGCTTCCATAAGGCTAAGGACACAGTCAATAACACAAAACAACAGCCTACAGAATGGAAAAAGATTTTCACCAGCCCTACAAGTAACAGAGGATTGATCTCTAAAACATATAGAGAACTAAAAAATCTAGAGTCCAAAACCTTGAATAACCCAATCAAAAAATGGGGTTCAGAACTAAAAAGGAATTCTCAGCAGAAGAATTTCAAATGGCTGAAAGGCACTTGAAAAAGTGCTCAACATCTTTAGCCATCAGAGAAATGCAAATCAAAACATCTTTGAGATACCACCTTATACCTGTCAGAATGGCTAAGATTAAAGGCATAGATGATAGCCTATGCTGGAGAGGATGCAGAGCAAGAACACTCCTCCATTGTTGGTGGAAGTGTAAGCATGTTTAGCCTCTCTGGAATGCAATATGGTAGTTTTTCAGAAAACTGGGAATCAATTTCCCCAAGGATCCGGCAATACCACTACTGGGCATATACCTTAAAAATACACATTGGCATTCCAAAGGCATTATCTCAACTATGTTCATAGCAGCATTATTCATAATAGCAAGAACCTGGAAACAACCTAGATGCCCCTCAACTGAAGAATGGATTAATAAACTGTGGTACATTTACACAATGGAGTACTACTCAGCAGTAAGAAAAATTGATGTCCTAAAATTCACAGACAAATGGATGGATTTGGAGAATATCCTTCTGAGTGAGGTATCAGAAACCCAGAAAGATAAGCAGGGGATGTGCTCAGTCATTAGTGGACTTTAAACAAAAAGTAAAGCATTCCCAAGCTGCAAATCACAACCACTGAGCAGCTTGGGATCTGAAACATCTTGGACCCGTGACACCTTGGAGCCTATTCCCTTCAGAGGAACACCTGACCCAGTCTTGATGTTGGGATGAAGAAAGAGGATCTTCCTGGAATGGATGCTGAACTAAGCCACCTTGGGACCTTGAGACCTCCTGCCCTTGCTGGGGAGGAGATAAGGAGATGGGGAGAAGAGAGAGAGTGACTGGGAGGGGTGGGAGGGGGAAGGGAGTTTGAACAAGGGGATACATGGATAAAAAAATGTGATTTTATTCATAATAAAAAAAATCTAACAGTTCATGGGGGAAACACCATAGAACAGGAAAGCTAAGGTAGGGTGGCCATATACATTATTAGGCAAGATAGATATTTTTTAAATTATTTAACCAGAGATGAACATGGCCATTCCAAATGATAGGAGATCAATCTCTGAAGAAGTAAAAGCCAATGGAATGACAAGACACAGTAGATAAATGGAGATGGTGGTGTATCTGAGTGGCTCTAGGCACATAGGAGTCATAGCTCCCCAGGAGCTTGATGTGAATGGAGGACAGGGCTGGAAACCGACCATAGAGTTCTAGCTAAGGAAGACAGGCTAGCCCTGGGTAGGACTGCGAAGCAGAAGACAACAGACAGTCCATAACCATCTAGAGTCTTTAATGTAGATCCTTTCGTAGTGACCCCCAGCCATAAAATTATTTCATTGCTACTTTATAACTGTGATTTTGCTACTATTATGAATGATAATGTAAATATCTGATATACAGAGTATCTGATATGTGACCCATGTGAAAGGGTCATTGGACCCCCAAGGGGTCACAACCCACATGTTGAGAACCACTGACCTAGAGCCTTCCTTCGCCGCCATGATAACCTGGACTTCTAGAAGGCTCTATAGCATGCAGTGTCTATGGGATGCTTCTATTCTGAACACAAGATAGATTTCATAGCTGTAAGGCCCCCTGCCCATGACCTATAGATTCAGTTCATTGACTGAACATGGGCACCATTTTTTTTTGATGAGTTTTGTGGTGTATAATTGCCAAAATGATAAGCAGCACATGTTTACATTTAAAAATGTGACATATTTTTATAGCTGTAACACAGTAACTACAATCTTCATAATGAATAGCTCTATCGCTTCCAGAAGTTTCCTCATCCTGCTCCCCATTCACCCTGACTCGACTGCTAACCTCATTTATTAAAGCCTCAAAGTGGAGGGGGAAACCCAAATATCTATGAGAAGGACAGCTGGTAAGTAAATTGTATTGTGCTTTCATACTTGATACTATTCAGCAGTGAAATAAGAAACAGAACACAGAACAACAAGATGAGCATGAGATAATCATATGCAAATCAAGACTCAAGATGGCTTAGAAATTAAAAAAGGGGTTAGGGACACACATGCATATATGCATACAGCTATACTAACAAATTCATACACCAAACACAAACACACACACTCACAATCCAACACATACAACAACGTACACACAAACACATACCACAATATACTCAACACCATAAATACATCACACAAACAACAGCACACATACAATAACACACAAGTACTACCAAGCATAAAACATCACATATACAACAGGACATATGTTCAATACCACACATACATAACTATACAAACCACATGTTTACAACACCACTCACAACACAACACAGATACAATACTACACATATAACACATCACACACACACCACACTTCTCCATACACACCACCATAGATAAAATACCACATATATAATACCACTCACAACATATACAATACCACATGTAGAACATCATACACACAACACAGCACAGGATACATATATACAACCACATACGCAACACCACACATACAATTTTACACACACACAGCACAGTACACATACAACATAATACATACAAAACTATAAATACACCATACACACAACACCACTATAGCATCACCACACACAGAGAGACACATACCACACATACTACACATACACAACATGACATACACATACAATAACATACACCACACATATACCACTAGGCAAACACAAAACCATATATACATCACCAATAACACAATACCACACACCCAACACCAGCAGCCAAAAAGAAACTGCTTAACTCTGCACTTGACCAAGCATGACAGTCAGTGTTTCTAATTTGAATTGTTTTTAAAGACAGTAAGTAGTTACTGTTTGCCAACCCGGCATTTTCTTAACAAGTTACAATGCTGAACTTGTTTTCATGAGCTATTTTCAGTCTACAGATATTGTTCTGTGAAATGCTTCTCAACTCATTTCCTACTTTTATACCACTGGAGCCTTTGGATGGCTGGATTGCAACGCAATAGAAGAAAAAATAAGCAATGGATGAGATTTTTTTTCTATTTTGAAGATTTTTATTAATTAAATTTGTTCTTTGGCAATTCCATATGTGCTTAGAATACATTCTGATTACTATAATGATATTTTGTGAATCCTCTAAGAAATAAAGCTTGCCTGAAGATCAGAGGGTAGACTAGTCCCTGAGTTAGCCAGAAAGATGAGGCAGTGAAGCACACATCTTTAATCCCAGCACTAGGAAGGCTGAGACAGGAAGTGATATGGCTGAGCAGAGAGAGGAATATAAGGCAGGAAGAGTCAGGAGTTCAGCCCTCACCTCCTTCCCTTCTTCTCTCTTCCCCTCCTCTCCCCTCCCTTCCCTTCCCTCCACTCCCCTCCCCTTCACTTCTCTTCCCTTTTGACTGAGGACAACTCAGAAGCCTTCAGTCTGAAGATTCATGGAGACAGAATCTTCCTCCTGAGGAATCAGTAGCGGTGAAAAGTTTCTCCAGTGGCTTGTTTCTCTACTTTCTGATCTTTCAGCTTTACCTTAATATCTGGCTCCAGGTTTTTATTATTAGACCAATTCATGCAACAGATTACACTGCCCCCCAGCCTTCTCTCTTATCTCTCTCCCACCTTTTAACACCCTCATGTCCTACAAATCTCTTTCCCACATTTCCTTTTTGGTTCCGTTTAGGACCCAGTGCGTTTAACTGATGCCATCTATGTGAGCATGGTTAGGAATTGGCCATTGTGTCCTAGTGAGTTCAGCAAGGTGTGCACAATTAAAGCTAATAATTGTCCAACACACACACACACACAGAGAGAGAGAGAGAGAGAGAGAGAGAGAGAGAGAGAGAGAGAAAGAGAGAAAGAGAGAATCATCTATCAGCGGCCAAGAGTATAGCAAAGGGTGGTTTGGCAGACATGAGTGCACCTTTATCCCCTTATCCCCCACCAAATATTGACAGGGTTACTCTTCTGCAAGTCCGCGGCAGGTGCCGGTAGCTGCTGAGGGTTCATGAATGCAGCATCTCAGGGCAGGTGCCCGTAGCCGCTGTGGGTTCATGACTGCAGCATCTATGTGTTGCCTAAAAGATGACATTTCACAGCCCCTTCCCCATCTTTCAGTTCTTCCATTCTTGCTGCAAACTTTTCCAAGACATTCCCTGAGCCTTAGAGGGGCTATTATAAATGGTCTGTTTAAAGCTGAGCCCTCAGTACCCTGAGCATCTGTGAGTCTCTGCATTCATCTCCGTTTGCTGCAAAGAGGGCCTTCTCTCTTAGGTTTCCTTCTGGCATTTTCACACGCATCATTGTGGATGATCATCCTCTTTCATTCACTGTCATTTTGAACAGCCAGAAATTTCTTTGTTTATGTTTAAAAGATAGCACAACCATATCTAAGAGAAGTCATTTCTGGAGAGAGACAGGATATGCAGAGACAACCCAGAAACTGCAGAGCGTTTAGTGTGTTTAGGGACTGGCAAATGAGCTGGCTGGAGCTGGAGGAGAGTAAATGAGAGGAAGGAATGAACAGGATACACACTCCTGAGAAAATAAACTTCCCTGTATATTATATACGGCACTGAGCTTTAAAAGATCAATCACATAAATAAACATTTTTTAAAATCATTCTAATCTGATTATTTGATCACTGGTCTGTAGCCTGCTCCATGCTTTTCTTGGAGTTTAGTCCCTGAATGTCAGATTAAAGCAACTGCTTACCACTGTAAAGATTCTATCTCCTGACTCTGTGTCTCCCAGGAGGTCTGTCCATACTTCCCCCACCACTCAGATCCAGTGGAATGGCAAGGGCTTGTAGCTGACGTCATGGAAGAAGTATTTAATCAAGAATAATTTAAACTGATTACTGGACTTCATCTACCATTATGATAGGATATAAAAGTTTAAGGCTTTTGCCAAAAAAAAAAAAAAAATCTATGATCCAGCTCCACACAAGTTATAATAAATCTGCAAAGAGGGAATTTGTCATCTCTCAATAAATGTGTCTTTTCTGTACTCTCCTCTAAAAACTTGAAAATTTCAGATATAAATCTCAGTTGGAAGCTTCATTTTTCTCTCCTCAGGGGCATGATGCTCCAAGATGGAACATAGATGCCTCCTGGCACCTCTTCCTAGTTTCTCTGCCATTCATCCTAACACTCCCAAATTCTACATCTTTTTTTCTTCATCCTAGGGGATTCCAGAATGGCTCTCTGAGTGTTCAAAAGCCTCTTTTTTTCTCTCAGTTTCCTCATGTTTGGAATGAGGTTGTACTATGTCATAAACAGGTATTTCCTCTTCCAACCATTTGTTCCCAGATAACCACTCTGAGGCTTATATTATTTGTAAATGTTTGGCTAATAGCACAGGCTTGTTGGTAACTAGCTCTTAAACTTTAAGTTAGTCCATACTCCTTACTTATGCTCTGCCACATGATGGTACCTTTATTAGCTTGGAACATCCATCTCCTGCTCCCTCTGCATCTGCTAGGAACTCCTGACTCTACCCTTCCACTTTTCATCATCCTTAGCTTGGTTTCCCTACCTATACTCTTTATCTGGCTACTGGCCAATCACTGTTCTATTAAACCAATTTGAGTGACAAATCTTTACAATGTACAAGAGGATTATTCCATAGTACCATGTGGCCTAGAAGACCCATTCTTGCTCCAGTGGTCCTTGGAGGCACTCAACTTGATATCATCACTGGTATCTCTGAAGGCTTGTGGATTAGGTACTAAGGAAATAAGAGGTAAAGATTTGAGGAGAGTCTTCCTTGGGGACATTCAAGAACAATTAAGTCTCAGGTACAGGTGGTGTCATGGGTACCTTATCCTCCAGGCATGACACCAAGGTTGCCCTCTTGAACCTTCAGCAGCTATGACTCTTATACAAGATTGGACCTATTAATGTTCTCAATGTATCACAGTTACTGAATAGAGAGACACTTTCTTGAGTGGCATAGTCACTTTTGAGTTTCCCATGCTCCTAAGGGTTACCCTTCACTCACACTGCTATAATTAAAAGTAATTAAATTTATTGGTTCAAGCTGGTCATGGCTGGAATCCTTTCCTTGGTCTTTTGTTGATGCTTTATCAGGAATGAAAAGACATTTTTCATCATGCAACAGGCCAGAGATTCAAAATCACAGGCCTGGTTACTTGTTACGACATGGGTTTTGAAACATCCTGCTTCCCATAAGTGGAAGAAGCAGAAACAGAGGCCCACACTTTACATGATTGTGCAGATAGGAAATGTCCTCAGTTGTCAAACTCATAAAGCCAGAAAGTCAATTAACCATTGTAAGTGAACCAAGAGGAAACTGGAATTGCCTTCTAATGAGTTCTGGTGTCTAAGGGAGGTGGTGAAAGTATTTCAGAATTACACAGTTGTGATGGATGCAAAACTAAATGAACACACTAAACCCACTGATTTGAGCACTTGGAAATGATGAATCTTATGTCATGTGATATGTATCTCAACCAGAAAACTGCAGACGTTGTCAATAGACAGAGGGCCAGCCTCAGTGTAGATCAGAAATCTCTGCCAGCTTAGAAGAGAGTGAAAGGGCCTAATCTTCAAGACAGGCTTCCCTGACACAAAAGATACCCTCTCTCTAGGATCCTAGAGTAGAGAGCCTCATCCTGGAGACTGGCTTCTAGCCCAAGACCCCAACCCAAATCATGGATATAGTACATCTCAAGGTATGATGCCAGGACAGAGCCATGTCAAAACCAACTGGGGGGTCTTGTAGAAGAAGAAGAAGAAGAAGAAGAAGAAGAAGAAGAAGAAGAAGAAGAAGAAGAAGAAGAAGAAGAAGAAGAAGAAGAAGAAGAAGAAGAAAACCAACCAGGTCCCTAGCCCTATCCCAGACCTACAGAATTGGATTTTTTATTTTTAACAAGCTCTCTGGGTAATTCTTTCACAGGCAAAAGTTTGAAAACCATTTTGAGCTGAAGTGCTTTTCAAACTTTAAGAAGCATACAAATCATGAGAGATCTTATTAAAATGTAGATGATTCTGACTCCATTTGTCTGGGGTGGAGCCTGAGAGTCTGCATTTCTAATCAGCTCCCAGATGCTGTTCCCATTCCTACAGCACAGATTCCTGCTGTGAGCTTCAGGGATAGAGTAGGTATTTCTTTTAGGTTTTTGCTTTTGTTTTGTTTTGGGAATTTTTTTTTTTTTTTTGGATTTTTAGGATAGGATTTCTCTATGTGTAGTCCTGGTTGTCTTAGAACTCTATCTGTAAACTAAACTGACCTTGAACTCATAGAGATTCACCTGCCTCTGCCTCCTGAGTGCTACCTGCAGAGTGCAATTGTACAAAGAACTTTGGAAAAGTTTGGTGCCCCTGTGATCTGGGATTCTGAATTAGGTGGGCATGGCCTCAGCATAGGGCTTAAAACATTTTCCCCCAGGTGATCTAAGAGAGCACTATGATTGGGAGCTACTGGGGGCAGGCAGAGGGAAGTTATACATAGGTGACAAGGTAGCATAAGGAGAAATCTGAAGAGAACCCAAGTCTAGAATAGAGACTCTACAGTAAGGGGAAGAATTGTTCTGTTACTCTCTATACACACCAGAGCTTCCTGTGGCTTACTCCTCAAGAATGAGTGAAGGATTGCATTTCTAGCTTCAAGCCTCAATAGATGGCAGGGGTGGGGGCAGAGAGCCTCTGCTAGGTGTCTTGTTATAATCTACCTTCTTAGAGCCTGGGCCTAAGAGTAAAGTCATTCATAGACTAAGGAAGGTCCCTGGGCAGAGGCAAGAAGCATTACCTTCCAGAACATTCATCCTGTAGAGAGCTGCGTTGTACTGTTCCCTAAAGATGGCGCCAGTTTCTGGCTTCCGCCCTCCCGAGGGCAAGTGCTCTCGGGAGTAAACAACTCCTTATATGGCTATAGGAGAGGATGGTGGATTGCTTCAGCTTGCTAGGACCTATTGGCAATGTCCACGTGACTTACCGGGATTGGAGACCCTAAGGGTATACAGCCATGAGCGGGCTTCCCCCAGGGGTCAGAAGATTGTTCAAGGTCCTGAATAAACTGCTGAGAGAAGAATCCAGAGTTGTGTTCTTCCTCGCTGGCGAGGTTGGGCGTGACACCTGGGCAGAGGCAAGAAGCATTACCTTCCAGAACATTCATCCAATTTACCACTACCACCTTCTGTCCAGGCAAGTCTTTGAAGGAAATATAGGTAGCATGAGAAGACAGATAGGAACTATTCTAGCTTCAGAACAGTCTTGCCTCTAAGTAGAATAGGCTCTGCACAAGCCCACCACAGTTACTTCTAAGGTAGACCAGAAAAAAAAATCACCTAAGTGAATCTGAGCAGCAATCTATTCTTAGGCATGTTGACACCACCGTTGTTAAGAATTCTATTCTTTAATGAGCAGGCTGAGATCATCAGGAGTCTTGCCCCTAGTAACTCATGATGTCTTGCATAGATAGCCAGCCCTAAGAAGAATTCACACTGTAAAAAAAGGTACTGCTCGGCAAATTAATGAAATGCATGTCCACCTAATCATCTAGATAGGAGCCTCATATATGTCCCCTACCAATAAGACTCTACCCCTGCCCTTTCCTGGACTCCTCACTATGGAAACATACTCCACAGCCTTTGCAGTATATTAGTAACTCTTCCTTTTCTATTAACTTGGTTTCTGGTGAATTCATTCACATTCTGAATATTACTACTATGATGTCTGATGTCCTGGCATGCCTTAGCAGGGACTACAGTAGAGACCCATTTAGCGTCTTCATCCCATGATTTCATTGTGGTTTCTAGTGGTTTAGATGGGAGAAGGCTGAGAAATAGAGACCTCCAATGCTACCCAGGTTTGCAGGAAGACACTTGTCTTTAAGGGAAAGACATGACCACCAAGGAGGAAGAAGGATGTAAAAAATAAGGAATGTGAAGGCACTTTGCCCTGAGTAGTCAAAGACAGATGTCAGAAGCAATACGCAGGCGCTCTAATCAGGGCTGTTCCTGTACCACGTGGCATAGAAATGCAAGCCATATTTCAGAAGGAAATAAAAATGTGTCTGTAATTAATGATCTTCCAGGAACACATGGCTCTTATTAATGTAGCAATTTGGAGAAACATAATTCACTAAACACTGAGTTTGAAATGCAGAATGGTTTTGCAGCTGGAGGTGGATTCAGGGATAAACAGAGGCACCCATGATGAGTTCTCAAGGGTCCTAAGTACAGGGCAGTGGGAGAGGCAGAGGCAGAGCTGGTCATCCATACTGAGGAGCTGGGATGCTTGGGAGGGAGGGACCTAAATTCTTACCATCTCTATGTTCTCACTTTGTAAGCTGACCTTGGAGTTTATATGCATAGTCCAGGAAACCCAATTTGCCTAGGCTCACTTTCAGGCTCCTGCTCCTTGGTTAGGTGGTGTTGGCCCAGCTAGCTAATATCTCTCTGCTTCCATTTGCTTATCTGCAAAAATCACAAAAATAAAATGGCACCTAATCTTAGGATTCAACAAAGTGTTTTAGTATAATTCCTGACATATAATACATGCTAGATAGTGAGTTCACTATTGTTGGCTGGTTTTGTCCATGTGTACATAGTAATAGAGATAAGAGTGGGGTGGATGGAGGATTTCTGAGAGGCTAACTTCCTTCCTACCTGGCTTGGTATAGTGGTTTGAAAGAAAATGTTCCCCATAGACTCATAAGGAGTGGCACTATTAGGAGGTATGGCCTTGTTGGAGGAAGTATGTCACCAGAGCAAACTTTGAGGTTTCAGATGCTCAATCCAGGTCTGGTGTCACCTCTGCTTCCCACCGCCTTCAGCTCCAGATTTAGAACTCTCAGCTACTTGTTCAGCAACATGTCTGCTTGCATATGGCCATACTTTCTGCCATGATGACAATGGACAAAACCTATGAACTGTAAGCCAGCCCCCAATTAAATGCTTTTTAGAGTTTACAGTAGTTATAGGAGTTCTTCACAGCAATAGAGACCCTAACTAAGACTTTTGGTCTGGTGACATAAAAGACAAAGCAAAGCAAATATGGGCTGCAAATGAATCAACTAACAGAAGTAATGATAAAGGGACAGAGTTACTCCCATGTCTAAGACAAGGAGCTGTAAGCAGTTAAATGCTAGAATGAAGAAAATGGGATAATATGAGACAGGAAGCCAAGGAGCCTGGGTTCTGGTACTAGACCAGTCTCAGGATAGCCTTTGTTTAGCAGTTCTTCAGACAAACATTTCCCCATTCAAACAGAGCAATGCATCAAGAGTAGTCATGTGCCATAACAATGGAGTTCTCTTCTAAGCCATCTGGATAGATAGTCATATGAGCACAGATGTCATCCATAGATGACCATGGAAAAGCAATTTAGAATAGCATACTGTTCTCTGGATGAACAAAAAGGGGTACAGTAAAACATATGTAAAGACAATGCC
The DNA here is from genome assembly GCA_004025045.1 of Sigmodon hispidus. Classification (NCBI taxonomy): domain Eukaryota; kingdom Metazoa; phylum Chordata; class Mammalia; order Rodentia; family Cricetidae; genus Sigmodon; species Sigmodon hispidus. The sequence goes on from PVIH01000196.1 coordinate 164,022, forward strand.
TCTGAAAAGACTGGAAGTTGCTCTGAATAAAAGAGTAGTAAGCTAGTGGCAAGTGTGAGAACTTTGAATATTGTCATACACTGTACACTTTGGCTATGCTTCATTTGTAAATAAAATTATTCCTATAATGGTAATCAATCCTGCCTTACCATGCACCTTAACTTTATAATAAAAATAGTTTTAGACACTTGCAATTATTTAGGTACTATTAGTTGGCTTAAAACATAATGTTCTGCCATTCAAAAAATAGTTCTCTGTTTTATTCTTTTGTATTATGTTTTATACTGTTTGTTAAATACAAAAATGCACATTAGCCTACACAGGATCAGAATTATCAAAGCCACTGTCTTCCATCCCCAATTCTTGATCCAGTAGATGAACAGTAACCATACATATCTGTCATCAACCAGATGACATCAACCAGACTTCTGAAGTCCTCTCCACATTCTTCCAGAGGCTTCTCATACACATTTTGGGAGGGGTGCTGTGGGATTATGTTCTGGTACACTGTAAATATTTGTTCTTCCTACTGGTTTAATAAAACGCTAATTGGCAAGAAGTCAGACAGGAAGTGTGAGCGGGACTACCAACCTAAGAAAACTCTGGGAAGAGGAAAAGTCAAGCAGAGACATTAGCAAATGCAGAGAAAATAAGACCAGGATGCTGCTCTGAGCAAAGACACTAAGCCACTTGGCTAATCATGGGTGACTTTTAAGAGTTAAGTGTTAGCAAGTTATATAACTGAGCCATAGACTGATCAGCATAAAATTTATGTAACCTTCTATGTGTTTCTTTGGAACTGCTTGTCCAGATATTGAGGCTAGTCTGGACCAGAAACTAATTATTACACAAGGGTCATGTGTATACATGTGTGTGATAAAGGAGGGATCTATAAGCATGGTTGAGAGTCTGGATGCACTTGTATATGCATGTGTGAAAGTCATAAGTAGACAAGTGCTCTACCCAATCCCTCTCTTTACTTACTAAGGCAGGGGCACTTCCTGAGCCCAGAGCTGGTCTACCTAACCAGTTTTCCCTAGCATCTCCCATCTCCCCTCTAGTGTAAAGCAGCTGCCATGTCCACTCAGCTTTTAATTTGTACTGTAAGGATCTCTAACTCTAGTCCCCTTGGGTATATGCTGAGCCATTTTCCAGTGCTCATAGCTAACATTTTTTTCTCTAGAAGTACAAAAATTTCACTCTAGAACAGTTATAAAGGCATAGGAAATGCTTAAACCAGTAACAGTCATTGGCCACCTACACATAACTCAATGTGCCACCACCTAAATGACTAGAGGTTTCTACCAGCATCATCATAAGCATGTGAGTCATACACTGTGCTATTTATAACAGCTATGTCACTAGATAAAAGAGATTTTCCTGTTTCATGATAAACTTATGCCAATAGTACATGTGATCCACAGTGTACAATTGTTCAATGTGGTTTCTAAAGTCTGCTCAAGCCTAACCTGCATTTAACTTTTCAGTTCTTCATTAAAATAGAACCAGATTGCCCAGGTTGGGTAAATCTCATGGACTAGCTGAAGGAAGTCTCATTGTACAGTTGTGCAGTAGTCATCCCTCTGTGCATTCAGCAGTGATGAATATTATGTACAGAATGGGTTCTAGACCTGCTCCAGGCACCTTCACAGCAGCCAGTTCTCACTAGAACTAAACTAACCACTGTCCACTAGAACTATCCCATAGACCTTCACCACCCCCCACTGTCTCCAGGAACCAGGCCTCGGACACACAAAACTCTAGGGAACAATTTCAGATCACTGCAATTCTGTTCAGCTGTTGACTCAAATAGTCTTAAGTGTAGCACAAAACCCCCATAATGGTCATTGAGTTCTCTTTCTTCTCTTAGTTCTGTCTCAGAAAAATACGTCTGGAAACTTTGTAAAAAGCGAGTGTGCATATGACTGTTAATATCTGCTGGGTACATTGGCTTTTTTCATTATGGAAATTTCTTTTTCTGTAATAACATATAAGTTTTATTTTGACTAATAAGGTTCTGGTTGCTTTAGCTTGCATGTACTTACCACTGCTTATTGTATCTGTTTCCATCTTGTTACTTTGTAACCTGAGTTGTGCCTCCTCCTACAAGTAGCATAGGGTTGTATCCTGCTTAAAAGAACATTCCAAAATGGTGATTGTCTTAGTTACTGTTCTATTGCTGTGCAGAAACACCACGATCAAGGCAATATATAAAAGAAAACATTCAATTGGTGTAGGCCCTGCATGACTCTTCCCTGCACTCTGAGCCATGAGGCAAAGCCTATGGATTGCTGGCTGTACATTCTGTGCTTAACACCCAGTTCCATAAAGTTTCGGGTTTCCTGCCTGTGGGGTTAGAACAGATGAGTTTAAGTTAGAACTGGTGGGCCTAAGTTGTTTGCTACAAGTCAGTAATATTCCAGCCACCTGGGTATAAGTTGTTTACTCCAAAGTCAGTAATTTCCAGCCTCCTGGGGAATATCCACCTCTGCTCTGCCCAGGTTATTTAAGTCTGAGCCGGAATCTCAATAAACAGCATTCAGCATTATCTCTGCACAAATGACCCAGCAGCAGTTTCAGGTTTAGTTCATGACTATCATGGCTGGAAGATTGGCAGCATGCAGGAAGACACTGCACTGCGGCAGTTGCTGAGAGCTTATATCTTACTGGCAAAGGAATAGCACAGAGTGAGCAGAGGAGATCTGGCTTGGGATTGTGAAACTTCAAAGCTCACCCTCAGTGACACACCTCCTCCAACAAGGCTCCACCTACTAATCCTTCTCAAACAGTCCACGAACTGGGAACCAAACATTTAAATATATGAGCCCATGAGTCTCTTTCTCTTTCAGGCCATCACAGTGATCTTTGCCTACTTATTGGCTTAACAGCACATCCACATTTACCATAATATCCAGGCTTTACTTATGTCTTTGGTCTTACCTCATATTTTCTTTGCATGAAAGTATTTATTTCTCTTTTATGTCCTTCTCTTGTTTTAAGCATTTCCCTTAATTTTTATATTACTTCTCATTTCTTTTCTTTAATTCTTCCTTTGAATTAACTAACAATAGATTCATGAGTTATTTACTTGCTCTGTGGATTCTAAAATGCATCTTTAACTATCACAACACCCTTGAAATTAAGTATGGTTAATACTAACTTAATTATAGTAAAATACAGCAATTAAGCTACAGTTAACTCCATTGTTCCTTCCTTGCTTCTGCGTAGGTTCCATATATATTACATGACTACATTATAAACCCAACATATAGTACCATAATTGTTGTTTATAAAATCTACTGACTGTTAGGAAAATTACCAGAAAAAAGTAATGGAAACACATTTATGTGTTCTTCCATTGCTTTCTGCCTATTTACCATCTCTGAGGCTGTTTATTTATTTCTGTGAGTTTCAGCTGTTAGCTGTGTCATTGCCTTTAGTATATAATCTCAATAATAGGAGGCAGGCAATGACAGGAAGATTTTGGAGGCTTGCTAGCTAGCCAGTCTAGCCGATCAGTGAGTTCTAGTTTCAGTAAAATAACCTGTTGCAAATAAAATAAGACAAAAACCAAAAAAAAGGACAAATATATTCATAGGATACAAGAGAGAGAAATATATATATATTTATACACTACATCATTCTTGTGCCTCTGGCCGCTCTTGTTTCTGTTTAGAACTCATCAGTTAGACTTACTATTATTTTCCTGTATATAGTAAGACCTTTTCCTTTGTGATTATCCAAGATTTACTGTGGCAGTTGACTTTCAGCTGTTTCATTGTAAGGTTATATATTATAGTAGGGTTACTCTTCAAGTTTACTTACTTCTGGTTCAGTAGATTTCTGGATATATATATAGTTTTTCCTCCCTTTTACCAAAATTGAGGATTTAAAAGGTATTACTTCTTCAAAAGGTAAATTTTTTTATCTTATTTTCTTCTACATTTCTCTTTCCATGAATTTCTCACTTGCCTATTTGGTTCTGTCTCATGCGTGTTTTCATATCTTCTCATTTTCCTTCATGTTTTTCTATCTCTAATCTGAAGATCAGATGGTTTCTACTGACCTGCTATCACCTCCACTAATGCTTCATTCTTTTAACTCAGTTCGATTATTGAGCACAAACAGTATGATTTTCATCTCAATTATATATTTAAAACTTTTTATTATTATTTAATTATTTGCCATGGTGTTTGCCTGGAACTGGAACTACAGACAGTTGTGAGCTTCCATGTGGGTGCTGGGAATCGAACCGCGGTCCCCTGGAAGAGCAGAGGGTGCTCTTAACTGAGCCATCTCTCCAGGCCCTCAAATATATATTTAAACTCCATAATTCTATGTGATCTTTTATAAAACCTTCATCTTTGTATTGAGACTTCTTATTTGCATATTGTTTTTATTTTTTTTCTCTTTCATTTGAAATGTTGGTAAAAGTTATTTTGATGTCTTTGTCACCTATGAGTCTAATTAGCTTGGATGTCTACTGACTGGCTTGTTTTGTATTTGTGAGTGTGGGTTATATGTTCTGCTTAGTATTTGACATATTTTAGTCAGTCTGTTGGAGCAAATCCATCTGAGCTCTAATATTGCACTCTGACTATATTAAAGCTCTGCATCACATCATAGCATGTTTCCTTACCTGACTCAGTTTTCCAGTGTTCAAAAATGAGTGGTTTAGAATGACAGATGGAGGAGGAAGATAAGAATGAGAAGACACCCCAGAGATTTGGAAGAGGGAAGAAGAAGTTGAAAGACAGAAGAGACAGAGAACATTAAAAAGATGAAGAAGGAAAAAGATGAGGGCTGGACACAGGGAAGACAGGACAAGAAGACGTAAGAGACTTACTTTTTTACCTTCAGGGTTTTTTTTTTTTTTTTCCATATACAAAACCAATGTCATAGGTTCTTTTAAAGATTATGTAAAATGCTTATCTATTTAGTTACATTTTATAAATGCAAAAACTATTATACAAATAGAGATGCTATTTTTAATAATAATATCTCATTAGATTTCCCCCTTTAGTAGCCAGATGATTAGCTAACCCTAATATGTGAGTCAAGGATAAACAAAAAGCAGCAATGATCATGTGACTAGAGAATCTATGTCCTGCTTTATTGATACTCTCGGGAGACCAGTCCTTCCCTGGATGGAGATGGGAGAGGAGGGGATTGGAAGGGGTGGGAGTATGGGAGGTTACAGGAGGGAGATGGAGATTGGGGGAGGCTATGGACAGAATGTAATATAATAGATGAATAAAATAAAAATAAAACCTTCCAAAATCTATGTCCTTGGTTAATCGAAGGAGACAGAAAAAGAGAAAAGTATAAAATAAAATGAGACAGGGAAACTTACAGAAAAGAGAAGAAGAAAGAGAAAAGAACAGCCCTCAGGCTTTTCCCTCTGTCTCCATGGAGCAGCATCCCAAAGGTCACGGTTAGTGCTGTTAACCTTGCAGTAAAAGTTTTAAAGATCCTCAGGAAATCCTGCAATCAATTTATTCCAACTCTGTAAATAAGACCCCCTAGAGAGTCTGGAGTCACAGTGGTCGGCAAAAGAGGAAAGCCATTGACCTTCCTGTAAAGTAATGAGAGAGGTGGGGTCATGTCAGAAAATGAGTTTACTCAGGGCCTGATCTCCTTTCATACTGCCTTGCTGGGAGATGCTGCCTTACTGGGGAATTTGGTTTTGCTTCACACTAGCTGGATTCTGGTGACTTCAGGGAGCCACAGTCTGCCTAGAGATCCAAAGAAATGCAAGATGAAGCAGATAGGGCAGTTCCCTGGTTGGTTCTAGGCTGGCAAAAAAGAACACTGGCAAAGAAATGCAGGTCATATGAGTCAGGGAAGCTGTTTGCCGCTTGCCATCTTGTCTCTGGAATGGCTTCTAGCGACTATTAACTCTTTTTAACTTTTGAAGAGCATATCCACATTCATTATCTCAGTGTTTGATCATGAAAAATTTTTCCAGACACCCCCAGGTCCTCTCTTATAATTTCACTTTGAATATTTGAGTTTTATCTTCATAATCTAAAATGTATTTCATACAATGTAAGTACTTCTAAATGAGTCTGTCAAATCAGTTTGATACCCCAGCTTAAATTTGAGCTAATAATCACAAATAAGAAGTATTGTGCTAGTTGTTTTGAACTAATAAGAAGAGAATAAATAATGCGTAGTTACCAGAAGCCAAACACTGTCACTCAGAAAAACTGGCACCAAAGCAGCCAGCATCATTTCAGGGACAATTCATTTATATATATATAAATATATAAATTCATTTATATATATATATATATATTTAAATCTGACTCCTTTGGTTATTCCATTTATGCTTATTGGTTTTATGATTTTATTTTTATTTGACGTATAAATGTCATTTATTTTCACATAATAATACAAGCATGTCTAGTTTTAATATTTATAAATGTATTCGTGATGCCATTACAAAATGTAGAGGAGAAGAAAGAGAGACAGGGATACGGGTGGGGGAGAAAAGAGAGAAGGAGGAAGATGGAATAAAGAATGGAGAGAAGGAAGAGGGAGGCAAAGTAGCAAAGCAATGAAGAGATGAAGGAATAAAGGAAGGGTGGGCTACCCCTGTTGACTAAAGCTAGCTCAGACAGGTTGAATGCCAAGTCCAAGTGGGAATCATAAAAACAAAATAATTAGCCAGGAAGTGAACCACTAGGCCAAACCACACATCTGTAACAAATAGGATTTTTACCAAGCAAGGATGAAAAAAAAAAAAGATAAAGTTTAAGCATAAGAAAGGGGCAAATTCTCCTGCACCCACTCAATGGAGTAATCTCACTTAACAATATTTCAGCACATTGTATGACAGCCTTAACCTAGAGAGCAACACCATCACTGCTCTGCCCACCCAACCCTGAAGCCTGAGCACATAGCAGCATCATATACCAGTACAGGAGAATTTTAGTCACACGTAGAACATTTGAGCCAAAGTCCTGCCAGTAGCATAAATAAACACAGGTAGCATTTGTCAAGAACACTGTTTTAATTGGTTCCTCACAATGCCCTATTACATCTTCCCACTTCACTAACTCTCACTATCCAGTTCTCCTGCATTCTTGCCCTCTGTACAGAAGAAACATCTTCACAGCTTAAATGATGCCACCCTCCAATATACTTGTCATAATCTCCAGAACTAGTAAAAATTATCTTCGGCAGGGAATGGAAGTATGCAAATGCGAATAAATTAAGCACTATGAATGGGAGATTATCCTTGATCTTTCTGGTGTATGCCACATAATAACCCTTGAAGGGGGGCAAGGGGGTCTATGAAGGAGATAAGACAATGGGAACAGGGACCACAGTAATGTGGCTGAGGACTTTGAACATGAAGACAATCATCACTGAAAGCTTAGAAGTGACTTGTAGCAGCTGGGCAAGATCAGAGCAGGCGTGCTGGCACCTTTACCTGCCAGGCAGAAGAAGAGGAAAAGGCCTAATCTTGGCTGCTGGATGGGTTAGTTTGGTATATATGTGCAGGCCAAAAGGGGACAGTGGCTGAATTACATCTCCACTCACAGCATCCAAGAATAAAGCACAGAAGAAGATATTCTCAGTGTATGGAAGTATAGACAATGCCCCTACCCATCTGAGAGTATACGGAGAAGCAAGCCAAGGTAAGGCAAAGAAATATACAGATTACCAGGTACTCAGTCTGTCTCACCAGTGTTTGTCTAAACCCATGCTTCTCATGAGATAGGACAAAGATTTAACCCAATGTTTATCTGGATAATCTACAGCAAGTGAAAGCAGTTCTTAGGATATCAGGATGTCTGAGCTGGGAGAAATAAATGCCTGCCTTAAGTTACTATGTTGGGGATAGAAGCTATATGAACTATGAACAGCTATATTATATGTTAAAGGCTATTTTTTTCTGCTGAATTCATCAACCTTTCTTTTGGATTTTGATCTATATGTCCTTGTTCAGTCTTCCAATTCTAACAAGAATGGGTCCAGTCCTCTCTTATGGTCCCCTTTCAGATATATGGAGACAGTGCTATCCCCAGCCAACAGTCCCAGGCTTCAGTCAACAACATCAAGTTCTTTCACTAAGGAGTAGATCACCTCTCTATTTCCTCCAGTTTTGGGGGTTCTTTTGAATCCAGGTACCCATACTGACTTTTGGTAAGAGCAGAAAGATCTTTGTCTTCATTGATGCCAAGCTTCATAGCTTTACCTTACCTCTTATTCATATTACAAATCCAACTGGCACCCCTCATGACATTTCTCCCAAGGCTTCATCTCGATGATCATCCCTACACTATACATAGGTAGCAATTTGATTGTTAATTTTACCATCTCTTTGGTATTTGAGTGGGGAATATCTGAGATTTTCTTCTGCCTTTCCCTGTTAGGCATGTCTAACACTCAGCTCCTTGCAAATGCCTGTGACAAAACACTAAGACAATCACCCCTCTTTCACTTCTTAAACAGCTGGAGTTTACTCACATATCTGGTGGCTCTGTTCTTCAGAGGTGTCCAAGACCTTTGCTTGGCCCTAATTGCCCCGTATGTCACAACAATTCCCGGTGGTTTGGTACAGTTGTAACCAAGGAAACACAAGAGACTAGAAGGCTAGTAGGAAAGCTCCTCCACCTCCACATGAGATAATAAAAGAGGACAAGGGAGGGGAAGGGAGGAAGGAAAAATGGAGAAAATAAAGGAGAAGGCTAGGCAAAGGGATCACTTCCATCACAGCTACGGGGAGTCTACCTGCACATCACACATTAGTGTCTTAGAACCCTGCTGGGTACGAGAATGGAATAGGGAGAATATTTAAAGGGTAGAGTAAAATATTGTGATATCCAATGTTGAGATAGCAGCCTCAGTAATTTTATTAAAATATACATTTGTTTGTTTGTTTTTTTGGTCAGGGGTGCTTGTCAGGGTATAACATGCGACGTAAGAGTACAAATTTTTTTCTCTGAGTTGTCTCACTGGCCTGCAGTCGGGGTTCTTAATAAGGTCATTGAGTTGTAGAATTCTCCAGCTCTGGAGTCATAGTGCTCTGGGACACTCAAATGGAGGATTAAGAGTCCATTTGTGTACGTGCTTGCCAGCCCAGAGCTCATTCTTGTTTCTGGAGACCTACCGTTGGTACTTCACTTCCTTGAGCTGCCCAGTATCTGCACAGTAAATCCCATCAGCTTTTAGATTTGTTGGTTCCTGTGGCTTAAAACTGGAACCTAAATGGCATCCATTTTGGAAGATAAAGAGGCAAATATGTAAGGGAGGAACGGCTGCACATGTGTCATTTAGACAGAAAACAAATGGTCTCTTATGTATACGGGGGTACATTAATTGCTGAAATTGAACTAATGAAAGAGACATAATTAGCTTCTGAGAGCAGAAGAAACCAAGTTGATCTCCTAATGAGGGCTGAATAGGCCTCTCATTAGCCACATGGCTGAGGACAGACATGGGGTGCTGGGCTCAGAGAAAATACGAAGGGAATGAACAAGCTGGAAGGCAGATGGGTTCAGGATGCCCTGGATCCTGCATCCTCCAAAGTACTTTTTATTGCAGGCTTCAGCAAGCCACTGGAGACAGAAACAGTTCAGTTACACTCAGGAGGTGGACATTTCCCCACTGCTTCCTCTCCAGTTCACAAACCCACTTCTGCTTGTGCTTTTTGTCCTTTCCATGAAAGTGGCCACCAGTTTACTCCAGGAGCCCTTTGACTATTGCATCCCTGGGTGGATATCATGGACAGACCACTGGCCCAAGTAGCAGCCAAGGTCATTTCTAGGCACCACCTAAGCTCACTGAATTGATCTCAGTGGGTTATGTGATCTTATGACTTACCACCTATGAATCCATCAAAATATCATTAGCAAACTCTTACCCCTCCAGGTTAATTGGCACTTTTATACAAGCCCTTGGGAGAATGAAAATGCTTGACCCAAATTAATAAATCTCTAATTTTAACATCACATGCATGATAGTTTGGGGGATGGATAAAAGTAGGCAGGAGAGAAGCAATTGTTTCACATAGATAAAGCCTGCTTTTTTCCTTGGTAACAACAGGCAAGAGCCTTTCTTTACAGACCAAGTTTAGAATGCCTTTCATTGTTCTTCCAAACTTCATTTTAATAGAATAGATTCCATTTCTACTAGGTTAAGCCCTGTGCTTGGGGCAAACACAGAGACTTCTGTATGTCTCCATTTCCAGAGCCCTGCACAATCACAGGGACTCAGTGAAGTCCAGCCAGCTCGGTATGTGTCAGCAGACCTTTCATAACTTGTTGGTTCTCAGCTAGATGCCAAATACACAATAACTTGACCTTTTCAATCAAGCATTGACACATAAAGATGTGAAGTTCAGAAAAATTAAGCAACCTGTTTAAGGTCCTGCAGCTGGTCAAGGATGAAGCTACCCTCAAGTCTACCCTTTGCATATTATTTAACACTATGTAACCCTGAATTGCCTAGTCATGTTAACATCATATGCCAAATTACTTATAGGTCAAGCATGCTTCCTTGAAAAATGCTAAGCTGCACTAGCTTTATATATAGATGTATCTAACACTATACACATCCTAAGCAGCCTATATTCCAGGAAGTTACTTTCATGTCATCATGCTTGTATATGGTGTCCTGGTTGGATTTTTGTCAACTTGCCACAAGCTAGAACCTCAACTGAGAGAATGCTACCATCAAATCACCTACTGACAGTGTATAGGGCATTTTCCTTGATTAATGATTGATGTGGAAGTTCCCAGGCCATGTTAGTGGCCATGTCACCTCACCTCTTGGAAAGAAGTCTTGGATGTTATGAAAAAACAGGCTGAGAAAGCCACAGATAGCAAGCAATTAATTAATGTTCCTTCCTGGCCTCTGCTTCAGTTCCAGCCTTCAGGTTTCTGTCTTGAGTCCCTGGCTGACCTCCTTCAATAGTGGATGGTGACACAGAATTGTAAGCCAAATAAACCCTTTCCTTTCCAACTTGCTTTTGGTTATGGTGTTTTATCACAGCACCAGAAAGCAGGCTAGGACACATGGTAAGCATGCCATGTTCAGACAGGTATTCTACCTCATACATGCTTATGGGGTTGGGAGTGAAAAGGACCATACTTCAAAGTGTTAGCATAACACATAGCCATTGCTTTCTCCTTTTCACACTTTCCTTAGTAATGAAATGTTTCATACTTCAGACCTTTGCAGAAGAAGGCAAGGTGTGAGGAATCAGAGGTGCAATGTGTTGAAGAGAATGGATTCAGGGGGAGTCTTCACTATGGGGATAAGGGATGGAGCTGTTCTTGCCTACTCCTTTGCTGTGCTCAAAGGTCTGCATATGGTCACTTAAGTAAAAAGTGAACACACAGAGGAATCTGGCATCAAGTTAGGAGCAACAAATGTTAGTTATTACTGTTACCAAAGTAATAATTATCACAAACCATGAGCCCTTTGAGTTCCAAGAGACTGTAGACAGTACAATTTTTACTGTCATGTGAGATGTATTAGCCTTCTGAGATCCCTTTGTATCCCTTCAAGCAGTCTGTACTCATGATACAATCAAACCTGCAGGTGACCAGATGATGCTTGCGGTCTCAATAGCCAGATACTGACAACAGATGAGGATGATGGGAAGTGGAATGCTTTTTCTTTTCAATCTTTTGTACTTACCGGCCTTCTTACAGAAAGTATAATTTTTATCTAAATTGCAAAGTGATGTTAAAATGGAATGAAATTAATGTTTAAAAGTGAATAAAGAAATATAATTTGATATCATTTTCTCCAATTTCTGTTACTATCTCAGCACATTTTAAACAGCCTTCATGTTATCACTGAGTCTTAAATGAATTTACATAATTTTTTTTCTTGGCAAATAAAGAACACACTATAGGCCCTAAAAGTATATACATTTGCTGAACTTAAGGATCTTACAAGATGATGTGTGAAAGATATGAGGAGGTGGGTGGGGCATGTGAGAGGGTAAGGCATGAGTAGGATACAAAGATAACATAATCGGTTATACCTGTCACTTTTATCCATGGTTTAGCGTCAGCTACTCTTAATCAGCCAACAAATGAGCAACTTATAAATTTTAAATTCATACTTTTCTAAATAGTATGTTAAAAATCTTGGACTGTCCTCTTTATTAATGTCCAGAACATTGGTTCTCAGACTGTGGGCATGACCCTTTTGGGGGTTGAATAAACCTTTGAAAGGGGTTGCTTATCAAATATCCTACATATCAGATATTTACACTATAATTTGTAGTTGTGCCAAATTTCAGTTATGAAGTACCAAACAAGTAATTTTATAGCAGGAGACATCACAACATGAAGAACTGTATTAAGGGTTTGCAGCACTAGGAAGATTGAGAACTAGTATTCTCTGTGTTTTCTTTATTACTTTTAAGTTGTTTATTTATGATCATTCTGGCCATTAGAAAGTAGCTGGAAGAACAGTCCAGTGGTCACTATTCAGATCAAGTAAAGAGGATCCCATATACATTCCTGACCATGCATATAAAACGATGAAACCAGGGCTGTGGTCCCAACTCATGAGGCCTTGTCAAGGCTCTAAATTCATTTTCATATCCAGCTGGAAGTTGATTCGCATGAGGGAGGGCTGGGAAAACAGGGACTGGTTTTCTTTTCTCAATAAAAAGGCTTGGACTTCATCTAGAGATGAGGATAATGATGAACATCAGTCCCTTAAGCCTTCCAGGAGGTGCTTTCAGAAGGACACAGCATTCTTGGTCCTACCCAGAAGAGTGTGACAAAGGATTGAGGACTGTAAATACGGAGCCATCTTAGCACTCTGTATACTCTGCTCCAGCTGTAGGTGAGACAGACCTAGTCCCTAAAAATCCGGTGATCATTTGACACCACGGTTATCATCAACTTCTGAGAAATATAATTTTAAGATAAGGTCTCATTATATAATCCAACTTAGCCTTGAAGTGGTAATTTCTTTGTCTCACTTTTCCTGAAAAATCTATAAACTTATAGATTAGGTATCCAATAGAAACAGAGTCAAGATTTTACAAAGCATTATTTAGGGAGACGCTTACAAGACCTTCTAGATGCCAATGGGTAGAGATAGAAAGTACATTTTAGAAGAAGAAAGCAGACTGAGGCAGCATTTCCCACACATCAGAATTTGCTAACTTGTTCTGCAGCCTGAAGACAGCATTTGCCCTCTGCCTGACCCGGCAGAAGTTGTCCCTAATTAAGGAGATAGTGTCGATGGCCCTCTGTGTCCTTCAGCATCTTCAATCCCATCCTCCTCCATGGCTCAGTCGGTCCTGTTTAACTGTTCATTCCTTTCCTGCTCCCTCTCTAATTCCTGACTCCGTCTATCTCTCAGTCTAGCCCCCATTTTTCTCTCTTTCAGCCTTCTCCCTCTCTCACCTCACACAGTGTAGATGATATTTCATAACTGATATTTTTAATAAAAGAAGGAAATGAACAAGCGAGGAAAGCGATTCTCTCTCTCTCTAAGTAGATCTATCACTACTTGAAATGCACATAAACTGAAAATCTCTCTCAGCAGAAAAAATTTATCCCTAGCAACCAGCACCTTGCCTGGAGACCTGCAAAGTGATGAGGAGATAGACAAAGGTACATATATATATATATATATATATATATATATATGTATATGTACATATATATAGAGAGAGACATATATATATGCTTGAAGATTTTATGACTATCCTTATTTGCTATAAAATAGCACTGTACATGGTTAAAGAAATATTAAAAGTCATATTTAAAGAGGATAACACTCTCACTTATAATCTCACCTGCTCATTCTCTTGTCAATCCAAGAAAACTGTTAGTGGTTTAGATCTCTTCCCAGTCTTCACCAATATTCCCTGACTATGCATAATTATAATCACTAGTAAATTTTATTTCATGACTAGTGTCTATCTCTCCCACAAAAATAATATTGGAATATTTCTTTAGTGACATCAATTCCAGGATTGTTCACTAAAATGATAAAAGAGATAAAGCAGCATCCTGAACTTGGATCCATCCCATCTATTCAGAACCTTTGGTGGCTCATGTTAGTTACTATTTAGGATAGGAAAACACAGATTTTGGGAAATGCACCAGAATTATCCCACTTTCTATTGCTATGATAAAATAACCAAAACTGAATAGCCTATAAGTAAGAGTTTTGTTACACACACACACACACACACACACACACACACACACACACACACACACCTCAAATTTTTGTAGACCAAGTGACCAAGATCCAGTGGCGACATTGTTTGATCTCTGGCTGCATGAAAACTTGGCAGATGATATTATGGCAAGAGCCTGTGCGAGAAAGAGAGATCAGAAGAGGGACATGGGAAGCTAGAGGACTTGAAGAGGCCAGCCTTTCTCTTTAGTCATAATCCCCTGTATAAGAAGTCACTTAGAGAACTAAATATTTCTCAGGAGCATAGGGAGCCCATGACGTAACTCCACTCAGCTCATCTCTTTAATAGTTCATCCACCCCTAACAGCATCACACTGGAAAATAGGCCCCAGACCAATGCTCTTAGGGTGCACATTCGAGCCACAATCAAACCTGGGGCTGTACAAGTTGGATGACTGATGGAATTGGAGTGCAGAGCCTGTGGGTGAAAGCAGGAAACAGGAAAAAAAAAAGTCAATCCTGAGGATGGCAAGGATTAAAAAAACCAGCCTATGACAGCTGTGGAGAGAAGAATTCCCTCTTCTCTGTCTGCTGCTGGTGAAATCGGGCCAATCTCCACACTGTGACAACTTCAAAATGCTGCTCCTGGCCGCAGAGATGTAGAAAGTGTCCCTGGTGAGGAGCCATCTGGAGAGGTCCCTAGATGCCCTGGATCTGATGCCCCAGACCTGTGCTGTACTTATAAATTATTCCTCTTGTTGCTTTCCCTCTCTAGCATCCTCCAAACTTTCAGTATGAATGCTTAAAGGTTGCAGACTGGACTTGCTTATGTGAATTAATTTCCTCAGGCTTCTGGAAGAAATGACCACCAACTTGGCTTTAAACAATATGAACACATTCTCTCTGGATGCTGGAGAATGAAAGGCCATTCTTAAAGGTGAAAAAATTGCTTCCATAAAACACTCAGGGAGGATACTCCTCTTCACACATTTCAGCTTCCGGTTTCTGGATGGTTCTGGACATTTCTTGGAGTGGGGCTACATCACTCTGATTTGCCTGTCTTCATGAGCCCTTCTCTGATCCTGTGATTTTTCTCTTCAGCCCTTTGTAAGAATACTTTCCACTGTAATTTAAGTTGATTACATGCCAAAATTCTTAACCAAATTATCCCAAGGATTCGTTCCTATTAAAATCGCCAAGATTTTTCTGAGGGAGAGCATTGGACCTCCAACCTATAATTGGTGTAATTAAAGGTAGAAACTGTACCACTTTTGAGACTGAGTAAACAAATGGAGGTCATTATTTCTATGGTGGGGATGGGAGTTTGTGTGTGTCCAAGGGCATCAAAACTAACAGTAAACTCAGAGGCTACATAAAGCCATGACAAAAATGGGATCCCAGTCTCTGAAGATGGCTATGAGTCATCAGGGCAGCCATTATGCACGCCAAGGCTCTGTTACTGATTCTGGTCTGTTCGGAGTTACTAAACCCGAGAGATGGCTGTCCTAGCCCTAAGACAAAGCCGACTCTAACTCTGATGAAACAGGGTACATAGTTAGAACTGGAAGAGGGGAATAAATAGAAAAGAAACACTGGTGATCTATTCCTGCTTTTCCACTGGCTCTTTGCAACAAACCTTGCTGGCTGGGCTTTCACACATGGGAGGACCCAGCCTCAGTATGAAGTCAGGGTCCCACAGAGAGGCCCTTGGAAGCTTGAGGAAACAGACACAGCTGACCTGGGCTCCAGGGACCTCATAGACTCTAGACCGACACTAGGGAGCCAGATTAAACCAGAACCCTCTGCATGTGTGACAGCTTGGTATGCTTGTGGGCTCCTAGCAGTGGGATCAGGACCTGTCCCTAGAGCTTGAGCTGGCTTTTGGGAACCTATTTTCCATGCTGGGTTGGCTGGCCCAGCCTTGAAGCAGAAGAATGAGATTGGTTTATATGTCCTGTTTTGTTGACTGCCATGGAAGAAGACCTTCCCCTTTCTGAAGGGAGACAGGGAAGTGGGGAAGGGGTTGTAGATGGGAGACTGGAGGAGGGAACAGGAAGAAGGGGAAACTGTGGTCAGTATGTAAAATAAATTTAAAAATTTAATAAAAAATATATTTAAAAAATTAATTCATGCAAACCAGAGTGACCAGAGATTTTATTTCAAATTTACTGGAACACTAAATCCAAAAAGATGATAAAGTTAGGTCAAGTGAAAATGTGAAAAGTGGGATATGTACAGACAATGGAAGATGGCATCTGAGGGCTAAGTCAGACACAAAACTGGCTGATACAATAAAAGCTAAAAAAAAATAATAATCTGAAGCCATTTAAGATCACTTTCCAGTAGGCAGAAATTATATTTATTGACTGTATGGGACTTAAGCTATACTTACTTAACATAAACAGCATGAGCCCTAATCAAATAAAAGTAGTACATGAACGTTCCTTCTTTCAAGGTGTTAGATCATCTTTGAATGGAACTAGACAGTGTCCCATTAGGACATGGTAAGGACTTACATTTATCCTTTCTCAGAATTTCAGATTTTGTATACTTTTCCTTAAGCAAGATGGGGATGGTTTTAGCAATTAAAAAAAAGAAATAAAAAAAATGCAAAAGTAAAAATATCAATTATTTCCTATAAAATAGATCAATGATGCTAACTGAAAAAAAGAGCCAAGTTAACAGAAGGGATTGAGCTGAGAAAGCGAGTCATGATTTGAAAGAACCAAGTTAACAGAAGGGATTGAGCTGAGAAAGCGAGTCATGATTTGAAAGAACCAAGTTAACAGAAGGAATTGAGCTGAGAAAGCGAGTCATGATTTGAAAGACCATGTTGAAGAAATCTCTGGAAATAAAGAAAAAATAAAACTTAATAGTACATATTTTTATAAATTAAGACAAGTAAATAATAGAAATTTAAATGCTGGAAAACAGTTTAACTGATGTTACCATCAGGTAAAAAAACATATCTCTGACCTATTTAAAAATTCCTCTACAATCTGAGTGTTTGAACACTTACTGATGGCCTTAGAACAAAACTTATGGATTGGGTGGGGGTAATCTACTGTTTTCTTTTTCTTTTTTTTAATTTTGTATTTATCAAGAAAAACAGTAAATTGAATTTAAAATGCTGATAAGTTAACAATAACTATAAAGAAAATAAAAATCATAAACATGACTTATCAAGGGTGATAATAATTTGCTACACATAAAATTACTTTGTGTTCAGCTTTCCCTCTGGATTTTTTTTTCCTATCCCTGTATATCCCCATTCAAGGTCCCTTCGCCCTCCTGCCACATCAGGTCATTTTTTCTTTTCCACAACTCCCCATCCCCTCCCTGGGCAGGCTGCAGACAGTCCCATGGTCCCACTGATCCAATAATGCTTAGTTCAGTCTCCACTCCTGGCAAATCCAGTTTTCTCCCCCCTCCCTCAAAAGTGAGTCAGGTGTTTCTCTAGGGGGAGTGGGATCCAAGGAGTCAGTCCAGGGTGTTTCTGATCCCAAGCTGTTTAGTGGTTGTGGTTTGCAGCTTGGGCATGCTTGGCTTTTTTCTTGTTAGTTTGTTTAGAGACCACTAATGAGTGAGTACATCCCCTGCTTATCTTTCTGAGTTTGTGATACCTTGCTCAGGAGGATATTCTCCAAATCCATCCATTTGCCTGCAAATTTTAGGATATCATTTTTTTTACTGCTGAGTAGTACTCCATTGTGTAGATGTACCACAGTTTGTTAATCCATTCTTCAGTTGAGGGACATCTAGGTTGTTTCCAGGTTCTTGCTATTACAAATAATGCTATATACAGACACATGGAAAGCATAAAAACACAGAAAGAAAAGAGTGTATCATTCAAAAAGGAAGAATTTGGTTAATACAAATTTTATGAAAGAAATAAATGCTGAATGCAGGGAGATAGCTAAGTATTTTTTTGAATATTTGGAAAAAGAAGATAAAATTTAGAGTTACTTGCATAAAATAATATTTTTAAGTATGAGAGTAAAACAATATCATAGGTATACAGAGTCCTAATGTGCCATAGAAAGGCTCATTTTAAAATCCATGGAGAATAAAACACTTAAATAAAGTTATGTCCAGGACAAGTTACAAAAGATGTGTAGAATAAAATAATCAAAGTTTTCATGAACAGATAAGTGCTGAATGAATTAAATGTTAAAGATAGGCATAGTTATGGAAATTCTTAAGCTAGCTTTGGGATCATTATTCTATAATCATTAGCAGATTGGATATTTAAAATTCTACCAGAATTCTAAATAAAATAATAGTGAAAATCAGAGACATGAAGAAACTGTATTTGGTGGTGTCTAGTCAAAAAAGATGATATAAGTATCTTAATGTGATTTAAATTAGCATAATCAGAAAATATGATCAAGGGTGAGGAAGACCTTTTTATATTGATAAAAGTTTCAAGTCACTAGAGTTATTTAGTAACATCTGGGAGTGGCGGAAGGGGGAAGGGAGTCTGAACAAGGGGATACATGGATAAAAAAATTGACTTTTTTTCATAATAAAAACAAAAAATAAAAATAAAAACAAAACAAAAAAATAGTCTCAACATACTTAAAGGGAAATTTATAAGTAGGTTACCTTTGCAGTAGGACAGTGGCTCTCAACCTGTGGGTCACAGCCCTTTGAGTAAATATCCTGCTTATCAGATATATATATTACACTATATAGCAGTAGCAAAATTACTGTTATGAAGTAGCAACAAAATAATTTTGGTGGTCACTACAACTTGAGGAACTGTATTAAAGGGTCACAGCATTAGGAATTTTAAGAATCACTGCAGTAAGAGATTGCAATACACTTCTCTAGTCAACACATATTGTAAGACCAATAGAGAAGACTTGTCAAAAATGAGAATAAATAGGATTCCATGTGTACATAGAGGAATTTTTCTTTTCCATTGTCTATTGATATATATTTAGTTTATCACATTATCTTAGTTATGAGAGATAGTATAATAAATGTACAGGTCTGAGTATCTTTTTGAAGTTCTGATTTCTGAGCAGCTCTGATCTCCACATGTCTATGTGTGCATGCACACACACACACACACACACACACACACACACACAAATTAATCAGTGTAATAAGAAACCTCTAAAAATTAGGTCCATAAGCAGAAGGATGAAATTAGATCTTTAACTCATGCCATAAGCTTCTGTGAAAACCCAAACTAGGACTGTTAGAAAATATAACTCTCTGAGGAACCACCATGCATTTCCTAAGTGGCTGTAACACTAATTTACACTACTGACATTATATAAGAACTCCCCCCCCTTTTGCCACACCCTCACCAACACCTATGTTTGACATTTTAGTAATAGTCACTGACAGGAGGAGGTGACATCTGTAATGGTCGTACTTCTTACTTGTTCAGTTATTGGTGCTGTTGAGCTTTTGGTCTTATATTTGTTAGCCAATCATTTATCTTCTCTCCTTCCCTCTCTCTCTTTTCCTCTCTCTCCCTCTTCATTTCTACAGAAGTCTTTCCTCCTTTCTCTTTTCCCAGTTCCCTCTACAACTTTCTCTCTGTCCTTCTCCTCCTAACCCATCTACTCCTCCTCCATTTCTGTTCAGAAAATGGCAGGCTTCCTATGGTTACCAAAAAATAAGGGTATATCCAAGTTGCAGTAAGATGAAGTACCTCCCCTCATATTAAAGCTGGGAAAACGTTTTCCTAGCTTGAGGAGAAGGGTTCACATGTCTATTCCTGGCACTTACTTAACCAGATGTTTTCTTTCTGTAAAGTTGGGCTCCTTGCATATTAGATTTTAAAGCTTCGCCATGTGTGTATGTGTAAACACATATCCCAATACACTGTCTCTTCACCTTACTGTTTCCTTTGTTACTATAGAGTTGCACTTATTAAAAATATAAATAATTCTATTAGTCTATTTTTGTCTTTGTTACTTATGGAACTCTGGAAGCTAAATTTAAAAATTCATTTTCTCTGTGTTTTCTTCTAGTAGCTCTTAGAGTGTTATATCTCAAGTTTAAGTCTTTAGCCTACTTTGAGTTGAGGCTGGCATGTGATGTGGATTATATTCTAACTTTGTTCTTCTGCCTATGGATAGGCAGTTTTAAATTTTTTCTTATTTCATTGATATATGTGTGCATGTTTGCGTTGGTGTGTGTGTGTGTGTGTGTGTGTGTGTGTGTGTATGTGTATACATTCTTGTGCATGTATATGTGGGGGTCAGAGTTTGCACCTAGTGAAAGTTGATTCTCTCTTTCTACCATGTGGCTCCTGGGGATAAAACTCAAGTTGTTAGGCTTAGTTCATGTCTTTTTTACCCTATGAGGCTTCTCCCTGGCCCTTGAACATACAGTTTACACAGCACTAATTTTGATTCTTTACCCACTGTGTTTTCTTGACTAGTTTTTCACAGTTTAATTTGTGGCACATGTGTGAGCTCATTTCTGGACTCTGTATTCCACTGACCAGCAAGTCCATCTTTATAGCTGTGCTATGCTGTTTTAATTTATACAACAATTTGAAATCAAATAGTAGAACATCTGCATCATTGCTCTTTTTGCTTATATCTGCCTTAGCTAGGCATGGGTATTTTGTGATTTTATGCAAATTTAAAGATTGTTGAAAAATTATGAAAAATTGCACTGAAATTTTAATAGGAATTTCACTGAATCTGTAAATTGCCTTTGTGCAGTATGAATATGCTAATAAAATTCTTCTAGATTTTGTGTAGTATTTTCCATTTATATGCCTTCTTTGACTTTTTCATTAACATTTCATAGGTTTTAGAATTTGGGAGTCTAATACTTTTGGTAACATTTATTCCTAAGCATTTTTCATGGATTTTCATGTCTACTGTAAATAGTACTTTCAGTTTCATTTTTGGAATATTCGTTGTTAGTAGAGAGTTGTGCTACCAAGCTTTATGTGCTTTTTAATTTTATTGCTCACTGTGTTTGCTTATTAGTTTGAACATAATGTAAGCTATGGGCCTTCTCATCTTAACAGACAAAAAATAATCTAAAATTACTAAATAAAAAGAAATGGATGATGAAATATTAGGGAAACAAATACCAGACAAAGATACAATGCAATACAGTAAATGATCAAAAACTGACTTGCTCAATTTTTTTCCTTTTATTGAAAATAGCTTTTTTCACACAATACACTCTTATTATGATTTTCCTTCCTTCTACTCCTCCCAGTTGCTCCCCACCCCTTCTCTGATCCAGATTTACCCCTTTTCTGTCTCTCATTAGAAAATAAGCAGGCCTCTAATGGATAATAATATCATATAGTAATACAAACACTAGCATATCAGCATTGGACAAAACAAACAACTAGAAGGAAAAGAACCCAAGAGAAGGCACAAGAAACAAAGACTGACTTGTTCACACACTCACAAATCCCATAACACTAAAGTGGAAACCATAATACATATGTAGAGGATCTGAAGGGTTAAAAAATAGAAGAAAATGAAATAAGTAATGTGATAAAATCAAAAATTAAAAACAAAACAAAAATAGGAAAGCCTTGGCATGACATTGTAAGACAAAAAACCTCCAAGGATGACGTTGAGTTTGCTTTCTACTGGCCATCTTCAGCTGAGCTTACAGTCTACCCTTAAATATAGTTTATTTCCAAGTGAGACTCACTTGGAGGAAACTAAATTCTCTTTTAAAAAATTATTTGTCCTGAACATAAACCCAGCTACAATGAACTTGATAGAAAACAAAGTAGGAAATACCCTCCAATGCATTGGCACAAGTGACCACTTCCTAAATATAACACCAGTAGCACAGACACTAAGAACAACAATCAATAAGTGGGACCTCCTGAAACAGAGAAACTTCTGTAAGGCTAAGAACACAGTCAATAAGACAAAATGATAGCCTACAGAATGGGAAAAGATTTTCATCAACCCTACAAGTGACAGAGGATTGATGTCCAAAATATATAGAGAACACAAGAAACTAGAGCCCAAACACCAAATAACCCAATTAAAAAATGGGGCTCAGAACTAAAAATGGACTTCTCAGCAGAAGAATTACAAATGGCTGAAAGGCACTTGAAAAAGTGCTCAACATCTTTAGCCATCAGAGAAATGCAAATCAAAACATCTTTGAGATACCACCTTATACCTGCCAGAATGCCTAAGATCAAAAATACAGATGACAGTCTATGCTGGAAAGGATGCAGAACAAAAGAGCATTCCTCCATTGTTGGTGGGAGTGTAAGCTTGTTCATTCACTCTGGAATGCAGTATGGTGGTTTCTCAGAAAACTGGGAATCAATCTCCCCAAGGATTCAGCATTACCACTATTGGGCATATACCCTAAAGATGCACCTTTGCACCCCTAAAGCATTAGCTCAACTCTGTTCATAGCAGTATTATTCGTAATAGCAAGAACCTGGAAACAACCTAGATGCCCCTCAACTCAAGAATGGATTAATGTGGTACATCTACACAATGGAGTACTACTCAGCAATAAGAAAAAACGATATCCTAAAATTTTTAGGCAACTGGATAGATTTGGAGAATATCCTCCTGAGTGAGGTATCACAAACCCAGAAAGACAAGCAGGTGATGTACTCACTCATTAGTGGATTTTAAACAAAAAGTAAAGAACACCCAAGCTGCAAACTATAACCACTGAACAGACTGGAATCTGAAAGAACTTAAGAGAGACATCCAAGGAATCCCCTAGGAAGAGAAAATAGAGAAGAACTCCTTAGCTAATTGGGAACATAAGAGGTTGCAACCAAGAAGAGGTAGGAACAAATCATGAGAGAAGGAGATGATTAAGTGAGAGAAACAACACGGAAAGAAAGGATAAAAAAAGAGATGGAGATCTTTTTTTCTTTTCTTTTTTTTAAATTTTTTTAAGACTACTTTATTTATGTGTTAGCTGCCATGTAGATGCTGGGAATCAAACTCAGGTCCTCCGGAAGAACAGTCAGTGCTCTTAACCGCTGAGCCATCTCTCCAGCCCCGAGATGGAGATCTTAATAGAGGAAGCAAATATGAGGTTGGAAAAAGACCAGGTGCTAGGGAAACCTCCAAGAACTCACAAGATGTCCCTGCCTAGGTCTCCAACCAATAGCAAAGGTGTTGCCTAAACAAGACCTTCCATATAATCAAATGAATAACCACTCCAAGTGCCATCACAGAGCTTACATCCAACAATGAATAGAAGTAGAGGCAGGGATACATGGCTGAATACTGGGATGAGTCCCTGGTTCAGCTGATGAGCAAGGGGATAGGGACTATGAGGAAAATTCTCACAGTGATGACTGGCTGGAGTAGAGGAGAGCTCACTGAATCAAGAACAGCCACCAGGGAACCATCAGGAAAAGGAACTAAGCCCTCCAAGAATGGACAACTGTCTGCTGGCATGGACAATATGTGGAACCTCAAGGGGAGGATTCAGACTGTGTTTCTGTGCGTGGACTGGCACTTTGGAGCCCATTCCCTCCACAGGAACACCTAACCCAGTCTTGATATTAGGATGAGGAAATGGAACTTGCCTGGAGTAGATGCTGAGCGAATCCACCTGGGGACCCCTTGCCCTTTCTGGGAAGGGGAAGGGGGCTGGGGGAGGGAGGCTGAAGACTGACCAGGAGGGCTCGGGAGGGCGAAAGGAGTTGGAACAAGGGGATACGTGGATAAAAAAGGAAACTTTATAAAAATAAAAAATAGAAAAAAAATATGTTTTTTAACTTTTGTATTTTAATTAATTTATTTTACATCCTTACCACAGCCTCCCCTTCCTCTTCTTTTTCCACTTCCTCCTCCCTTCTCAGTACACCCCCCTCCTTAAGCCACCCCTTCTCCATAATGCTCAGAAAAAGGCTGGCCTAACATGGGCTTCAGGAAAGCATAGCATATTAAGTTATCATAAGACCATGCACCTCCCCCTGTACTCAGGCTGGACAAGGCAATCCAGCATGAAGAATAAATTTCAAAGACCCAGTCCAAGCACTGGGAACAGACCGTGCTCCCTTTACCAGAAATCTCACATAGAGATCAAGCTACACAGCTGTCATATATATACAGAGGGTCTAGGTAGGTCTCATTCAGGCTCCCTGCTGTTGGCTCAGACTCTGTGATTTCCCCTGAGTCAGGCTAGTGTTTTCTGTGAGTTTCCTTGTGATGTTCTTGACTTCTTATTTATTACTATCCCTCCTTATTTTCCTCAGCAGGACTCCCTAGCGGTGGCTCAATGTTTGGTTATGGGTCTCTGAAACGAAGGCTCTCTGATGACAACCTGGGAAGTCACCAAGAGGAACCAAAATTTTTACCAACTTGAGATTGCTTCTGGGTTAGGGATTGGCATGTATCTACTCATTTCAGCCCTAGGGTATCTGGGCAGATCCACACTGCTTCATCTCTGTGTATTCATCTGTGCATTAATCATGATGATCTAGAGGACCTTATTTTCCTTGTGTCCTCCATTCTTTCTGTCTCTTGTATTCATTTTGCATCCTCTGAAGCAGGGTTTTCTGAGCCCTGATGAAAGGGACATGACAGGGACATCCCATCTAGGGCTGAGTGTTTCAAGATCTCTTATTCTTTGCATCATATCAGGCTATGGGTCTATGAGGTGTTTGTTTCCATTTACTGCAGGAGGATGGTTCTCTGATGATGGCCGAGCAAGTACTCATCTATGAGTATAGCAGAATGACATTAGAAGTTATGTTACTGCTAATTTTTTTTAAAGCAATAGTATTTGGATTTACTGTAGGTTTGTGGCCTATCTTGTCTCAGATGCTTAGTCACCCAAGCAGTGTCAGGTATGGGTTCAAACCTGTGGAGTAGACCTTAAGTCTCATAGACATTGGTTGGTTTTTTTCTCCACAAGCTTAGTGTCATTTCCACAGTATGTTCTAAAGGCAGGACAGCATTGTAGATCACAGTTTGTGGCTGGCTTGGTGTTTATGGTTCTCTTTTGATAGCTTGCTGAGTACCTTCCTGTATCAAACATGCTTGAATGCAGAAGGAAAGGCTCTGTGTAGGCACCAGCTACACCTCTCCATGTTCAATGAGTCATGGAAGTATTGTCTTCAGTAATGGGGCCTTGCTACCAGTTTGTGGAGAGCAACCTATAGTCTTGGCAACAGCCTGGGTTATTTTAGAATTTCCATGGTACCTCTTTGGCCAACAGTTCACAAGATATAACCAAATCCTGGTACTTGAAGCATCATTTGGTATTGGAGAAAATTCTGAACATTTAAAAGAAGAGAAAAAAGATACATGAAAATATTTTTTGAGTAAAAAGAGGGAAATCCACAGAAAGACTTCAGATACAAATATCAAGGGATATTCTCATTTTTGTAGTTATGTTACTAATAGTAGTTAATGAAACAATACTCTGTAGTAGGACGGGTAACTGAATAATGCAAGTGTGATAGGCACACCCACTATTCTACATCTAGTAGAATACTGTTCACCTTAAAGAAAATGAAAGAAATTCTGACATATCTTACAGCATGGATTTTCTCTGGCAATGTTAAAGAGTAAAATAAGCTAATTAAAAAGGTAAATACTTTACAATTCCATCTATGTATCTGTTTAAAAGAGGTAAAGTCATAGAAACAGTATAATGATGGGTGATGATGGCTTAGAAAGGACAGGATTGGAAGTTATCATTTAATAGATGTCACACTTTGTCTTTACAAAATTATAAAGAGTGGAGGGGGAATAAAAAAAAGTAATATGGGAATGAGTGTGAGTGCAATGCATTGTATACACGCATCAAATCCTTAAATATAAAATACACTTAACTTCAAAATTCTGACTTATTTTTAAATTCCCCCAACTTTTAAGTGATAGATTTTTCCATTGTCATGCAAACACCTCTAGAAAATTGAAAAGAGGACATATTCCTGTGCTTTTCTCTGAGGGCAGAATAATTCCAACATTAAAACCATACAAAGATGCTCCAAGAGGAGAAACATTCAAGTCATTGAATTTTAAGTACAGTTATAAATATGTAAATACTCTTTTAAATATTAACAAATATAACTACTGAAAAACATATTTATAACATAATAGGTCTAAAAAATTGGCTTCATCCCAGTTTTACAGAGATGAGTTAATATTTTTAAAAATAAAAACATGTAAGTCTATAAATTAAGAAGTTAATTGGAGAAATAATATTTTTAGCAAATATAAGGGAAAATTTGATTTAAGTCAAAACCCTTTCTTAATTAATGCTCATGAAGTTATTAATAAACAGTAACTTCTTAATTTCATGAAAGTTATCTATAATTTTAAATCTCAGGAAATACAACCCTGCATGATGTTTATAATCATGAAAAAATTATAACAAACACATATATTCCAGATCATATTGCAAGTCCTTACTAGTAAAGGAAATTAAGAAATTAGACTCATAAAGATTTGCCAGTGACAAATCTACAAACAGACAGCCTAAAAGAATTGTAATTGTTCAGAGCAGAGGACTCAGCAAAGTAGTAAATTATAAGACCAATCTGCAATGGGCCTGGGAACAATAGGATCTGTGGCTCATTCAGAGAAACAGTTACAAGACTATCAGAGATTATCTGAAAATTAATTTTATGAAAGATATGTGGGACCACAAAGACAGATTTAATACTTGAATGTTTTTCAATAATTTAAAAAATGGAGAGTGATAGACTATCATACAAAATAAAATATCCTGACACAGTGTTCTTCAACACATTCACCAAGGGAATTAAAATATTGAAAGATAAATATTGAGAGACGTTATTTGTAATGCTCAGAGATGATTGATAATTATCTATATAAAATAAACAGACTTTTAAATCAATATAAAAGGCACAAACAACCCATTAGAAAAAATAGAAAAATATACATATAGACATTTAGTGAATAAAACCATGGATAAGAAACCCGAGATGTGTCTAATGATAGGAACGAAATAAAAACTGAAACAAGACACCATTTTGTATAAACCTTTTACAGAATTTTGTATTAGAAATTATGTAAATCTATAACATCATATTGCTGCTTGGGCTGATGTAATAAATTAGTAAAACTGCTTTAAAAAATGTTTCAGTGTGTATTTCCTAAACTTAACTATTTGTATATATACAACACAGCAGTTCTACCTTAATTATATACACAAAAGAAAAATTGAGCATATAAAACATGAAACATACATGAGTATGTTTATTTTATACTATCACTATTTATCATAGCAAATTAGAAGTCAAGGTGGCTCATTGTTTATGAATGGGAGAATGGCTAAACTAAGTTTAGAATAGTCACATGACAGCACATTATAAACAGACCAAGGAAACTGCTAATTTGTAACATTGTGGACAGATTTTAGCAATTGAATGCTAAGAAATTCTATTAGTCATCATATCATTGCTATAATAAAATAACTGAGATGAACAATTATAGGCAGGAAGGTTTATTTTTGTTCATACTTAGGTTTTGTAGTCAGATATTAATCACAGGCATCTTATTGATAGGGTAATAACATTTATTAAAGGAGTCAATAGCATCTTACAACAGAAACAAAGGGCAGGAAGGTTGGAACAATCTAGTCATCTAAACAGAACAGGTTCCCCCTTTCTGTGATGGAAAAGCAGAGAGTGCTGTGGACATGTACCCAGATTTTTAAGCTGTTCCCAGGCATGCCTCAAGATAAAGCTTCAAAGGTCAAAGTTAATCCCATACCTTCTCTGGCCAAAGAGGCCACATCTCTAAGTCAAAGTGATACACTTGATTCCTACTACAGGCTTTAGTTCACAGTGATTTCTTTGAAGGCTGCAGCAAGGGAGAAAGACTATGGTGGATGACCACATGACCATGCTTGAGTAAAGCTGTTTGGCTCATGGCAGCTAGGAAGCAAAGAGAAAATATCTAACTATTCAATCATCATCAGAGGAGCTTCACTGGGCAGCAGGTAGGAACAGATCTACAGAGACCATAGCCAGACATTACATGAATAGAGAGTCTAAATGAGATGGCTCCATCAAATTCCTCTCCTCAGACCTCAGGGAATCACGCAGAAGAGGAAGTGGGAAGAGTGTCAGAGCCAGAGGGGGTGAAAGACACAAGGAGAACAAAGCTCTCTGAATCAGCTAGACAAGTTGCATATGAACTCACCAAGATTGAAGCTGAAAGCATAAAGCGTATGTGGGCCTGTACCAGGTTGTCTGTTTTCATTATGGCCTTGTTTAGTATTTTTATGGGACTCCTGAGTGTGATAATGAGTGGATCTCTGATTCTTGTGCCTGCTCTTGGAGCTCTTTTCCTTCTGTTGGATTGCCTTTCCAAACTTTGATGCAATAATTTTTGCTTTCTTTTTTATTTTTTATTTTGTCATGTTTGGTTGCAATCTCTTAGAAGCCTGATTTTTTTTTATAATGAGAGACAGAAAGAAAGCAGATTAAAAAGGAGAGAAGATAGAAAGAGATTGGGAAGAGTAGAAGAAAAAACTATAATCATGGCATATTGTATGAGAAGATCTATTTTTAATAAAAGGAGAAAAATTTTTAAAAATTTCTAAAAGGAAGGACAAGACAAGACATACCCTTTATGGCTAAACCTTTACTATGTACATCTTCCAACCCGGCTCTACAGTCTAAAGTTTCCACCCTACTCCACTAATAACATCTGATTATAAATCCATCAATAAATTTGATGATGTCAGAGCACTCACAATCCAATTATTTCTAAATATCACCACCAGCTATGGACTAAATCTCCAACACAAAAACCTTCAGAGGTTTCTTGACCCAAACCATGACATTAACCCTAAGAGGGGTAGATAGATTCTGATGTTAGTTTTATAGAGTCTAACATAATTAAAATAAAAGCAAGATTTGGGGGGCTACATCGATGTGAAATGAAGCAGCACTCAAAAGAAAACAAGACCATAGAAATCATTATTAATGAAAGGGAGAAAAATTTCCAGGCAGAGAAAGCCAGAAATGTAAAAGAATGAGAAAACAATGGGATTTTTAATAAATTAACTTTTATTATTTGCATTCATGGCGTTTTTGAATGCTAATTAAATTATTTAAATGTTCTTAAAAATTATGAAGAAAGTAAATGACGTACAATAGCTGTCTAGTTAAATTCTATCCACCTGAGGTTCACAGAGAATTCAAAAACAGAATTTGTTTTCAAGTTGCAAGCACTAGAAACTGGCAGATTGGAAAGCGTAGCTGTTAAGAGTAAGAGGATAGTTGAAAATGAAAGAGTAGAATGAAAACACAATTAACTATCAGAAAATTAAATAAGACCTGAGAAGAAACTTCCCCACCATCTTTTTGAGTCACATGTGACCCACTAAGTCAATGAGTCATCTCCATGGTTCATAATAAAGCTAAGTAGTATGAGCATGCTCTTCTCTATAGTGAGGAGTTATTGTTGGGTTGAACTTAGATTCTAAGGCAGCTTCCACAAGGAAGCAATTGTTAAATATGTCTAGAGGGAACCAGCTGTGGGAAAACTATTAATTAGCCACAGCCATTATATGCAGAGTAATTGGTTAACTCAATGGAGAAAACAGAGGAGTTGAAGTGATGTTCTCTTGATTTGGAAAGAAAAGCATACAAGGATTTTATTGTTCCCTATGGACCAGAAAGAAGATTTTTAGAAAGACGAGAGTAGCTCAAGCTAAAGAGCTAAAACAAGATACTTATTGATTTAAGAAAGACCAGCAAGAGTGTCTGTGAAGGATAGGGCACAGCCAGCCAAGATATGCTTGCAAAGACTTTAGATTGTTAGGCTCATTAATGTGAGGCCAGAAAATAGTAGAAAATAAACAACCAAAATAAAACCCATGGTGAATCTTGAATTTTTTCTTATTATAGTCACTATTGGAATTATTCAGAATAATTACAGAAAGAGTTTAATAGAAATGGCTTAAAGGTATCATATACAATCTCTATCAAAAGTACAAAACTATATCAAACTTTTCCTCCACTAAAACCAAAATAAATAACTTTTAACCAAGCTACCCAAGAACATAACATGCTCATCAGCAAGTTTTTTACTTGAAGATCAATTTTAATCTTAATTATTCTTAATTTTTTGCATTCTACTGTATTTATATGCAGGCTAGTTTCTCTTGGAAAAATATTCTAAAAGACTCAGTTGTTGAACAAAAGAGATAATTCTCTTACAGCACACATAGGGTCTGATAGACCTTGGTTCATTAATTCATATTATATTTTGAGAAAAATTTTCTATAATTATCCTTTCTTGATTCCACTTTTTGCTTGAGCTTATTTTTTGTTAAGCATGTATATTTCTAGTCAGGCTTGAATACAAAGGCTGAAAACCCCTGCATTTAGAGACTGACAGAAGAAGATTCAAATAAATTTCCCACATGAGCTGTACCATTCTTAAGCATATACCCAAAGAACTCCATGACCTACTCATGGAGATATAGAGCTATCTATTTATGCATCACTACTCCAGTCAGAACAGCTAAGAGATAGAAACAGCCTAGATGTCCATCAATAGACAAGTCGATAATAAAAATGTAGTATATAAGACAATGGCTCTTATCTAGCTATTAGAAAAAAGGAAATTTAGCTAAATTTATAGAGCTGGAAACAATTATTCTAAGTGACATAATTCAGACACAGAATGGCAATCATTTCATGCTTTTCCCTACCTGTGACAGTTAGCTTTGAATCTTTAGAGATGTGTTGTGTTCAATTTGGAATATTCACAGAAGCCAAGAAACTGTCAACAGGTCATAGGAAGAGACTTTTAAAAGAAGGGAGATAGAATATACTAGTATTGAGGGTTAAAAGGTAATGATGAAATTGGCGGGGTTAAATTGGAGAAGGAGAGGCTAACATGATAGAGGAGGAAATATGGAAAGGGATAAATAACACTAAACACCTTTCAAAAATCCAAATACTCCAGAGAAGTCTACTACCATAGAAGCGTCCATAGAAACACATTTAAAAAGTTAAAAGGTTGAGGTAAGACCCTGTTTCTACTTGACTTATAGAAAATTAAGAAATAGAAAGTCAAGTTGGTACTCTCTTGGAAACTTTATGCCTACTGGGTAGCTTGAGAGTAATATGTAGGCTGCTAGAAAAAAATAATGATGAATCTTACCCATCTGTGAAGCCTGTGAGCTACAATAATGACTACACAGGCAAGCCATGCCCACTGGCAAGCCATGCCTACTGACACAATAGTGGCAGGAACATCATGGGAGTAACTAACCACTTTCTAATTGAATTTAAGTGCCACTCCACAAGATAAAAGCCATACCTTGCATCAATATTAGGCCAAGAACCTATGGTAAGATAAGCATAGGCCTAAAGGGAGACTCTATTAGCATCATGTTGCTAAATAAATATAATATTAAATTGACTCATAATGACTTATTACATACTCATAGATTAATGCTTCTCTCAACCCTCACAGAATCACAGAAGCTTTTGTTTTCAGTAGATGGAAATTAATACACATAGAGACCCACAACTAGCCAAGATGCAATTACTCAGAGAACACAGAGTGCTCAGCTCTAAAGGGTACATATATATTGTAACCTCTTACCAAAGGACAAGGACCATCCAGAAATAAAAGGTAGAAAGAGTGGAAGAGTCAGAAGAAGTAGATAACTACCAGGGAAAAAATGTCCTCTGAGAACAAGAGGGTAAATGAACAACACTGTGACAGCATATACATGATGTGAGCAAGTGCAAACCAGATGAAATCCACGCATGGAGAAAAGGCCAGGCATGAAATCCCACCTCTGCCAAAAGCAATGTTAGCAACTGTTAACTATTGGAAAGGATAGGTACTTTTCTTTAAGAATGTTATCAGTGATGAATCGATAACACTCCAGTTGAAGACCACATATTCAAGAATATTTGGACAACACAATGTCTTAACAGGGGAAACAGACATAAAGCTGGGTGGTTGAGGAAGAGGGTAGACCTAAGAAGAATAGTGGAGTGCACACAATCAAAATATGCTATACAAAATTTTTAAAGAACTAATGATTTTTTCTTTAAATGACCTCAAGTTTGAAGCAAATCTGGGCTTTACAAAAAGACATTGTCGTGTGTGTGTGTGTGTGTGTGTGTGTGTGTGTGTGCACGCAAGTGCACACGCGTGTGTGTTTCTGATAAGTACCTAGAAATTTCCAAACTCAATTCTTGGAAAGTAGAAGAAAGACACATATCCAAATCTAAAAATAGTTTTTGAAGATGACTGAAAATGGGGGAGGGGTTTAGTGATGGTAAGAGCTTGCCTTGCTTGTAAGAAGGAAGACCTCCATATGAGGATCAATACTCCCCCTAACACATACCCACAAAAGCTGGATATGATGGTCTATGTTTGTTATTTCAGTACTGAGGAGATGAAGACGGAAGAATCCTAGTCAGCTAGCCTACTGTGCAAACACCAGTGCCTTTGCCTCACAAAACAAGGCATATGGCTTCTGAAGAAAGACCTGGAGGCAGGAACAGAAGCAAAAACTGGGAAAGGCCTGGCTTGCCTTGATCAAGAGTACCTGTCCAGGTATAGTACACCCAAAATGGGCTAGGCCCTCTCACATTAAAAATTAACCAAGAAAGTGTCTCACAGACATGTCCATAGCCTAATCTGATGGAGGCAATTCCTCAGTTGATGGTCCCTCCTTCCAGACACTTGTCTGTGTCAAGTGACAGAAACTACCCACAAATATGAGTATATTCATATGCACCCCCCACATATTCCACACACATTCACATACATTTGTATCCACATACATATATAATATGTATAATTAGATTACATTTCCCAAGCTTCTGCAGTTAGGCATGATCACTGAATAACTTCTGGCCATAGGAGTGTGGGAAGAAATGAGACGCTTCATCTCATCTGACAAACACATTTTTAAAAGCTTAAACAAGTGGTCTCCTTTCTCTTATATGTATCCCTTTACTACATGCTTTCCCCAAACCTGGGACCACCTTGGAAGCCTAGTACTAAGTCTTTGTGAAAACCAAATGATGCCAATGGACCAGATTCTAAACTACATGAAACACACACACCCCAGCCCATTCCCTAGGATGAGTCTCCCTTTCTGTGCTATAAGGTGACTGTATCAAACCTTGGGACTCATCTAGAACAGATTAAGTGTATGTTAATCCATGGTCTCTAAACCCATTATTACTCCATGGTAAAGTGTGAATTAATTCATATAAATTAAAAATTAGCACCAAAAGTGGCCTAGAATGTACACCTCTCTCACTTGAAGGCCACAGGCACTATGCCGCCACCTCCTATCAATCTCTGTCCTAAATTGCAGGGTAAAGTTAACCACAAATAATAAAGTCATGGAATCAAGCTGTTACAAATTGGCCACCACATCCTAGAGGCATTTGAACTCTAACTCTCTCTCTCTCTCTCTCTCTCTCTCTCTCTCTCTCTCTCTCTCTCTCTCTCTCTCTTTCTGTGTGTGTGTGTGTGTGTGTGTGTGTGTGTGTGTGTGTGTGTTAATAGAAAAAAGAGAGAAAGAGAAGAGAGAAGGAGGATGTGACTGGCGCTGAAAGATACTAGTCCAATAAGATTTTAAAATCTGGCTTGGTTGCAAGTGGGCAGGAGACAACAAAAGGTCTTTGGCTAGTTAGACGATGAAGCAGTTCCCATCTGCTGTCTTGTTCTTCCCATACCACTCTGAAGCTAGGTATTATTTTCTCCATTTACAATGAGAATCAGTGTCTCAGGAAGCAAAAGACCATAGCTTGTAAGCAACAGAGTTAGGATTCACACCCGAGTTGGTCTTATTTCAATGTCCTTGCTATTTCTGGTGTAAACATTTAAGCCTTGAGCCTTCAGAGTCTACCCTAAAGTCAATCCTAACCCTCCCTTTGTGAGACACGGTGCTTGTGACTACTAAATGGCCATTAGTGAAAATGTTACGTACAACTAAAACACAGAGAACATTTAAAATTACTTGTTGAAATGAAAGCTAGGCTCAAAGACAGCCCACTTTCAAGGGGGCCTGGTTTAAATGGCCAAATGCTAGAGGAAAAGGCATTAATGGAAGTTACCTTTCTGCTGGGCTTGCAAAACTTAGGCTCATGAATTCAAGAGAAGATTACGGAAGGGAAAAAAGGGATGGAGACTGCAGCCTCAGGAGCTTCACGGATCTCAGAGGCCAGGAGGTTGGCTTTTCCATAGTGCAATTAATCCATTCTATCCAGCCTCACTCCAGTTTCCAATTAATGTGCAGTAATGAATCCAACTGCCCCAAACATTTGCTAATTGAGATGCCTGCTGGCCAGGTCATCTCCCCCTCCCTTTGCTGACACCAAACTCGCTCCACTGTGCCAAGGCAAATGTTCTAGTTTGCTTTCTATTGCTGAGATAAACAATATGGTCAAAAGTAACTTGAGGGGAGGGTCTATTTCATCCTGTATATTGTTATAGTCTACCATTAAAGGAAGCCAGGACAGAAACCCAAGGTAGCAACTGAAGCAGAGTCCATGGGGGAACACCTCTTACTGGCCTGTTCCTCAGGCTCGTCATGTTCAGCAACCTTTCCCTCCCGGGATCACCTGCTCAGGAGTGGCACAGCACAGAGTAGACTTGAGCCTCCCATATCAATCACTGAATAATAAAATGCTCCCACAGGTTTGCATACAAACTAATCTGATGGAGGCATCTTCTCAGATTACTCCAGCTTGAGTCAAGTTGAGAAAAACCCAACATAGTAGAATAGTAGAGGTTTCTGCCTGTTGTATCTTCCCCTCCCCCTCTGTACAAGGAAAAATGACCAGTATACATAGAAGTAACCTTCTGGGACCAAAGTCACCAGCAGATATTGCTACTCAGGTTTGAGAATTGCTCTAATAGAAAATTCTTGACTGATCCTGGCTTTTTATTCTCTTGACTATTGTCAATTGTTACATAAGAGGAAAGGCTTCAAATTCAGAAGTTCTGGATATAGAGTTTAGACTTTTGTTAACAAGTAGGTTTACTTTGGGAAGTTACTATCAACCAGCTCAATGTGTTCACCTAGAAAAATCAAACTAATAAAGCAGACCCTAGAGTCATGGTGAAAAGAAAATGAATAAAATCGAAAGGCATAACATTGTTATTTTACTGTAGAGGGCATGGTCAACATGGATATGAGGGCATGTCTTCCCCAGATAAGCACATATTTGTCAATGACTGGTCAAATGTACAGGGTCTAAGACACAGGAACTTGTAGATAGGAAATAAGATGGAAATGAAAGGGCTACGGTGGTTTATGACTGGCAATAGAGGTGATCATGAACAGACAAGCTTCCGGTAGAGGTTTGAATCAAAATTCTCCTCACAGGCTCACATATTCAAACACTGGGTCCCCAGCTGGTGGTGCTGCTAAGGAAGGCGTGTCCTTAATGGAGGAAGTCCATCACTGGGAGTAGGCTTTGAGAGCTAAGGCCTTTCCCTACTGGAATCTTGTTCTCTATACTCTGTGCTTGTGGTTCATGGGGTGAGCACCCAGCTTCCTAGTCTACTGCCATGTCCATTGCCTCTGCCATTAGGGATTCTAACCTTTGGAAAGCATAAGCCAAAACAAACTCATCTATACGTTGTCTTGGCCATGGTGCTTTATCACAGCAACAGAAAGGTCACTACTCTAGTTTCACGAGAAATCAGATGTAAATAGAAAATGAGAAGGAAAGTAGCAGAAAGACAGAAATTCCAGGGCTCCTTGTCCATATGTCCCATGTTTCTCAGCCACCCAGCCACCCACAAGTCACAAAACATAGTGACTGTAGTGCTGTCTATCTAGCTGACTGGAGGCTCCAAAATACATTACAACCTTAACATTATTTCCTTTTCTTCTTTATTATAAAAGGTACCCCAAAGAGGCACCTTCTCCTTGGCCAACATTTTTTTTGTCCCTGCAATGTAGGGGGCAAGGATATAAAAATCAATACTGGAGGAGAGATGTTGGTAACATTTATCAGATGTCAATGTCAGGAGGCCAACATTTCCAGGCACTTATCTTCTGTTATTGTTCCAGAGGATGAATGTTGAAAAGCAAGACAAGCTCTTTTTCAACAGGAAAAGAAAGAGGTCAGTATACTGAGAAAGCAAAAAAATCCAATCATTAAGGTTTCTCTGATGGAGGAGACATGGGCCACCAAAGGAGAAGTATTATAGTTTGTTTTGGCTTGAATTCTAAACAGGATTCCCCATTGAGGTCCTGGGAACCCCAGGAAGGCTGAATCACCAAGGCTGCCAGTGGATGAGGCAAGGAAAGTACACAGGGACAATGAAGGTGGCATGTGTTGCTGCTGTTGTGGCTGGAGATGCTGTGCCTGATGCTGGAACTGGGACTCTGCCTAGTGACAGCACATCCTGGTGGCCCTCACACTCTTAATGGAAAAGGATATGCCACATCAGTGACCTTTCTCAAGCCCATTGCCCTCTGTAGCCATCTAATGCAAACCATGGGTTATCTGCCTCTGTATTTACACTGTTTAAAATGAGATCTTAACTTCTTTAAAATTCATCTCACCCTAAGAAAGAGAGTTCAGATACTCTAGACACAATGGCAGGAATGGAGGTGTGGTAGGAATTTTACCTCTCCTGGTGGCCTCGGGTCTCAAACCGACAGACAGATAACAAAGAATAGTAGCTGTTTTTCACTTATTTGTTCAATAAATATGTATTGAGTGCCCCCTGCGTGACAATGTTTCTGTCATACTGCTGATATGAAAAAGAGGCCAATTCCCTTCTGTCCGAGATCTGGGAAAGCAGATTTTAAAGCAGGAATTATAAAAGAGTGTGTGACATGCTCAAGTATATCAATGAAGAGAAATGAAGACACTTCACGATAGGCAAAACAAGGAAGTGATCCTGAAGATGGCTTAATTCAAGCGCTCCCATCACAAGCCAGGCAAGTGAGTCCTCCAAAGGGGACTCTAGAGAGTCTAATGGGAGACTGCTCATGTGAATGGTTGAAGGTGTCTCCACAAGCAGGTAAGGATCTTGTGCTTAAAGGTTTGGCATGGGGCCAAAAGCAGTTCTGATTTTGGATTCTTTCAGATTTCAGAATATTTGCAAACACATAATGAGATATCTTGGGGATGGGATTCAAGCATAAACACAATATTTATTTATGTTTTATATGTTCCTTGTTCATGTGGGTGAAATACAATTTTGAGGAGTGTTTTCAGTGTGCCCCCATTTTGACTATGACCTATCCGATGAGTTCAGGAGTGAAATTTTCTGCTTACAGCATCAAGTTGGGACTCAAAAATTAAGATTTAGAGAACCCTGTGTCTTATTTTCA
This sequence comes from Sigmodon hispidus, assembly GCA_004025045.1. Taxonomy (NCBI): domain Eukaryota; kingdom Metazoa; phylum Chordata; class Mammalia; order Rodentia; family Cricetidae; genus Sigmodon; species Sigmodon hispidus. The sequence goes on from PVIH01000196.1 coordinate 201,435, forward strand.
GACTTAGTACTCAGTCTATGTTAGGATCTGATTGCCAAAGTGTCCTTATGTGGACTTTTGAGTACGAGTCACATCTCTTCTAAAAACCTCCACAGATGACCTTGGCCTTAAGCAGTTTCTCCATTTCATAAATGCCAAGCTCTTGGCTGACTGGACTTCTCAGATCTAGTGCACCTAAACCCTAGACAGAGTGTAACAAGATGCAGCTCCCACATTAGCTCTTCGGCTCTCTGCACCATGGCAATAATGGGAGCTAGGACCACCCAAATCTCAAAGGTCTATCCCTCTACAAAATATGAATTAGCAGTATCCTCAGAAAAGCAAACAGCAAAACACAGTCATCCTAGGCTCGGTGACCTTGAAGGTGACCTTGCCCCTAGCTGAGCACACTAACCTCAACAGTCTGCTTCTCTGAGGCTGGGCCCAGGTTTAGCTCTTTAAAACCATCCACACTATCTACCAATCCAGCACTACAGAAAGTATTAGAGGGAAAACTCCAATCTAAGGACCCCACGTACACCCATGAAACCACAAACAATCAATAACTCCACAGACGAATAATACAGAGAAAGTAAATACAAACAAGTTACCACCAAAAATGGCAGGAAATATCAATCAGTGGTCACTAATTTCCCTTAATATCAATGGACTCAACTCTCCTATAAAATGTCACACACTAACAAGATGGATACAACAACAGAAGCCATCCTGTTGCCTACAAGAAACACACCTCAACCACAAAGACAGACACAGGCTTAGAGTAAAGGGTTGGGAAAAGATTTTCCAGTCAAATGGTCCTAAGAAACAAGCGGGGGTTGCCATCCTAATATCTAACAAAGTAGACTTGAAGCTAAAAGCAATTAAAAGGGAGCAAGATGGTCACTACTTATTCATCACAGGAAAAATTTGTCAAGAGGAGATTTCAATCCTGAATATTTATGACCCTAATATAAGGGCACCTACCTATGTAAAAGAAACACTGCTAAAGCTCGAATCCCACATCAATTCTTACACCCTAATAGAGGGAGACTTCAATACCCCACTTTCAACCCTGGATGGGTCAACCAGACAGAGACTCAACAGAGAAATAAGGAGTCTAAAAGAAGTTATGATGCAAATGGATTTAATAGATATCTACAGAAGCTTCCACCCAAATGCAAAGGAATATACATATTTCTCAGCTCCTCATGGAACTTTCTCCAAAATTGACCACATAATTGGTCATAAAGCAAGTATCAACAGATACAAAAATATGAAAATAAACCCTTGTAACATATAGGACCACCAGGGCCTAAAGTTAGAGTTCAACAACATCAAAAATCAAAGAAAGCCTACCAACTCATGGAAACTAAACATCACTCACCTGCACCATCTCTGGGTCAAGGAAGAAATTAAGAAAGAAATCAAAGTCTTCCTAGAATTTAATGAAAATGAATCCACAATGTATCCAAACTTGTGGGACACAATGAAAGCAGTCTTAAGAGGAAAATTCATAGCACTAGATGCCTATATGAAAAACCTAGAGAAATCCCACACTAGAGACCTAACAGCTCAGCTGAAAGCCTTAGAACAATTAGAAGCAAACTCACCTAGAAGGAGTAGACAGCAGGAAATAATCAAACTTAGAGCTGAAATCAATACAATTGAAACAAAAAGAACAATACAAAGAATCAATAAATCTAAGAGTTGGTTCTTTGAGAAAGTTAACAAGATAGATAAGCCCTTAGCCAAACTAATCAAAAAACGGAGAGAGAGTGTTCAAATCAACAAAATCAGAAATTAAAAGGGGGACATAACAACAGACCCCCAGGAAATCCAGAGAATTATCAGATCATACTTTGAAAATCTGTATTCCACAAAAATGGAAAACCTAGAAGAAATGGACAGCTTTCTGGACAGGTACCATCTACCAAAATTAAATGAAGATCAGATAAATTACCTAAACAGGCCTATAACCCTTAAGGAAATTGAAGTTGTCATTAAAAGCCTCCCCAAAAATAAAAGCCCTGGTCCAGATGGTTTCAGTGCCAAATTCTACCAGACATTCAAAGAAGAATTACTACCGTTACTCTTCAAACTATTTCACACAGTAGAAACTGAAGCAATATTGCTAAATTCCTTTTACGAGGCCACAATTACCCTAATACCCAAGCCACTCAGACACAACAAAGAAGGAGAATTACAGACCAATTTCCCACACGAATATTGATGCTGAAATTCTCAACAAAATTTTAGCAAACTGTATACAACAATGTATTAAAAATATCATCCACCACGACCAAGTAGGCTTCATTCCAGAAATGCAAGGCTGGTTTAACATACAAAAAACCGTAAACGTTATCCATCATATAAACAAACTAAAGGAACAAAACCACATGATCATATCCTTAGATGCGGAAAAAGCCTTTGACAAAATCCAACACTCCTTTATGATTAAAGCCCTGGAGAAATCAGGAATACAGGGAGAATATCTAAATATAATAAAGGTGATTTACAAGAAGACAACAGCCAGTATCAAACTTAATGAAGAAAAACTCAAATAATCCCACTAAAATCAGGAGCTAGACAAGGATGTCCTCTCTCCCCTTATCTATTCAATATAGTTCTCGAAGTTTTAGCTAAAGCAATAAGAGAACAAAAAGAAATTAAGGGGATACAAATTGTAAAAGAAGAAGTGAAGCTATCTCTATTTGCAGATGATATGACTGTATACGTAAGTGACCCACAAAATTCTTCCAAGGAGCTGCTATGGCTGATAAACAACTTCAGCAATGTAGCAGGATACAAGATTAACTCAAAGAAATCAGTAGCCCTTCTATACACTAAAGATAGAAGAGCTGAAAAAGAAATAAGGGAAACATTACTCTTAATAATGGCTACAAATAGTATTCAATACCTTGCAGTAATTATAACCAAAGAAGTAACAGGCCTATTTGACAAAAATTTTAAATCATTGAAGAAAGAAATTGAAGAGTATATCAGAAAATGGAAAGCTCTCCCATGTTCCTGGATAGTTAGGATCAACATAGTAAAAATGGCAATTCTACCAAAAGCAATCTACAGATTGAATGCACTGCCCATCAAAATCCCAACACAATATTTTTTGGACCTTGAAAGAATAATACTCAATTTCATTTGGAATAACAGGAAAGCCAGGATTGCCAAAACAATTTTACTCAACAAAAGAACCTCAGGAGGTATCACCATCCCTGACTTCAAGTTATACAATAGAGCAACAGTAATAAAAACAGCCTGGTACTGGCATAAAAACAGACTTGTGGACCAATGGAATAGAATTGAGGATCCAGACATTAACTCAAAAACCTATGAACACCTGATCTCTGACAAAGAGGCCCAAAATATTCAATGGAAAAAAGATAGTATATTTAACAAATGGTGTTGGCATAGCTGGATGGAAGTGTGTAGCAAAATGCAAATAGATCCAAGTCTGTCACCCTGCACAAAACTCAAATCCACTGGATCAAAGACCTCAACATAAACCCAGCCACTTTAAACTTGATAGAAAAGAAAGTGGGAAATACACTTCTATGAATTAGCACAGGCGACCACTTCCTAAATATAACACCAGTGGCACAGACACTAAGACCAACAATCAATAAGTGGGATCTCCTGAAGCTAAGAATCTTTTGTAAAGCCAAGGACACTGTGAATAGGACAAAATGACAGCCTACAGAATGGGAAAAGATTTTCACCAACCTTACAAGTGATAGAGGACTGATCTCTAAGATATGTAAAGAACTCAAGAATCTAGAGCCCAAAACCTTGAATAACCCAATCAAAAAATGGGGTTCAGATCTAAAAAGGGAATTCTCAGCAGAAGAATTACGAATGGCTGAAAGGCGCCTGAAAAAGTGCTCATCATCTTTAGCCATCAGAGAAATGCAAATCAAAACAACTTTGATATACCACCTAACACCTGTTAGATTGGCTAAGATAAAAGACACAGAGGACAGCCTATGCTGGAGAGGATGCGGAGCAAGGGGAACACTCCTCCATTGTTGGTGGGAGTGTAAGCTTGTTCAGCCACTCTGGAATACAGTATGGCGGTTTCTCAGAAAACTGAGAATCAATCTCCCCAACGACCCAGCAATACCACTTCTGGGTGTATACCCTAAAGATGCACAGTCACACTCCCAATGCATTAGCTCAACTTTGTTCATAGAAGCTTTATTTGTAATAGCAAGGACCTGGAAACAACCTAGATGTCCCTCAACTGAAGAATGCATTAACAAACTGTGGTACATCTACACAATGGAGTACTACTCAGCAGTAAGAAAAAAAGATATCCCAAAATTTGCAGGCAAATGGATGGATTTGGAGAATATCCTCCTGAGCGAGGTATCACAAACTCAGAAAGATAAGCAGGGGATGTACTCACTCACTAGTGGACTCTAAACAAACAAACAACAAAAAAGCCAAACATGCCCAAGCTGCAAACCACAACCACTGAACAGCTTGGGATCAGAAACACCCTGGACTGACTCCTTGGATCCCACTCCCCCTCGAGGAACACCTGACTCAGTCTTGAGGTTGGGGGGAGAAGAAAGCTGGATCTGCCAGGAGTGGAGACTGAACTAAGCAATACTGGGACAGTGGGACCTTGGGACCCCCTGCCGCCTGCCCAGGGAGGAGATGGGGAGTTGTGGAGAAGAGAAAATGACCTGATGTGGTAGGAGGGGGAAGGAACCTTGAATAAGAATATACAAGGATAGAAAGTGTGGCTTCTTTGTTCACAATAATAAAAATAATAAAATAAAATAAAAATAAAACCATCCACACCCTGTTACCCATCCCTCAGGATTTAGCTTCACTCCATCCGTTTGCCCATACTGTCTCCTAGAACCTAGATCTCCTTCCCATCTTCACGTGTGGCTACCTGTTTCCTCCTGCCTACCTTCTCCAGAGATGACCATTGCCAGCCCAAACATTTGTATCTGAGTCATCTCTCTGAGTTTTGTTTGGCATGCCCCAACCGCAATCTCCTCTTTGATTTCTGGTTAAGTATCTGACTCATTGTCCATCATTTCTCCTCACCTAGCAATTAGTTTCAGATGCAAATTTTGACTGATTTTTTCCCCTTATTCATTTCCTCCAGTTACAGATCTATCACTAACCCCAGCTGTTCCTCAGAATCTCAGTTATAGATTTGTGTTGTCATATATCTACTGCTATGGCCAAATACCTGAGAGAAATGAGACAAAATGTTTTAAATTTTCCTCATGGAGTCAGAGGCTTTAGAGTCAAATCCATTAGACGTGCAGTGAGGCAAGACATCAGAATGGCATAAGCATGTGGCAGAGGTAGCTGCTCATATCATTGCAGCCAGAAAGCAGAGACAGAGGTAATAACCTAGACCATGTAGACCCTTCAAGGACATGTTTCCAGTGACCTATTTCCTCCTCATAACCTCTATCTTCTAGTTTCTACCAGCTCCCAATAATGGCATCAGATTATGAATTCCTCAATTAATGTATCCATTAATCACACCCAGGCTCCCCATGATCCAATCACTTCCCATGAGACCCACCTGAAGCACCACATTGAGGACTAAGCCTTCCACATGGGATCTTTCTAGGGGACCACTTCATGTCACAGACACAAGATTCATAACCATATGAGCCTCTGGGACAAGACTATGCAAGGGTCTTCTTTGCAGTCTACCCAAATTCTCACATATACTGATTTCCCAGTGAGTCTTTGTATGGTGGACAAGTACTGACATATGGGCTTAGTCACCATATGTCACAGACAAGGGTGTCCTTAATGGCCTGGTCAATCCCAGCTGCTGTGTGTGTCTTAGCATCCCCTCTGCCAGCCCAACCTGCTCCTATCTTCCAATTCTAAACCAAAACTGGAATTTTAAATCCCTAACTATTGTAGTTGCTTGGAAGTCCTAGGGATGTAGTCAATGGTCTAGGGAAATAAAAATAAATAAATAAATAATGCTGCTTCAAATTTAGCATTTACACCCAGGTCCCCACCATGTCCTCACACTCATCTCCAATCTGTCTTCTCCTCTCCTCCCTCTTCCACCCTACTACATACAAAGAAAAAATAATAGCAAGTAGGAAGGCTAATTCTAAGTTAGTATAGTCCCAGCATGTATCCTGGCCTGCCTCTAGTCCTGTTATTTTCTCCTGTGTCTGGCTTTGACAAGACTGATGACATTTACGTTTTCCAAAAGCTTCAATAAAAGGCACTTTAGCTGCAATCACCTCCATCTAATTTCCCCAGTCAATTTTTTTTTTTTGCTTAAATCACACAACAGGACTGAGGCCTGAGCTGTTCTGACAACTTGTCACCAAATAGGGATCAGCCCAAATGGGACGCCTTGCAAACCAAGGACAAAGGAGGGGGTACAGACAGACTAAGTGGCCTGAAAATGAAGTGGGATGCTAGAAAAGGAGAGGAGATTGGCAAGAGACAGTGGGTTAAGGTTCTAGAACAGGTGTGTAAGGAAGGTCTGGAGCCAGAACAAACAGAAAATGTTTCTTTGCCGAAAGAGAAAGCTAAAGGATGCTGTGTCTGAAAGGGCCCATTGTTCTATTGTACAAGGCGCCGTCAACTAGAGATGGTATCTAGAGTGCAAGCACCAAGCTCAGAGAATGGAGCCCAAGGGGACAGGATGATACCTTTCTTCTACAACATGCTCTGGATAGCATCTGGTAGCATCTAAAGGAAACCAAAGCCCAAATGTCCTGATCCCAGGAGCACTGTGGTTCAATGTGAAGTAAACACACTAGATAAACTTTCCACCCATTTTTAAACAGATTTACTTGTTAGTGTTTATATACACCAAAAAGTGTTCAGATTTTATAAGAATTGTCTCAATCATTTTCACAGGGTAAAGTCATTCACAAAATCACCACTCCTGTCAAGTAAAAGAACATGTTAAGAAATCTTAAACATAAATTTCTTGGAGCTGCCAGTTGGGAGATCCATGAAAGGGTTTCGGCCTCATTTTAAAAAACTGTGGGTTAGTTGTGCTGCTTTTGTACTTATTGCCAGCGTGTATATGTGTGTGTGTGTGTGTGTGTTACTGCACACACACACACACACACAGAGGCACACAGAGGCACACGTGTGTGTGTCTACATGTGTGTATGCCTACCTGCATGTGTGTGTGTGTGTGTGTGTGTGCCTGCATGTGTGTGTGAGTGTGTGCGTGTGTATGCCTGCGTATGTATAAAAGACACAGGGACAGAAATGAAAGAGACCAAATCATATTGCTACACATATTAATGTTATTTATTTATTCATTTTGATGTTTCATATCATAATTACTTATTCTTTATGGCATTAATAGATATTTGTGAGGGTTATTTTTGCCAGTTTGGAGAATTTTTTTTTGTCCAATTCTGTTGTTCTACTTAGCTTCTCTGGTACAGTGATAACACTGACCAAAAGCTACTAGGGGAGAAAACTGATCTGTTGTTATTGTTAGCTTTTAGATTCCACTCTGTCACTAACAAAGACAAGGCAAGAACTCAGAGGCAGAAACTGATGCAGAGGTAACAGTAGAAGGATGCTGACAAGACTATTTTCTTTTTTTTTTTCTTCTTTATTTATTTTGTATTTATCAAAAAAAACAGTAAAATGAATTTAAAATGCTGAAAAGTTAACAATAACTATAAAGAAGATAAAAATCATAAGCATGACTTATCAAGGGTGATAATGCAAATAAGATTGCTACACATATATTTACTTTGTGTTCAGCTTTTCCTCTGAATTTTTTTTTCCATCCCTGTATATCCTTATTCAAGGTCCCTTCCCCCTCCCACCACATCAGGTCATTTTTCTTCTCCGCAACTCCCCATTCCCTCCCTGGGCAGGGAGCAGACAGTCCTATGGTCCCACTGACCCAATAATTCTTGGATCAGTCTCCACTCCTGGCCAAATCCAGTTTTGTCCTCCCTCCCTCAAGAGTGAGTCAGGTGTTCCTATAGTGGGGTCCGAAGGGTCAGTCCAGGGTGTTTCTGATCCCAAGCTGTTCATTGGGCTGACAAGACTATTTTCAATGGCCTGCTCAACTGAATTTCTTATACCATCCAAGACCAACTGCCTGGATTGCCTTACCCCAATGGGCTTGGCTCTCCCATATCAATAATTCATCAATATAATGCTCCCACAGACATGCCCACAGGCCAGTCTGATGGAGACAAGTCTTCAATTGAGATTCCCTCATTCCTAGTGACTCTAGCTTATTTAAAGTTGAAAAAATTGACCAGCCCAGTTGGGCATCAAACCCATGGCCTCATGTATGCTAAGCAAGCACTCAACTTCTGAACCACACCCCAATTTCCTTTGGAGCCCTTGTTAGCAATACTTCCACAAAGCCATCTTCCTGTATTGGTGATGCCTCAGTTCACATTGAGGAGTAAAACTACCTTCCACACTTGTGCTTTGGCTTTGGTGAATCACAGCCAACCATTTTCCAAAGTGGTCACATCAATTCATTCTTTTCCACAGCAGACTAAGGGAGTTCCAGTGCTGGACATTCTCAACCACACACAATGCAGTCACTTTGGTGACTGTATATTGTTTGAACTCCCATTTCTTTGATTACTGAAGGTTTGTGTCCTTTTTCATACTCTGCTGACCATTTGCTTGTGTTTTCATCAACCAAAATGTTTGTCCATTTGTTTTGTGTTTGATTTTTAAGACAAGAGTTCTCTGTGTATTCCTGCATGTCCTGGAACTCAATCTGTAGACAAGCTGGCCTTGAACTCAGGGATCCAATTGCCTCTGGCTCCCAAGTGCTGGAATTAAAGGTATATGCCATCACCACCTGGCTTCTGTTTTTCTAGGAATAAAATAAATAATAGGAATTTGTTATCTATTCCGGAAATAAGGTCTTTTGTGTTTATATACACCTGGATCGCCTGTGTGGTGTGGTACCAACAGAATATCATACTCCCAACTTCAATTCCCCAGTCCTGTTCTTCCATCTCCCAGCTTTCATTCAGGCCCAATGTCACTCTCCACTGACCACGATCTGCCTCAGCCATCCTTCGCAGACCCACACACTACTTAATCCCCTCGGTAACAAATAGTTCCAAGGAGTAGAGAGAGTCGTATCCAGAGGGAATGCAGCATTGACAGACAAGCAAATTCTGACCCCAGTGCATCTATGAACTCAAAATAGAGTTGAAGGTGGGTGCAGATCTGAACTCTTCAGACAGCCCCATCATCTCTGAGAAAGAGAACATTATGGGGGACCAGATGTATCAGTGGGAGGACTTTCATAGATCCCAGATGATAAACACTTAGAAAAAATAGATTTGGTAGAAAATTTATTTCCAGAAGGAAAGGCTAATGGTCTGAATAAAATTTGGGTCAAAATTTGGTCTCATTGCTGCCTATAATGACTAGCCATTAGAGCTGACCAAAGAGTGTCTGGTTTTAACATTTAAAGTTCTTCCTATGAGGAACTTCTCAATGTCAAGGGAACTGGTGACCCTACCATTACCTCCTTAAAAGGAAGATGATCTTCTGATAGTGAGTGGGCTCCAAAACGTTCCCTATGCCACTTATTCCAACTAAGTTGAAAATAGAATGCCATTCGTCTATACCATTGGTTCCATATCTGACTCTTCGGTTATGTGGCTATCCTACAATATTATAGAAAATCAGAGTGAAAGAAATGCAAAATTCTGAAAAAGGTAGGCAGAGAACTATACCTATGTTAGCATTTCCAAAATAATGGTACCTACCAGGCACTGAGCACCACAACATACGAGACATCCCACTAGGTTTTCTGTGTTAACAATTCCTGTTCATCTTCATGTTGGCCCTGGTATAAGTACTGCTGTCAGCACTTCACTTGTGTGTAGAGAAGCAGAGACCCAGAGAGCTGGAGCACTTCAATCACTTAATACATTTATTCAACTAAAGAGTGGGTCTCAGCCTCCCCCTCCCCTGGCCTATTTCTAAAGGTTCTGGGTTAAACATCTGTGCTGAGGCAAATCACTCCTAATTAGTTTGTGCTACCAAGCTTTGACAGGTAAATGATGCTGTCTCACCTACCCCTCTTATACCTGCCCCATGATAAGTTGATAAGGTATTTTTATATGTATCAGCTCATTTGAGAACTACCTGCCAGGGTTGTCATGGAATCAAGTCACAACCTAATTTTTTTAAAAAAGAAATTTCTAAACAAAGAGATTGTTATTAATAACCCCAGAGAAAACCAGAGCATATCCACAAGGATGGGACAGACAGACTTTGTCAGATCTGAGAAATATTTCCCCTGAAGTGAGTTTTCTAAGCTTTGACATTCCTCATGTCTAATGATATCAGAATCTCAACTTATGGAAGGGGAAAAAATACCATCTGAGCATTAAAGGGGAAGTAAGAGGCTAGGTGGCCAAGCCAGCAGCTCAGTTCCAGGAATCTGTTTCACGAACATGTGTGCTTAACAGGAAATGCAATGATTTGGGCATTTCACCTGTGTTTCCCAAGCTGCTTTCACACCTTAGGTGGTATGAAAACTGATGTGAGACCTGTCTGAGTAGAACAATTAGATACTCCCCGTGTTTTAAAGGCTAGGCAGGTAATGGTATATCTAGCAAGGAAAAGAAATCAAACAAAGTGAGGTAATCATAGGACTAGACGGTCCTTAGGAGAAATCTTGTAGAAAAGATGAAGGATGGCCTTTGATGGACCATGTCTCAGCTGTGAACCCTAGAGAGATTGTAGATATCAATGGGAATAGAAACATCCCTTCTCCTGGGACCTTCTTTTGATCCCTGATGGATGGACAGTACGGACCTTTATCTAAGAACAAGCTCAAACTCATAGACAATACTAGCTCCAGCTTCAGGGGCTTCACAGATCCACACCCCCAGGACCTCTAGTTATAATCAGATCCTCATTTTAAAGAGAAGAAAACAGGATAGTCAGAGGTATGCTGACTTTTCCAAGATAAGTTACTGGGTTGTAGACCCAAGAAGACTCTTCAGGCTCCCTGTGTTGAGAATAGATATATCCCTATAGAAAAAACTAGAAGCAAAGCTTCTAATCAAAATTACATTTACTGTTCTTCACTGGGATATCTTATGTCTGTCCATCTTTTTACTGCCCGTGAAGTAAGGTACACAGACATCCCTGCAATGGTCATCAAAATCATGAACTGGAGGTCCCTCTCCAAAGAGAATAGAAACTACTCAAGCCCCTGGAGAGAAGTATGAACAAATGTCCAGAGAGAATTAAGAATCTAGCAATGGTATCAAATTTCTTCTTCCCAAAAGAGAGAGTATCTTATCATTCTCACTGACTCCAAATCTGGAGAGTTTCGCCCTCTAGCAGCCTATTAAGGAAGAAGAGAACTACTTTCTCTTTACCCAGAGGACACCTAAGAGCCCTTCTCCCTGGCTTCCTGAGGTCAAGGACAGTGTTGAAAACTGTCCTGAAACTCCCAAGGGCAGCTGTGGAAGAAATCCCAGCTGGTACTATCATGAGCCAAGTTCACAGGCACAGCAGACCCAGTGGGGGTGAGTCCTACAGGGGACTCCTCAATTCTCATCTCTGTCCCTGGCCTATCAGGAGCTTCGAAGAGCTTTTCAACAGCTGGCTGCAGCCCAGAAGGTGATGAGCATAGACGACACCACATCCCGAGGTGACGGTTAATTTGATTAATACCCAGGCTCTATCGTAATTATTGAACATTTTACTTACTTTCCCTCAACCAAGTTACTCTCTGGCCCTCTGCTTCTCTCTGGTTCCTTTCTCTTCCTTATTTTTCACAGGGCTGTTCAATTAATTTCCTTCCAGAGAACAAACTCCACTATTAAGAGCTTTTGCTCTGGAAGACTGAAGGCTGATTCCCTGCTGTCTTCAACAGCAGTGAGTTAAGAGAAAGGTGTTAGGAAGAAGAACAACCCACTCCACTGTGCTCCCTCATGGCCTAGGTGTACTTGCTTGCTTGCCCAGCTGCAAAGCAGTTACAGGTAGATGAGGTTATGGCAGGAAATCTAGACGAGGAGGGTTAAGGGCAACCGGTCCAGACGGGCAGTGGGCTTGGGAAGCAGAAGTTCCATGATATGGTACCAGCCCAAAATAAACAGTACAACTCTTGGGACACCCTCCATGTTCAAGTACACCTAAGCTTCTATCTACAGTTAAAATAAATACTTGACTGGCCAGCTGGTTTTCTATCAGGATTCACCTGTGAGCCTAAACAGGCCTAGGGAAACCACCAATGTCTGTCTCCATGGTTTTAGTGCTCTCATTTCTCTTGCACAAATACTGTGCCTGAAGAAACAAGTTCAAAGCCTAGTGTGTACTCAGTGAAGCAAAGACCTGGCTGTATATTGTGTGGCTTCCCACTGTGATGCTGTCAGGGAAGCAGTGGCCTGTGTGGCAGCCACTTTGGGACATTGCCTCACCTTCACTGGCTCTGAAGGTCATATACTGCCTGGATCACTCTTCCCGGAAGCCTACTCAGTCCATAGTCTTTTCTAGTTATCCAGTGATTCAGAACCCCAGTCTAAAATACTCTCTGATTTACCTCCAAAACCATGTACAGTAATTAACCTGGGCCCCCAGCATAAAATACCCCCCACTTTACCTCCTCAGCCATGTTCAGTAAATTAACAACAACCCTTCCAACCTTTCCACGTAATAACCAGACCTCTGACTGGCTTCTCTGTTTCTTCTGGGTTATCTTACAATGGGTAAGTTCCTTGTACTTTTCATTATAAATGTTTTTTACTTAACAGGCTATTACATGAAACTTTGCTTTGCACAAGTTTCATCAGTGTTTTGTAAATATGGCCTCATTTTTATGCCAAGCTACTTTACAGATGGGTGAGTGAGACAAGGAACACTTATATGACTTGCCCCTTGTAGGCCAGCTAGCCTGGCTGAGCCAGAACTCTAAACAAGGCCAGTCCATTCCATGCTCTCCATGAGATGGCACACAGCAAGAGCATCGCTTTTCTGCTCTTATCAAGCCTAGAATTGTCTTCTCGCTGCCACCCCCTGCCCCAGTTGCTCCCCTAACCATGCTAGCATTTCTGCAAGAATGCTCTATACCAGACTCCACTTCTAGTTGTCTCCTGCTGATTTTGCCTGGGCTGCTTGGTTCTAAAACAAACAATGAAAGATAAACCATCATCAGCTTTCAGTGTCTGAGCTCTATCTTATCACAAAGAATAACAGTTCTGCTCAGTTGTGTGCAGGGGCAAAGGTCATTATACTTGAGACATTAATCAATACCTGGGGTTAATATGCAAGGTTTCGTGAAAATTGCACACTCCAACCCCTGCCATGGGACTCCATTCCTGCAGATCTGCAGATCAACAGACATACACTAGACGTGCCTATTTATGAAACTCTACAGCCCAAATTCCAAGCTCTCACTCAGCTCTCCCCCCCCCATTCTTGTTCTGAGTTGATGGCAATATCCAGCCAGATCATAGGCCCCCTTCCAGGTGGGCTAGCCACATCCTGATGACATTTCACTTGGTACAGTTGCCTTCAGAGCCTATTCATGGTCATGCTCACTTAAGGGCCAAGATCTTCAGCTCTTCAGCTCTCTTGCCCTCTCCATGGCTGGGCTTGTACAAGTTCAGCCTAATTAAAAACACCCCATCTCATAGCTTTCGCTGGGAAGAGCTACCGACTGTTTCTCTCCCAAATGTGCATCTCATTTCTTACCAGTACATTCTCCCTTTGGAACCCTTTGGTTTTCTGGAGCCTATTAAAACAGCAGTGCCTGCCTTATTTACATGAAATGAGGGTATAACAGATGCAGTTCCCTTTCTTTTGTGCTGTTAACAATTTACTCCCCCTCTTCCTCGTGCTTCATACCTGTCTTTCTTCACTGTTCTTCTCCTGAGGACAGAATTTCAGTGTAACACACCGCCAGTTCAGTCTGTTACTCACTTCTGGCAGGATTGGACAGAAGGAGATTCTTGTGCTTCTCACTTGGAAATCAGTCACATGTCTGAGTGTGTGTAGCCCTCCACACAGGATAGGAAATAAATTTGAGCCAAGGGTCCAGATACTCTAAAGATGAAGGTAGACAGCCTGAAAACGGCCTTAGGTATATAGTGCATCGGTTTTTGCATTTAACCCCAAGGTGACTACTTTAGACACTGGCTCCTCTGGATTAATAAGTACTGATGAATAAATGAGGTAAGGGAAAGGAAGGAAAGGAAGAAATGAGTGACAGTAACTTTTATTGGCTCTTAAGAACATGTTGCTATTACTTGCTTAGTTGCCCAAGGCATCAGTCAAGAAAACCCCAGCCTAGCTTAGAGAGATATCTGCACCTCCAGGTTATAAATGTTAGCAATCATCTTTTCCAATCATTATTATTCATAGGCCAAGGGTCTATAAGCGCTCTTCATTAGTACTCACTAACCCAACCCTTGGGAGACTAAATGACCACATAGCTTTTTTAACTGCAGACACTCATTACTTCTACACAACTTCAGAAAAAGTCATACTCAGAACTGCATTGTACTAGGACACCATGTGGACCTTGGCCTTGGCTCAGCAGCATCATTTTGGGAATAAGAAGGACCCAGATTCTCCAACTTACTAGCCAATGCCATAAGTGTCCATAACACTAAGAGATCCTTCTAATCCACTCCAGATGAGACAAATGGCAAACTTTCTAACAGTTAACAGATGCTTCCTTACCACCAAGCTATGTGACGTTATTGAGACTATATTCTTTTTAGATTTCTAATAAGAAAACCCAAGGAGACCACATAAAACAAAGCTAGTAATAGACAGATATGTAGGTTCTGCTGGATTGTCTAGGCTCAGATACTTCTCTACCATGCCTTCAAAGGCTAAGCCAAGTAAAAAAATTAACTAAACTCACTGAGGTTCTGTTTCCTTATCTATGAGATGGAAATAATAGAAAAACCTAGTTGTAAGATTACAACAGATTTGAATAAGAATTCATGTTCCTGGCATGCAATATTGCTGCATAAAAATCAGTTCACTTGATTTTGCTATCACAGAAAAGATGGACTTGCACCCTGAGAAGAAAAGGGAATTTGAGGGAACCACCTTGGACAAACAGTAGCAAGGACACATCTACCCATCTCAAAGTTTTATTGAGACATCTCATCAGCTAATTAGTGGGGAATAACAAGAGACTGGGCGACCGGGAAAACCATGCCTTTTTTCTTCTGGCACATGGAAGCTGACTTCTATGAAAAGGCACCTCTGATTTCACAAGATCTACTGGGAATATTCTGCTGCAACTGACGCACTGGTTCCCTCACGGGTATCTTTTCTGGGACTTGGATGAACAAAGAGCAGCTTCCTGGGGATGGCTACCCACAAGCAGGAGTATGTAATGCTTACCAAGGCAGCTTGTCATTTCTACCCACAAACCTCTAGACCATTGTGCAATATAAAGATGTGTTACATTTGCTTGTGCTACATTTACTTAAGAATGTAAAGGCATGTTGATTTTGTTAATGCTGCATTTGTTTAATTATGTAAAGATGTGTTGCTGCTTTACTTTGCCTGCCTAAGGCACCTGAATGGTCTAATAAAAAGCTAAATGGCCAATAAGTAGGCAGGAGAGGATTAGGCGGGCTGGAGGGCAGAGAGAATAAGGAGGAATATAGGCTCAAGACAAAAAAAGAGCAAAAAGAATGGGGGAGAAAACAGGGAGAGATGCTTGGGGACAGAAGCCAGGCAGCTGCCAGCCAGCCAGACACAGAAGAAACAGGAAAGTGAGATATACAGAAGGAAAGAAAGGTAAAAATCCCCAAGGCAAAAATGTAAATAAAGAGAAACAGATTAAAATAAGAACTAAGATAAGGCCGAGCATTCATAACTACAAGTCTCTGTTTTATGATTTAGAGCCGGTTGGTGACCCAGAAAGCCTGCTTTCACCAGACAAAGCTCATGTGGGCATAATAACACCAAGGTGTGGAGTTAGGGGGAATTGAGTAGGAGAGGTAACGCGGTAGAATCCTAAGCTGAAGGAGGCCAGAGGGAAGGTGAAGAAGCAGGACACTGATGGAGACAAGTCTTTCTAGAACTACCGGCTTCCTACTCTTCGGTTTCCTCTGACTGCCCCACGAACCTCTCTTTCTCAGTCCCTAGGTACCCAAGCTTGTCTACAGAAACAACTGATTTACAAATCCCGGGTGCACAATGAGAAGCATCCTTAAAATTTTGTACATCTCTGAGGAACGGCGCCACACTGTGATTCTTGATAAAAGTACAGTCTCTAGGGTCTCTGCCTCCTGTGGGAAGAGATGAGGGATTTGCAATCTCCTGGGAGCCAGTGCTGAGTGCCCATACTGGGGGGTGGGGGGGGAGGCAGGCACAGAAAAAAGCTGGCAGAACATCACCTTCATGCTCCCAGCTCAGACAGAAGCGGGAGGGATCTTGCCACTCCAGAGCTGGGCTACCAAGCAGAGGCATTGACCCCCAAGTGAGGGCTCGGCCCTATTTTGAGGACAAAGTACAGTTAATAGCTTTGAAAATGCACAGCTAGAATAAAAATTGTTATGAAAGTGGGTTCTTCAAATTTCAGATGAAAGCAATCGCTATGAAAGCTTCAGTCAATCGAGTCGGACCAAATGCAGCCAGATGACTTAATGTAGCTATGATAGAGCCAGGCGCAGATGCTGGGAAAGGTCAATGGGAGAGTGGGGGGTCTGGAAGCCAACAACACCCTCTGTGTTTGCAGCCAGAAGACAAGGTGGGGGAGTGAAGAGAGAAGAGTCACTCTCTTGCCTAAAGAGTGAGGCAGTCTGCTGCAAATGGGATTGGCTAATAAGCTCTAGGCATCCCCTAATCAAGGGCTACTTGCTCATTTCCCAGTGGACATGCTGGCTTGCTCCAGGTAGGTTATATCCTTTATCACCTGTTTGAACCCTGGTACAGTACCCTTGTCATTCTAACATTTACTAAGAGATAACCAGAGGAAGACACTATTTTGCCTCAAGAAGCAGACAGACGGGAAAATCAACACTTCAACACAAATCTGGAAAGTGTTGCAAAAAAGACCCATTCCTGGTGCCAAGGGAGTCTAGAGAGGCCTAAGCTGGTCAGGCAGGATGGTGACTGAGTGAGGAAGGGGCTGGTGTGCAGTGCAGGAGGGGGGAAATACAAGCAAAGGAGGGGGCCTCTTAAGACATTCTAGACTTGAGCATGACTCTGCTTTGATGGGGTAAAGGATCTGGGTCATGATGAAAAGTGTAGAGGGGCAGGCAATGGCCACCCACAAAACCCATGTCAGTATTCATCACATGACACTTTTCATCAACAAGTCAAAAGGACAATGTGCCAACAAGGAAAAGGGCACTCAGAAGGTATCTGGGCCACTTCAAATTTCTTTGCCCACATTTTATTCCTGGAAGGTGGGAGCAAGAATTTGATTCTTATGCAGTTTTCGGGTATCTTCCATTTTCTTGATGGGAGGAGCATTTCTGGATGGTTCTGAGTGACAGTCCAGGATAGGATTGCTACCAAGTTGCAATAGCTGTGTGACTCAGCACACTCTCTGCCCTGGCCCTTGAACTGAATAGATTTTGATAGGCCAGTTTGTTCATTATACTCTGGGCACCTTAATGATTTCCACCTCACACAATGCTTAGCCTATTGTCAGGAGAAAGAAGAATGAAAGGAACAGAAGAACTAATTAATGAAGAAAAAAAAATCAATGAGGTCAAATGTTCCAGGAGGTGAGAGAACAGCCAATCACAATAGAAATACCAAATGTAAAATTAACCTCAAATGGCACTGGGTAAATAATGATGCCTTTGCTCACAAAGATATAAAAATACTTTGTGACAGAATATACCACAAGAAACTAACACAGAGAGGCCTTATGAGAAAAAAAAATCCCTGTGAAGAAAAAACCTCTTGTGTATGTGATGTATCCCTGTGGTAGATAGACACAGACACGAGTAGTGAGTGGCTCTTTTATGTCAAGGATAAAGGGAAGGATTTTACATGTACAAGAATCCCTGTCATCCGTATGATATTTTTGCTTTTTTGCATATGAGAAAACCAAGACAAGGTAGAGGAGTAAATTAAACAAAGAAACATGTGTCAGAAAGAGTTGGGTGATCAACACAGCTGTCAGAATCTGCAGCCTGTGATCCTAACAACACAGCTCTGCTGTTCAGACAAAGGACAAGTGAATGCATTGCATACTCAGTGTGGCCTGCCCCAGATGTTAGCTGTTTCCAAGCCAGTCAATCTGGTAGACGTAGAAACGAAGCAGAGGCATAGAATATCCAGGTGACCTTTTTCCCCTGGAAAGAATATGTCCCAAGACCCCCAGCAGGTATCTAAAAACAGTACTTCCAACACCTACACCTACATATACTATATTTTCCTTGCTCATATAGACCCTATGACTAAGTTCAGATCACATATTAAGCACAATAGGAGATTATTAGCAACAATCCATAATGAAGTAGAACATTAGCAAAAAAAAAAAAAAAAAAAAAAAAAGTCCTGTAATAAAATTGCTCTTGTGGTTTAGGGCCATTCTTTTCATGCCTGAGGTGAGGAGATGAGTGTACAGGTATGAGCAAGCCTGTGGAAACCAGAGATAATCCTTGACTGTAATTCCTCTGGAGCCAACTACCTAATATTTTTTCATCCTACTTTTTTAATATTTTAAATATTCTCAGACCTCAGCTAACTGCGAGAAACTAAAACAATAGAAAGAGAGTGAAGAGATAAGGGAAGTGCTGTAGAAGCTTATGGGGATGGAAATGAACATTTTGAAGGATCTTATGGAGACAGGTGTCAGGCCCCAGTACCCTTCAGTCATGCCCCATCAGGGTCAGTCTTCACTAAGTTCATGGGGATCGTTCACATGCTCAGTCAAGTTCTAATTGTGAGATGAACCCCTTATGCAGCCTTTGCCTGGAGCTGGGACACATAAAGAGCTCCTCCAGCCAAGACCAAGGCAAACCCTCATCCTTTGCTTCTATAATTTGGAGCTCAAGGAAGAGTAAGCCCTCCAGGGTTAGCTGTAAGAACCTGGGAGATCTGTTGGCTAGCAAGATCTGCTTCATATACCTCAGGCACAAAGCCAGCTGCCCGGGCCTCTGCTTGTAGATGCCCATACAACCTTCTCTTCAGCATCCTCAGCAAATGCTTGGTGGCAGCTTCCCTCACACCAGCCTGCTCTTGCAGGCCCCACTTCCCGGACCTATTTCCGCATGTTTTTCAGGAAGTTACGTCACTATGCTATGAGACTGTACAATCCAGGAAGAGAGAGCTCACTTCACCTACCATCTTCACCACATCCTGGAAGCTGCCCATCTGCAAGTCATGTGGATATTACATATGACAGCACCTGGAGGCATCATGTGGCTCATTTCCAATGCCATCACACAAGACAGGCTCACCTCACTGCCTTTGTGTCTCCAAAGTCAGCCAGCATGTGACTTTAGATTCAAGGTATTTTGTGGGAAGAAGGTACTGCACTACATTTAGGGTAATGCCCCACTCTCAAAAGGCTGTGTTTTTCCTTTTCTGTCACTTCCTCCTTTCTTTCCCCTACCACCCATCTCCCCTCTCCACCCTTCCTTTCTTTCTCTTTCTCTTTTTTTTTCTTTTTTCTTCTTTTCTACTACATAAAAGCTTACTTATGTTTAGTGTATACAACCTGATGATTTGGGAGATGAATGCCCACACACTAATGATCCTGTCTTCGGTCTATGCTGTGGATGTATTCTTCAACTCCAAAACTTTCTTCCCAATGCCTTTTTTATAATTAGTTTGTAAAAGTTGAGAACACACAGGAGAACCTACTCTGTTAGCATGTTTGTACAGTGTAGTTGTTAGTATTTTGTGCATGGAAGAACACGTGAACACTCTAGCACGCTGTTAAGAAGTCATATTAGGTTTATTAAAGGAATGGGTGGGGGAGGGGAAGAGAGAAAAAAGGCGGGGAGAAGAGGGAGCAGAGGAGAAAAGAGAATGTCTGCCACGTGCTGGGCTCTTTAAAGGCCATTCAGACATACCTCCTCAGAGCATCTCTGCGTGTGGGGGGGGGGGCTGCAACACAGTGAGCAGCCATGCTCACACTAACAGTAGTAGCATTAGCTACAGGCCTTCTATTATACGGATCCCTGAGCTGGCACTTCACTATCAAATACTTTCTTGTTTCTTGATCCCTCAAACTTAAATCATCATTTCACTCTATGTTCCTGTGAGTTTGAGTAGTTCAGACATGTCCGATATATAGCCCCTGGGTTCATTCCAGTTATCAAGATAGCAGGATCTTCTTTTTAAGACTGAGTAATATTTCAATATATGTGTGTGTATACCACATGTGCTTTATGAATGTATCTGCTTACACAGCTGGGTTGTTTCTATATCTGGCCATCTATAAGTCATGGTGCTGTAGACACAGTAGTGAAAACAATTTGAGACACTGATTTCATTTTGCTTCCTTCAGCTATGTCGTGGGATTTCCAGATTATATGGCAGTTCTATTTTTAATATTTAAGGAAAAATCCACACTGTTTTTCAAAGTGGCTGTAGCCACTTAGCCTCCTTCCAAGTTGCCATTTTTCTGTGTTATTTATAATGACTTTCTTTTGTTTTTAATTACATACTATTTCTGTTTCAGGGGTTGTGCCCATGAACACAGTCTACATAGAAGCCAGAAAATGCCATAGGATCCCCTTGTGAGCTGCCAGACATGAGAATTTGGAACCAAATTCAGGCCCCCTTCAAGATCAGCAAGTGTTCTTGATAACTATGTCAATTCTCCACCCCCAGGACATTCTTCTTAAAATGGTAATAGGATCTTCCCAGATATTACTAACAAGATGAGAAGTGATTATGAAAGACATTGTCCCCTTTGTCCCTTTATACCATGCAAAGATGACCTTCTGCCCAATATCTACACTGAGCTGAGATATGTGAGCTGCCAATGTGCTGAACTTCCAGGATGGCAGGTAGATATCAACCACATGCTATCTAGGGAGATGGGGAGATGGACCACTTGATAACACTGACTGCTGAACAAGCATAAGGTAGTAAGTTCAAATCCTCAGGACCCGTGTATGGTATGGCTGTGTCTTCTTTTGTAATCACATCATTTTCTGAAAAGCAGAAACAGAATAGTTGCTGGGGCTTGCTGGCTTCTGGCTTAGCTCTAGTTTCAGTGATAGACCCTATCTCAAGGGAATAAAGTAGAAAGTGATAGAAGACTGGACAGACATCCTCCTCCTCTGACCTCTGCATGCATGAACAGGAATGCACACACACACAGACACACAGGCACACACAATCTTACCAACTAAGTTTCGTGAAAAAAAAATCTTCATATATTTGGCAGATAAGATTAAAAAGTAATTAGCATGATTTAGTAAGATCAGGCAAATGTACATATCTGCACACACATCTTTGTCAATAAAAGTAAAATGTAAGATAAACTCTACCTGTAAGTAGATAAGTGAATTGATCTGTTGCAAAAGGACAAGCTAAGAATTAAGAAATATCTTGAAGTATGTTCAATTACTAATATTTTTGATCCATTAATAAAGTATTTTAGGCACTATCTCTTGTTATAATTAATGTTATTTCTTTCATATGTACTTCATATCATTAATATATGTCTACATATCATGTGTTAATACTTGTGAAAGAAACCAACAGTATTGGTCTAAAGACAAACTACTGCCTATATTATTTGAATATACACAAAATAATATTAAAACATAATACCTAATATAAATAACCTAATGAGTAGTATAATACATACTTATACTAACTACTTTTCTTGTTGCTGTGACAATATATTCAAAAAGAAGCAACTTAAGCAAAAACTAGTTGACTTTGTTTCATGGCTTGTGGCCTACTTCATCATGGTGTAGAAGGCGTAGTGGCGGGGTGGGATGCACTGGGCACACTGTGCTACAGTCAGGAAAAACAGAGAGATGAAAGGTGGTACTCAACCATCCTCCTGTTTTACCCAGTCCATGGGATAGTGGGTGGATCTTCTCTCCTCAATTAAATCTCTCTGAAAATGCCCTCAAAGATTAATCTACCCAGAGGTTTGTCTCCCAGGTGATTCAAAATCCTTCCAAGCTGACAATCAAGATTAACTATCACAATATTTTATACAGATTATATGTATATTGTATATTTACTGACTGTTTGTGAGACAAGGATCTCTATCTCATGCCCTATCCCCACTCATTTCCTATGTGTCTTTACTCAAAGATCCTTCCAGACCAGCAAGGCATAGGCCCACTTCACCTGAGAGGATCCAAAAGCTACTTTTGAGAACTATGGTGTAACTTGGAGAAAGAGATGAAGAAATCACACCCACCGGGAAAACAAACCAAATCCTTTACTTTCATCATTGTTAAAACTTGCCAGGTTCTAACACAGAGCACACTAGAACCAAGCTACAGATATATAATCATTTGAAAATAAAAAGCACTGAAAGTCATGGCTTCCTGTTGCAGAAGAGGTGATAATTCAGAGAGGATGCCCCTGCAACCTTCAAGATTGGTGCTGGAAAAGCTGTCAGGGAGATTCATCAAATACAGTGTGTATTCATGGAAATCTAAAAAAAAAGGGAAGGGGAATAGGAAGTCTGGCTAGAAAAGACAACAGCCCCCTGGGTCTTAATATGCCATCCTGGATTGCAATAGGAAAGAAGTCTCCATGGCTGTGTGGAGATAAATGGATTTCCAAACATGAGGATGTCTGGGAATCCTGCTTACAGAAGCAGATAATGTTTGATACTGCTGCTATGGAGTACGTTTATGCTCACTCAGCTTCTAAATACAGCTATGTGGTAAGATTTCTTTTCAGTATTTCAAATATCCCCAGGAGTGCTTGGAAAGGGGGTAAAGATGTGCCAAATGGCAATACTCCATAAAACTAATTACCTGGGAAATTATGTAGGGAAAATACATTGTGATACAGGTGTTCCATGTAGTGAATAAGTCAGGACAAGCCCTGCATTTATGAGCTATAAATGAAAATATTGAATATGCAGTGTCTATTAGCCTTGCGGCTCCACATTCTGAATCACTGGTTAAATGCAATCTCAACGCCTCAGTGCCACCAGCCATGGTCATTAGGCCACCAGCCTCATTCTGTTTCATCCCAAGCCAGCAACTTCCATATGGAGAACATTTAGGTTGCTGATGTAAGTCCCTCCCTTATTCAGCCAAGACCTAAGTGGTTCATCCGATCCTTACCTGAGTGTTTTAGCCTCTTTTTTGATAACACTCAGACAAAACTCCAGACTGCCCACTCCCTCAAGGGGATCTCTAGTGCCAAGTCTGTGGCTATGTTTTCTCCTTCCATGAGGATGACAGCAGGTAATTAATAAAAGAGAGGGAAAGTCATTACAATAAATAAAAAGGAGTGAGCCATAAGAAAAGAAATATGAACATACATTGAAACAAGTCCCCAATCTTCCTCCCTATCTGACTCTCAGCTGCTTGTCACCCGTTTCCATCTCAATGATGTCACTGAAGGAAAAAGAATGCAGGAAACCCCAGCTTCACCATGATACACACAGAAAACTACTGACATGCATTCTCTGTCTCTTTCCTGTCCTTGGTTAATACCCTACACTCAGCAGAATGTCTCCACCCTTGCATAAGATTCTACCCTCTCTTGCATATGATTGTTATAGTTTTTCTCTCTACTATATCTTCAGTTTTTTTCTCCAGTGACTTCTTCCTCCTTGGCAGTGTGTGTGAGTATGTGTGCGGGAGAGCGAGAGAGAGAGAGAGAGAGAGAGAGAGAGAGAGAGAGAGAGAGAGAGAGAGAGAGAGAGTATGCACACATTATTGTGCACATGTACATGTGTGTTATATCATATACATGATATACCCTATGATCATTTTACAGAGTCATCTTGTCATACTCAAGCCAAATCTATTACTTGATTAGGTGACAAATGTGATAATATCTGATTTCCTGGACTGTGTTATGTTAGATAGTTAACATCTTTAATTTCAAAATCCAAACTCTGAAATGCTTCAAACTGCTTCCAACTTTTTGAGGCTAACATGACACCATAATGGGAAATTCCACACTTGACCTCAAATAATGAACCATACCCAAATTGCAGGTACACTAAGTTATGGCAGCCGATTACCTCTGAACTGTGTATGGAGCACATAAGAAACATATGTGAACTTTTAATATTATTTAAAAAGGAATCTCCAACTTTACATGTTCAAAAGCAACTGCAGGTTTCTGCCCTTCTGTGTCCTTCCCAAATCCAACGTGAGTAAATCAAAGCTCCAGATCCCTGCTAATCAAGCACCTGTTCCCTGCCCTACATCTCCATCAATGGCACCTCCTTCCCTCTCCATCACTGAATCCTGCAGCTTGGGTCAGTCTTGTGTTAGGCTTCATTTCACACTCCATATCTCATCTGTCAGACCTTCTTCTGTCTCCAAAAATACCTCAAAACTGATCATTTTGCACAGTCTCTACTGCTAACCCCTTTCTCCAGGCCAACAAGATGTTTGCTAAATACAACTATAGCTTCCTGGCCAGTTTCTCAGTTTCCCCACTTCACCCCTGGCCTCTTTTTGCACACCAGACAGAGTGAACTGTTAAATACAATGTCATCTATGAACAATGGTTTCAGTCATGACCTACTATGCTCCACCTAATTTCAGGATCCTTGCAGGGTCTGCCCTAGGCTAAGTTCAAACAGGCATAGACTTCTAGCACTTTCTTTTGGCATCCATTTATGGAGTCCACTGGAGTTGTTGATATTTCAGAGTATGTCAGAAATATTTTTGTCTTAGGGCATGTGCATAGTCCATTGTTATCTATGTCTATCCGTGGTTATACAATGACGGAGTCTCCCCTGCTTTTCAGTTAGCCCTACAACAAGTAACTTGCAGCATCCACCAACATTCCTGCTTCACTTCTTCTGACTTTTCTCCTTTGAATTCACTATTTAGCCTGCTACATATAGTTGGTCCATCACAGCCATGGGATCAGTGCGCAGAGATTCAAACCACACATCAAAAATATCAGATAAATGGGCTAGATAAATGGATCATTGGTAACAGGGCTTGTTTTACAAGAAAGAAGACCTGAGTTTGAATCCTAGTACCTCTGTTAAAATTAAGTGGGCACGGCCACACATGTACTTCAACCCTAGAGACAAAAATCACTTGTGACTTGTTGGCTACTAGCCTAGCTCCAGGTTCAATGAGGTACCCTGTCTCAAAGGAATAAGATGAAATGTAGCAGAATGGACACTGGATGACTGCTCTGGACTCCACATGCACATAGGCACAAACACCACACACAAGCAGAGAGAGAGAGAGACAGAAAGACAGAGACAGAGAGATAGGGAGGAAGAGAGAAAGAAATAGAGAAAGAGGGAGACAGAGATCTTAAAAAACAAAGAAGAAAGTTATTTGGTAAACATTGTACTAAATATGAACATTTTTCTTGTTATCCTTATTTCATAAACTATGCAATGTAAGAAGACTGAATACAACATATGCATTATGTTTTGTACACAAGTAACCTAGAGTTGATTTGAAGTATATTGAAGGTTTATGTAGATTGGGTGCAAAACCAACATCATTAAATGTAAGGGTTTGGACACCTATGGACTTTGGCATCTCTAAGGATTCTTGAAATTGACTATACAAACTGTAAGGGATGCTTGTATGTTATCTTTTTACTTTTGCATAGTGCTAGTTTCTGGTAGTAGAATATAAACTCGGAAAAACAGAGAATTTTGCCTTTTTTAACAATTGCTATACCTATAGAGCCTATAGTTAGATGTATCTATGGTCAAATATATGTATTAAAAGAGTCACTGAGTGAACATGTAGTCTTCAAACACAGCCTGAAGCTAAGACAGCAGAGTGATCAGAGTGATCAGTGCCCCAATAGAAATGCGTCCTCTAAAGAAGGCCCAGTGTAGGCAGCAGAAGAAAATGAGAAAATATATTTCATGTGTGCAACAAAAACATGAGAAGCTTTGCTAGTTTGGGATAAGTAGTAACTGAAAGAAGCACCACCGCCAGGCTTCACGCCGCATTTGATGGAGTGCTGTAGAAAATCAATCAGTGTTTCCACAAATAAGCTGGATAACAATCTTCAAATAAAAAAGAAGAAAAATCAAGTGTTAGGGAAGGATGTGACCCAATTATTTTATGCATAAAGACAACAGAAAGGCAGATTCCACATATTCTCTGTTTATGAAGTATATTTGCATTCTCTTTCTGAAAAAAAAAATTACTTAGAACATTCTCCAAGCCACTGGATTCAATAACGGGAGAATGGGAGGGAAATGGGGGGGACCCAAAACCCCTATGATGAGCATTGAGACCCAATAGAAAGAGATCTGAATAATTTGTGTAAAGGGTGGTTGTAAAATTGATGAAACAAGACAAAGAGAATAAAAAAACAGAAAACAGAAAGACACAAGGGATAAGAAATGCTGTTTAAAGATGCAGAGACCCACAGCCAAATATCAGGCAGAGCTCCAGGGATCCTGTGAAGAAGCGGAGGAGGTGGGGTGGGAGACAGAGAGGTCCAGGACAAGACAAGAAAACCCACAGAGTCAAATGACCTGGGCTCATAGGGGCTCCCAGAGAATACACTGCCAACAAGAGAATTTTCCTGGGACTAACATGGCTCTTTGCACAAATGTGACAGCTATGTGGCTTTGTCATCTTGTGGGACTCCTCACAGAGGGGGCAGGGGCTGTCTCTGACTCTGTTACCTGCTTTAGGGACATTTCCCATCCACTGAGTTGTCTAAGCCAGCCTTAACAGGGAGAAGAGATGCCTAGTCTTACTACAACTTAATATACACATGGAAGGCCTGCCCTTATCTGAGGCGAAAGGAGGAGGAAGTGATGGGGGGAGGGGAGGGGGAAGGATTGGGAAGAGAGGAGGGAGGGAGGGAGGGGAAACTTTGATCAGGATGAAGATTTTTATTTATTTAATTAATTAATTTTAAAAATGCTGTTTAAGGAAGCCAAAGGCTTTATGATGGCCTAGCTCTTAAATAAGAATAAACGTTAAAAAAAAAAAAATGTTTTCTAAAGCTTGATGGTGTCTAACTCTCTTAATTAAAAGACAGAATATTAACTCTAAAAATGAGAGGTTACCAAATTTTGCAGCTATGGATGATCAAAGTAAACTATGAAATATGTGCTTCACAAAAGTGTGATTAAAGGGGCCGTAGGGTATAAAGTTTAATAACATCCATTAAAATAAAAAATTATATGCCATTCAAAGATCTAGTGTTCTTATTTGTCATTTAATTTGCTCGATCAAAGACTGAAATGGTTTATTGAAATGGTCCATCATAGTTGTGGCCTTGTGACACAGAATTGTTTCTGATGTGCATTGCAGATCATTTTTATGAAATAATTTTTGTTGAAGAGAGAGTATTTGACCCACCTCTCTCTTCTCAAGAAAGATGACCGGTGACAAAGGTGAAGAATAGAGCATCAACAGAAAGATCAGAAAGGCTTCATCTGAGATAACAAGATCTTAGAAGACAGAGGAGGAAATATGGGACAGGGTGCTACATATGCCCAAGCCTAAGGGTGGTGAAAGTGTAGGAGAAAGGTCAGTTCTGATAGAAGGTCAGGAAGGCTGTCTTTAGGAAACACAAAGATGGGCATATAGCCAGAGCTGAGGACAAGAAGTAGGCCTACCTGACTGGGTAAGAGCAAACCTTGCCCAGTAGAAGACCTGAAGAGAATGACCGTGTTGACAATGACAAACAAGAGGTTGTGGTCAAACAGCTGCATCCAGGCTCCATCTGCACCATCCGTTCTCCTGGGTCATGACCAAAAGTGTGCTGCTTTTATAGTACAAATGCTCATTAGCCTCCACAGATGCTTTACACAATAACTATATATATATATATATATAATTTAACACACACATATGTGTGCATCTTAATTAAGTTTATATTGCTATGATAAAACAGCATGCCAAAAAGCAACCTGGGGAGCAAAGGGTTTATGTCACTGCTTCAAATCACAGTCCATCAGCAAAGGAAATCAAGACAGGAAGTCAAAGCAGAAACCTAGAGGCAGCAGCTGATACAAAAGCCATGAAGGAACACTGCTTACTGGCTTTTTTTTCTCCTTGTGGTTTTCTAAGCCTTCTTTCTTATAATATCTAGCACTACTAGCCCAGGAGCCTCCTATATCATGATCATTAGTCAAAAAAATAACCTACAGACAAGAGACAAGCCAATTCTACATTTTCTTGAATATAATTATTTCTTCCCAGATGACATAAAAAGTAGATATCAATGTGTGTGTTAGAGTGTGTGTGCGTGTGGGGGGGGGAGGAGGGTGGGAGGGAAACAGAAAAAGAGAGGGAGAGGAGAGAGAGAGAGAGAGACTGTTGCACCAATCTATCTTGCAGGCAGACCTCTGTTGCAGGTCTCTAAATCTGTAGTTGTCTAACATTGATGCTTTTCTTTCTCCTTCATTAGTCTGAAACATTCCTTGAGCATCATGAATGCTGATCAGCAGAAGTAAAGTGTCCAGTTGGTACTGATTTCTCCATGTTGAATGATGGAAGTAGGCTGATTCTTCAGCAATAGGACCTTACAATCAAGCTATAGAGAGTAACCAATAGGTTTGGCAATAGACTGAGTGTGAGGTTTGCAGGACAAGCAGGATATTGTCTATGATGGAACTGAGCAAAGGAAAGAGAATAAAGGTTACATACGTGAGTCCCAACCATGTGTGGGGACTGTGGCTCCCTGGTAGACAGTAGTTCTGTGGATCAGTATGAATCAAAAGGAATGGAGGTGGCCTAGAAGAAAAAGCTAAAGGAGAAGGCTCTGAGAGGGAGGCTATTATCTGAAAATGTAGATATCAGACCTAAGATTCAGTGGAAGTGACAGTATATTCTAGATCCTAAGACCATGAGATGTCCATTGAGAAAAGACA
This sequence comes from Sigmodon hispidus, assembly GCA_004025045.1. Lineage (NCBI taxonomy): Eukaryota > Metazoa > Chordata > Mammalia > Rodentia > Cricetidae > Sigmodon > Sigmodon hispidus. The sequence continues at coordinate 230,356 of PVIH01000196.1, forward strand.
TATAGGCATAGAATGAATGGATTCAGACAGGGTGCATCCTGTATGTACACAGAACTGGAGTGACTGAGCTGCCAAAATCCTTTAGAGTCCAGATGATTTTGTCATAAGCACCAGATACCAGAATGGGCTTACAAGCTTTTACATTTTCTGTGATGAAGTTTTTTAGGTTTTTTTGGTTTTTTTTTTCCCCTTGCTTTGGTCCAATTCTTTCTTTCTATGGTCTCTCTTTCCTCTATATTAAAATGGGAATGCTTATTCTGTGCTACTGCATACTAGAAGTGTGTAATTTATTCTGTGCTGTTATGGGGCTCACAGTTAATAAATCACTTTGAATCTCAGAAGATACTTGGATGTTGGCATTTAACCAGTGTCAAACTGTTGAAGACTACGGGAGTTTTTTTTAACTTGAACTGAATGCCTTTGGTACTAAGACATCTATGAGCAAAGATAAGAGAGGAAATGATTGATATATTGATGTGTCTAGTTGACAAGCGATAGGCGTGTGATGCTTTGTATCAATTATCAACTTTATAGAACCTAGAATCACCTTTAAGATAAATTTCCTGGTGTATCTGTGAGGAATTTTATAGGTTAAGTTAACTGAATTGGTTATGTGTATGGCTCCATTGTAAGGGCTGGGCTCCTTGACTGTGTTAAAAGAGAGAAGCCTAGCTGAACTAAAGCATCCATCTGTCTTTGTTTCCTAGCTGAGGATGTGATTTGACTACCTGCTCATACTCCAGGTACCATTTCCTCCCCACCATGATGGACTGTTCCCTGGAACTGTGAAAGAAACCCACTTTCCATAAGTTGCTTTGGTCACAGCAATGAGGAAAGTAACTAATTCAAGGGGTTGGGAAAGCTTTCCTGAGTTCTCTCTGCTCCTTACTGCAGATCCCTGTCAATCCATAATGATTTCACAATTAAAAAGCACACAGTTATCAAAGATTATTCCAGACTGAATGAACCTACAGACCCAAGAGACTTATGTGTTCCTTAGGTACCAGAAAGGCTCCACATATTATAAAGAACATTACTGAGATCATTAGCAAGGCTTCAGGTAACTTTCTGAGTAAAAGCTAAATGACAGTTGTTAGCACTGTGTGGCAATATCTTCCTGTAAGTTAAAAATACTCCTAAAAAATTTTAGCAAATCCATCAATCAGTGACTTACCAATACAAACTGAGACTAGAACCAGAACTTATTTTCTACAATGAGCCAAATTTTACATATACATATTTGATCTTGCAGACACAGCCAGCCAGTACTACAAAAACAAACATAAAACACTTCAACCCACTTGAGACTGATCTGGGCTTGTCACACTTATCCCAAGCACTGAGTACTGCTCATCCCAGCTCCAGCTGGCCTCCAGGGTGGAAGAGCACTAAAGCAGCCACTCCCAGCCAGCGCTCAAGTCTGTTTTGCTGTAGAAAGAGACGACAAAAGTTGCTTGAAGCAGCAGGAGTGGTCATATTTGGCCCATGGTAGACACAGCCTACACTTTATCACCTTTGAATAAGGGCTGTGAATGAGTCACTTTTCCATCATTACAGGAGAATGCCCAACAGATGCAGCTAAATGGACTTCTAGTCCATGGTGGATCTAAAGACCTGAAGGAGTGGCTCCATTCATGGCAGCAAAATGTGGGAGACTGTCTCTAGCACAGCAGACCAGGAAGCAGAGAGAGTGGGGAGAAACTTTAGAGGCTCACCCCATAATGATTCCCTTCAGCCCCACCTGCTAAAGGCATCCCAGCCTTCCAAAACAGAACTGCCATCTGGGAATCAAAATTCAAAATACATACCTGTAAGGGACAGTTTAGGTTTAAACTGTAAGAGGGTATTTCTTCATTGCCCAATTGGTACACCTCCACACCTTCAAAGATCTTGGCAGCTTATTTTCCTTCTCAGGTCCAGAAATCTCTCCTCATGTTTTGATCATCAAACGTGCCATTCCTGTATAATTTTTTATCTCCCAACTGAAGAAACAGGTCTCTGTGCTATTACTTATTCACACTGCTATTTCTTTAAAACATGTTTGCATTCACACAGTAGAGGGCTTGGTACCTATACAGTCCTCAAAGATATACTGCCGTATTTAATGCTGTTGACATCATTCCATATGATGCTGCATTGTTTACATGCTGCCCTGAACACTAGCTGCCAATAACTCTCAGAGCTGTTACAAGTGCCTCACTGAGGATGATCATAAATGCAAATCTTCCCTGAGCTTATAGGAAAATGTAAATGTTAGCTCATTTTCTGGTCGTGTTAGATTTACACTTGGAAATATTGTAGCATAAATGGATACCTGCATCTTCAAGCTATGTCTCCTCTTGAACTTTGAAGTCATAATTACTGAGTTTCCGGTATGTGATCTGCTTTTCCCGAGTGTTTGCTCTGTGCCTACCCTCTGATGCTGCTACCTAGGTGGAAGACAGGCAGGGGCCATGGTCAGGGCAGGAGAAGAATTTTTCCTTCACAGCAGGAATGCCTACCACTCATTAGATAAGCTTTAAAACCAAATGGCAGGGCACAATGTCAGTGCATAACATAGAGCAACTGAAGAGAGAAGCCACTGGTAGGGAAGTATGATTTCTAACAGCTGCCCTTTCTTTGTCCTTCCTGACTCCTAGAACAGAGCAGGTAGTAATGTAGCCTGGGTGCCAACATCAATATAAAAGACACCTGCCATGATGCCTCTAAAGACTCTGTGGGTTGGGAACAGTAAGTACCACAGGCAAAATATGTCTGGAATGGAGTTTCCTTGAGGCTTGGCCCCAAGCACTAGAAGTGAATCACAGGTAAACTAGAACCTAGACTCACTCTTTGTCTGACAAAAATAGGATGCATCTAAAGGCAGTATGTCAGTACTGCTGCTCCTATGACCCAATCTCAACTGCCCTGCTGGGAAGTAGGTGAAAGGCACCTACTGAGACATTCTCTCTGCTATTAGGGAAGCCTATAAGAATGAGAGTCCTAGATTGACTCATGGTATCACTACAACCTTGTCTATGAGAAAAAGGGTCAGATCACTCTGAAGAAGAGATAAAATTTGTGTCCATTAGAATCCTGACCCAAGCTTATAGCAGCCAGCCTTAGCTATATTGCCAGCCCCAGCAGAGATGATGGGGCCAGCTTTCCCATCCTATGTATCAGCCATTGTCACATCCCAAGGAAATTATCACAAAATATAGGACAAATTGAATCATAACAGGCAGACTAACATCATGAGGTACAGGGGGTGAAGTTATTAATTCCTGCCTATAGAAATGAGATTAGCTAAGGGAATGTAAACTGAGCCTTTAAGCAGAGGTTACATGTGAATAGCTGGATCCAGTCAGCAGAGGACCTGCATGCTGGAGAGACTGGTAGTGACTTTCCCTTGACAAAAAGATGAGTGAATAGTGACCCCAAATAACTATTTGGGGTCAGACATGCATAAGCCAACTCATGCTAGGGAATTCTAGGAAGGACTAAACAATGGATTAAGGTGACTAAAAAACACTGAAGGGAAAAAATAATGTGAGGACAAGTTCATTACAGAATGGTGAAGACAAAAATGAGATGTCAGTTATACATCATTTAATGAAGAAAATACATTCTAAGAAATGCATCATTAGGTGACTTTGTCATTAGGCAAACATAATGGACTGTATTTACCTATATTATAGAGCCAGCTGTGCGTCTAGGCTATATGTTGTGTGTATATATGTGTATGTATGTATTTGCATAAATATACTTTATATGTTTATGCATATGTGATTATACATGTCTCATATTTTCTTCGTCGTGGTCCTAGGTATATAATATAGGGACATGATGAACAAAATGAAATTAAGTAAAACAAAAATGAGGCAATCAGTAAATATAATAAAAAGCTTCAAGATGGATCTGTGAAAAGGGTTTGAGGCCAAGACTGATGATCCAAGTTTCATCTCCAGAAGTGACCTGGTGAAAGTAAGAACCAGTTCCCATAAGTTACCCTCTGACTTCTATATATGCTCTGTAGCATGCACACACAACAAAATGTAATCAAAACACTGTTTTGTAAAAGAAGATATGCAGTCAACATATGATGCCTAAGGCTGTTGCCAGTGAAGCACAAGATGTTGTTTTATAGTAAACTGTTCTCTAAGAAGTAAGAACACACATTACTGCTAAAAATTATAGTACAGAAAGCACTAGCACAATTATCATAATCCAAACCATACACTGAACACAGTTCTATATACTGCACTTATGCATAACTGGCAGTAAATACGTTTGTTTAAACCACTGTTACCCTGATACACATGAGTGATATTTCACAGAGTGATAATGTTATGGGTATTATGATGTCATCAGGCTTCATTGCAATTCTGTAAGACTGTTGCTCTATACTATTGCAGTACACACTGTGACACCTTAGAAGTGCCAGTTTAGAAATAATGTAACTCCATTCTTCTCCATGTAGCTGGATCTTTCTTGGGCACACATGACTAAAATTGCAAGCCTGCAAGTGTGCAGAACAAGTCAAAGAGGGGAATGGATCATGACTGAGAAAATATTGGGAAGAAGAAGTAAGGAGGAAATCCCAGGCCAGTAGGGAAAACCCATGTGGACCAGAACTGCTTATTAAAATCATAGTTGGTAGGACACATCCATCTACAAATCCTGCCCAACCCTCAATCCATTCTATTACCTGACAACTTCAGTGGCTACCTGGGACCCACAGTTTGCTAGTACCTATTGGATCAAGAGTGGCTCCCTGAGACCTAGAAGATGCCAACCTCTACTGGATCAAGAGCTCATATAGAATCAAAAGCTCATAGTGGACCAAGGTTAGATTCCTGAAACACAGAAATAGCTAGTTCCTATTGGATGAAGAACAGCTCACTAAGACACAGAATATACTACTTCCAAGTGGACCAAGAGCCTAGATTTAACCAAGAGAGGCTTTCTGAGACACAGGAACAGCCAGAATAGATTACATCAATATAAGTTCCCTGAGATACAGACAAATACTGCAGTGATCCAAGGAAGCAATGGGCAGATGCTAATGCAAGAATACATATAACAACATAAAGAACAATATGGCACCACCAGAATCTGGTGGTTCTACAACAACAAGACCCAAATATGCCAATATAGGAGAAGCAGAAGGAAATGACCTTAAAAAAACAACTTTATGAAAAGAATAGAAAACTTAATAAAAATATAAAATATTCCATTACAGAAATGAAGAAAAGACAAACAAAAATCGGAAGAGATCAATAAATCCCTGAAAGATTTTTTTTAAAGAGAAAAAGCAATCAAATAGGTGAAGAAGACATTTCAAGATTTAAAAATTGAAATAGAAGCAATTAAGAAGACACAAACCAAAGCAATGCTGGAAATAGAAAATCTGAAAAAACAAACCAGAACTGCAAATGCAAGCATAACCAACAGAATGCAAGAGATGGAAGAGAAAATCTCTGGAGTGGGAGATTCAATAGAGGAAATAAATATGTCAGTCAAAGAAAACACTAAAACAAAACAAGTCATAACATAAAATGTCCAGAAGATATGGAACACTATGAAAGGACCAAACCTAAGAATAATTGGAATATAAGAAGAATTCCAGCTCAAAGGTATAGAAAATATATTCAACAAAATCATAGAAGAAAACTTTCTCACTCTAAAAAAGGAAATGCCTATAAAACTACAAGAAACTTACAGAATACCAAATTGACTGGACTCCCTCCCCCCGCAAAATGTTTGCTCTCCACATAATAATCAAGTGACTAAACCTACAGAATAAAAAAAGAATACTAAGAGCTGCAAAGGAAAAAGGCCAAGTTACCTATAAAGGCAGACCCATTAGAATAACAAAAGATTACTCAGTGGAAGCAATGAAAGTCAGAAAGTCCAAATTAGATGTTATACAGACACTAAAAGACCATGGTTTCCAGCCAGACTACTATACCCAGCAAAACTATCAATCACCATAGATGGAGTAAACAAGATATTTTATGACAAAACCAGATTTAAACAATACCTATACACAAACCCAGCCCTAAAGAAAACACTAGAGGGAAAACTGCAATGTAGGGACGCTAATATACCCATGAAACCACAAGCAATAGATGATCCCACAGAAGAAAAACCTAAAGAAGAGAAGCACACACACACTCCCAACAAAAATAACAGGAAATAACAATCACTTGTCATTAATATCTCTTAATATCAATGGACTCAATTCACCTATTAAAAGACACACCCTAACACAATAAACACAAAAACAGAATCCATCTTTCTGTTGCATATAAGAGACACAGCTCACCTTCAAATACAGACACTGGCTTAAAGTAAATAGTTGGGAAAGACTTTCTAATCAAATGGACCTAAGAAACAAGCTGGTGTAGCCATCCTAATATCTAAAAAATTAGACTTCAAACTAAAATCAATCAAAAGAGACCAGGATGGTCATTGCTTATTTATTACAAGAAAAATCTACCAAGATGAAGTCTCAATCCTGAACATTTATGCTCCCAACTTAAGGGCACCTACAAATGTAAAAAGAAACACTTCTAAAGGTTAAATCTCATATCAAACCCTAGGAGACTTCAATACTCTCACCAATGAATAGGTCTACCAGATAGAAACCCAACAGAGAAATAAGGGATCTATCAGATGTTATGGTCCAAATGGACTTAATAGATATATACAAAAATTTCTACCCAAACACAAAGAAATATATCTTTTTCTCAGCACCCCATGACACTTAATGTAAAATTGACCACATACTCAGACATAAAGCAAATATCAATAGATACAAAAATGGAAATAACTCCTGTATCATATCAGACCATCATGGTCTAAAGTTAGAGTTCAACAACAACAAAAATCACAGAAAGCCTTCAAATTTATGGAAACTGAACATCTCTCAATTGAACCACCTCTGGGTCTAGGAAGAAGTAAAGAAAGAAATCAAAGACTTCCTATAATTCAATGAAAATGAATCCATAATATATCCAAGCTTATGGGACACAATGAAAGCAGTGCTAAGAGAAAAATTCATAGCACTAGATGCCTACATAAAAACCTATAGAAATCTCACAGAGACTTAGCAGCACTGCTGAAAGCTTTAGAATAATTAGAAGCAAACTCACCTAGAAGAAATAGAAGGCAGGAAATAATCAAACCCAGGGGTAAATCAATAAAATTTAAAGAAACAATGAATTAATCAAAGAGTTGATTCTCTGAGAAAGGTAAAAACATAGATAAACCCTTATCCAAATTAACCAAAAGGTGAGGTGGGGGCAGGTATCTAAATGAACAGAATCAGAAATGAAAAGGTGGACATAAATACAGATACCCAGGAAATCCAGAGAATCATTAGGTCATACTTCAAATACCTATATTCCACTAAATTAGAAAACCTAACAGAAATGGACAACTTTCTAGACAGGTATCACTTGCCAAAATTAAATTAAGACAGATAAATGTCCTAAATAGACCTGTAATGCCCAAGGAAATTGAAGGCATTATTTAAAGTCACTTAAGCAAAAAAAGCCCAGGGCCAGATGGTTTCAGTGCAGAATTCTACCAGACATTTAAGAAAGAACTAATACCAATATGCCTCAAACTATTCCTTACAATAGAAACTGAAGAAACATTGTCAAACTCTTTTTCTGAAGCCACCCATCACTCTGATACCCAAGCCACTCAAAGATGCAAAAAAAAAAAAAAGGTTTACAGACCAATCTTCCTCATGAATATTGATACAAAAATACTCAATAAAATACTGGCAAACCAAATTCAAGAGTATATATTTAAAAAAATCATTCACCATGATCAAGTAGGTTTCATCCCAGAGATGCAGGGATGGTTCAACATACAAAAAACTGTCAATGTTATTCATCATATAAACAACCTGAAAGAAAAAAATCACATGATCATTTCCCTAGAAGCTTAAAAAATCTTTGACAAAATCTAACATTCCTTTATGATAAAAGTCCTGAAGAGATCAGAAATACAGGGAAAATACCTAAACATAATAAAGGCAATATACATCAAGCCAACAACAAACAGCAAACTAAATGCAGAAAACTCAAAGGAATCTCACTGAAATCAGGAACAAGACAAGGCTGTCCCCTCTCCCCTTGTCTATTCAAAATAGTTTTCGATGTTTTAGCTAGTACTATAAGAGAACAAAAGGAAATTAAGGGGATACAAATTGGAAAGAAGGAAGTCTAACTATCTCTATTTGCAGATGAAATGCTTGTATACATACATAATTCCCAAAATTCTATCAGGGAACTCTTACAGCTGATAAATATCTTCAGCAATGTAGCAGGGTACAAGGTTAACTCAAAAAAAGAAAAATCAATAGCCATGCTATACACAGATGATAAAGGGAATGAAAAAAATTCAGGGAAATATTGTCCTTTATAATAGCTGCAAATAGCATTAAATATCTTGGGGTATCTCTAACCAAAGAAGTGACAGACCTGTTTGACCAGAACTTTAAGTCACTGAAGAAAGAAACTGAAGAAGATATCAGAAAATAAAAAGATCTCCCATGCTCCTGGATAGGTAGGATCAACATAGTAAAAATAGCAATTTTACCAAAAGCAATCTACAGATTCAATGCAATCCCCATCAAAATCCCAACACAATTTTTTACAGACCTTGAAAAAAAGAAAATGCAACTTCATATGGAATAACAAGAAACCAAGGCTTGCCAAACAATCCTATTTAATAAAAGAACTTCTGAGGTATCACCATCTCTGACTTCAAGTTATACTATAGAGCTACAGTAATAAAAAAAAAACAGCCTGGTACTGGCATAAAAACAAACTTGTGAATCAATGGAATCAAATAAAAAATCCCAACCTTAATTCACATACTTATGAACACCTGATTTTGACAAAGTGGCCAAAAACATACAATGGAAAAAAGTATCTTCAACAAAAGGCTTTGTCATAACTGGATGGTGTAGTATGGAGAAGAATGCAAATAAATTCATATCTATCACCTTGTGCAAAACTCAAATCCAAGTGGATCAAAGACCTCAACATAAACCCAGCTACACTGAACTTGATAGAAAAGAAAGTGGGAAACATCCTCCAAAGCATTGGCACAGGTGATTACTTCCTAAATATAGCACCAGTAGCATAGACACTAAGAACAACAATTAATAAATGGGACCTCATGAAACTACAAAGCTTCTGTAAGGCAAAGGACATAGTCAATAAGACAAAATGATACCCTACAGAATGAGAAAAGATTTTCATCAACCCTACATCTGACAGAGGACGGATCTCTGAAATATAGAGAACTCAAGAAACTAAGACCCAAAAATCTAAATAACCCAATTTAAAAATGAGGTTCAGAACTAAAAAGGGAATTCTCAACAGAAAAATTACAAATGGCTGAAAGTCACCTAAAAAAATTGCTCAGCATTTTTAATCATCAGAGAAATTCCAATCAAAACAACTCTGAGATAATCTTACATGTGTCAGAATGATTAAGATAAAAAACACAGATGACAGCTTATGCTGGAAGGGTTGTGGAGCAAGTAGAACACCCCTCCATTGGTGGGAATGTAAACTTGTACAGCCACTTTGGAAATCAGTATGGCAGTTCCTCAGAAAACTGGGAACCAAAATTCCCAATCCAGCAATATCACTATTAGGCATATGCCCCCAAAGGATGTACATTCTTACCTCAGGGGTATTAGCTCAATTATGTTCACGACAGCATTATTGTAATAGCCAGAGCCTGGAAACAACCTAGATGTTTCTCAACTGAAGAATGGACTAACAAATTTTGGTACATTTACATAATGGAGTACTACTCAGCAGGAAAAAAATGATATCCTAAAATTTAGAGGCAAATGGATGGATATGGAGAGAGATAACACAGGCCCAGAAAGATAGACATGTAGTATGAAGTTTCTGGCTCAGACTAGACCCAAAAAAATGATTTAAAAAAATAAATAAATTTTAATTTATTGATACAAATTTAAAGTCCATTTTGTTATACTATATATACTTTTCTACTCTTGCTTAAAATATAATGTATAACTCATTTAAAATTATAATATATAATTAAAGATGCAAATTAATAATAATCATCTATAATAACCAAACTTATAGTCATGTTAAGTTTTTATGGATATACAAAAATACATTTCAATTAAATAATCTTCAAACACTTCTAAGATCTACAAAATATAACATTTAAAATATTTTAAAAACAAACTTTTCTAGACAATAAGACAAGTCTACTCCTGACAACACCAATATATTTAAGAAAAATAATAGACATTAAAAAACTTCATATAAAATTTACTGTATAATAACAATCACTAAACAAAAAACTTCTTATATTGACCACTTAATAATACACTATCTACACTTAAACAAACAAGTTCCATAAGATCTTGACCAGAAGTCCCAAAGTAACAACAGATGCTTATATTAATTTTATACTGATGGATCTAAGGCCCAGGCATACAACTTGCTAATTCTTTACTCTTAAACTAACCCATGATTCTTATCTTGTTCAGCCATGTGACTCAGTACCTTTTCTCAGAGCAGCAGAGTTGTTTTCTGTAACCTGCTGGCTTCTCTGCTGGTCTCTCTGGTGTCTCTCTGGCTTCTGCTCTGCTTTTCCTGTTCCCAAAGTTTTCTTAGTCTGGTAGCTCCACCCACACTTCCTGTCTGCCTCTAGCAAATCAGCTTTTTATTAATCCAGTAGGAGGGACAAATATTTACAACATACCAGAACATACTCCCAGAGCATAGACATGGTATGTACTCACTCATAAGTGGATTTTAGATGTAAAGCAAAGAATATCCAGGCTGCAAATCACAACCACTGAACAGCTAGGTAACAGAAGGAACTTAAAAGAAACATCTTAGATCCCCTTAGGAAGGGGAAATAAAGAAGATCTGAGTAAATTGGGATCATAACAGGGAGTGAACAAGGGAAGTGGGGAAAAATCATGAGAGAAGAAGATGGTTGAGTGAGAACAATAACAGAGAAGGAGAACAAAGAAATGGATATTTTGATAGAGGAAGCCACTGTGGGGTTAGAAAGAAACCTGGTGCTACAAGATGTCCCTGACTAGGACTCCAAGCAATAGTGGAGAGGGTGCCTAAACAGAACTTCCCCTATAATCAAATGAATGACCACCCTATTTGTCATTATAGAACCTTCATCCAGCAATGGATAGAGGAGGAAGCAGAGATCCATAGCTAAACACCACGTCAAGCTCCCAGTCCAGCTAAAGAGAGAGAGGAAAGAATATATGAGCAAAGGGATTAGGATGAGGAGGAGACCCTCAGAGATGACTCACCAGAGCTATTGGGAGCTCACTGGCTCAGAAACAATTGCTGAGAAACCTTCATGGTAAGAAACTAAACCCTTCAAAGGCAGATGACTGTCAAAGGGCATGGGCAGTTTATGGAGCCTCTAGTAGTAGGATCAGACTATGTTCCTGGTACTTGAACTGGCATCTTGGAGACCATTTCCTACAGAGGAAAACCTAGCTCAGCCTTAATACTGAGATGAGGGACTCAGACCTACCTCAGCTGGATATGCCAGACTGAACTGACTCACCTTGGGACTCCTTGCCCTCCTTGAGAAATGAGTAGGGGGATGGTGTGGGGGAGGCTGATGGAGGATTTAGAGGGACTGAGAGGGTGGAAGGGAGTAAAGCAATGGTATAAAAAAATCTTTTTAAATAAAACAAGAAAGAAAATTAGCAAAGAAGACTGAAGTTGAATGTGAAGGCGGTATGGCTGATGGGTGGGATGCTGAGTTTGGGCCTGCTTGCAGGTGATGTATGTCTCTATAGAAAGGCAATGGAGAGGTATAGTGGCCTGTGGTAGCTCTGGGCCATATGTTCTCTGAGTTCAAGAACTTGTTCTTTCCTTTCAAAGCAGAGGAGTCTCTTTAAGGCTAAGATTCCTTCCAGGTGAAAAGGATCTGATGATACCATCTAAGTCACAAAGAGCATAAGCATTAACTTAACAGTCTACAGTGTGCTCAGTGTAACAACTCATAAGTACCCACTAGGTAGCGGACTTCATACTCATTAAGGAAGAAAATGGTTACACCTACACTACAGAGAACATAAGCATTAATTACAACAATCTGGAAAATATTCAGCATGGTACCTTGGGATTATAAAATGTAATCTGTGCTTCAGTGTTGTCAGAAGTAGATATTTCTCCACACAGCATAGAGTTTTGGATGTGGATCTGAACTAACAGTTTCCATATGTGGGTGGCATGGCAAAGCTCACTGTCCAGGGCCCTGGCATAGCTCTAGCTCTGGAAATTCCTGCTTAAGTTCCAGAAGCACTGGGTGCTGCCAGTCAAACCAAGTTCTGTAGAACGTTGTTCTTCCCACCCTCGTTCTGCATGCTCTCCATTGAATTTGATTCCACAGATGGGTTGCCCTAAAAGGTTGAAATTACAGTGTTCACATTGCGATAAAAGTCCTTGCCTTACTACACTCTTGTTGTTAAAATGTGTAATAGCCGTCTCTAAGAACCTGGCATTAGAGATAGAGGGGATGTACCAGGACCTGGCTGCCATCAGTAATTGATGCATTTCTGACCTAGGAGAGGCAGCTGTATGTCTGAATATAGGGGTTCAGAAGTGGGGCATGGAGGAAAGGTTATAAATTTCCTCATTGTGGTATAACAGACGATCCAAGGAATACAAAAAGGGCCCATTTACACAATAGTGTAAATGGGACATTACACAGGCAGTCTGTCTGCAGGCATTTGACCATGATGACACTCAGGGATATGTGTCCCCAGAGTGACCTGTCTCCCAGCTCTCTCAGAATGGGTCCTTCTGATTTGCTGTGTCCACACGCAGCTGCCTCTTTGGAAGACAATCTGATAAACGAAACGCCCAGTAAACATTTTAATTCAGTAATGTCTCACCTAGAGGCATGGCTTACTAATGGCGAAATTTCAACCTAGAAGCTCAAAAGTTCATTTTTTTTTTCCTTACCAGGGAGGAACTCTGATAAGTTATCTAAACCAGCATGGTCATGTGTATACATATGAGCAGCACCTAGTTGACTCCACAGGAAGTGTGTGTTTTGCATGCTTGTGTGTGCTTCCCTCCCCTCCTCTTCTCTTCTCTCTCTCTCTCTCTCTCTCTCTCTCTCTCTCTCTCTCTCTCTCTCTCTCTCTCTGTGAAGAGGTCATAAAACTTAAGGGGATGAGGATGAATCTGTAGGAGTTGGAGAAAGGAGAATGTGAGGTGAAATGATGTAAACACAGTACTTATGTATAAAGTCATCAAGAAAATAATTAAGTAAATATAAAAGCTGGAGGATTCAGAAGAGATTTAGGAGCAGACTAGTCATCCAGAGCAGCCCAGATCCCACTAGCACAAAGTGTCCATACCCCACCCCGTTAGCATATTCATCCAGCTCTGCTCCCTGAAGAATCTGTGCATCAGAGAAGTATCAAGGTTATTTGGAGGAGAAAGGGGAGCTATTTTTAGAATTCATAGATTCTCCTTTACCCTGAAACCACAGTTACCAGACTATTGGTGCCTGAAGAGGACCTTCTCAGGTGAAGGATTCCAAACATGCTCATCTGAGATCAAACCATAGTATTCTCCAGAATCATGGGGAGTGTTCCTCTTAAGTGTGTAGGGGTGGGAAGTTCTTCTCTCCCTCCAACATGGGACCCCCAGTCATGTGAAAACACCCAGCAATGCTTTTCTTGTCCCAGCTTCTCCATGAATCTCGTTTAGTTAAAACGAAACGAATCAACATTTCCTCCACTCCATTTTTCCTGCTAATTGTCATGACTTAAGCACTGGGATGGGGGTGGGGGCAAAAGAAAAAAAAAAACCAAAGGAGCTCTGGGCATGAAGACAGCTTTCAAAGATGGCATGCGTGGTTCATCTTTTTTAGTAACTGGGTGAGTCACCCTGGTCCACATAAAGCAAAGAACCTTAATGTTACAGTCTGCTTTGAAGAAGAGCTGCCTCTGTTGAGTTCAAAGAGAATAAAAAAGTAGGTCAGTTGCCCAGGGTTCTTAAGAAAAAAAATTGGAAAAAAAGAAACATGTTTCCAGTGAAGCCACCATTGTCTTGGTTTCTAACCAAATAAAATAAATAAGCTAGTAGGTTTTGAAATTATATCAAAGTGAAACCTGAATGCCTAAGAAACACCTAAGGTACTTGTTCTGTAGCTCACTTCCTGCTTCCCTCTGGCTCTATGTGTGGGAACATTCTGGGCCTAAGGAACAGGAAGAGGGAGGATCATTTCCTGGTGTGCTGGTGTCAGACTCCATCACCTCTCAGGGCAGATTCTGGTGCAGGGTTACTCACAAAAACAGCAGCTGCTTTCTTCTCTCCCTTTATCCACCCACTTACTTGTCAAATGTTCACTCAGATTCTGACTTATGCATCAGGTCTTCTGTGCCAACCACCCTGGGTCTCAGAGGAATCACAGCCCCGCTGGTAGTGAGCACATTCTCATTGAAAGCTCCTGGCCAGCCACTGTCCTCAGAATGTCTCACTTTGGTCTATTTTACAATGCGCTTGAAAGCAAGATATTTTCCCACAATAACCAATGATCAGAGAGTAATTACAGAACCCAGGGTCTACGGTGATCTTCCCCCTGCTCACAGTTCTTTCTGCAGGACTCTGGGTTCATTTCTGGAGTCATCTAGCTGATGGCTTTCACATCCAGCTATATGTCATTCTTCTGGTGTGTTTCTTTCATTTACTTGCCTCCAGTAGAATTTTCCCATTGATCCTTTCTCACTAGAGTGTGAGCTCCCCAGAGGGTAGTGATTACATCTTACTAATGTGTTGAATAAAACTGTCTTTCATAAACTAGGGACCAAAATATTAAATGCAGGTGACACCTGTAGGGCCATCTAAGAATAGGGAAATAGGAAAGTGCTCTTCTGTCCCCAGTTCTCCTTTGTCCACCACAGAACAAGTTCATTTAAAGGGTGAACATACAACTATTCCTCAGCAGATTGCAACAGTACCAAAACCACTTGATCATGGAGAATCTTCTGCCTCACCAGCATGTTTCTGTGATTCCCCGAGCTTTTGCATCAAGGCAGATTCCAGCAGAAACCAGCATGTTCCAGGGAGAAATCAGTAAAGGGTCTACAATGGAACAGTCAATCAGGAATAGAAAGCATTGGAAACTAGTATTGATAGGAAATCCTAATTTCCATAGGACATGAAAAAGCTTAAGGGAAAGACCAGTGTCACCTGAGCCAGGTGCAATCATAGAAAAGCAGCTCTTTACAGTCATTGTATATAAGGAAAGGAGAATGAGCTTAAACCCAGCTCCACAGAATGCAGCCAGACAGGTGTCTCTACCCAGGGGAAGTCAGTCTCTAGGACAAAGACATGGAGCAAGGGTGGTAAGGATGCCCTTCCTTCTGAGAACACTGAGATGTACACAGATGATGGACCGAACTAGCCTTCTGGTGAAGTAGAGGTATGCCCCTCCACAAGCCCCTGATCATTCTATCACCTGGAGCTTCAAACCCCATGTCACCACTACCCTGAAGAATAGAACTGAGGCAAGTCCTGTGTTTGTGGCCCAGTTAGGAAGTTCCATGTTATAGAAAAAGAATGGACTTGGGTCAAGCCATCTGCTAGGACTTGAGTAAGTTTTTCACAAAGGACCCAGTGTTAAAGGCTTGCTCTGTAGCTTGATAAAACTTAACAGAAGCAGAAAACTCTAAGTGGTGAGACCTAATGGGAGATTTTATGCCATTGCTCTCTTAGGAGATTGTGCGACTCCATCTCTTCCTGTTTGCTTTCTGTCCACCAAGAGCTGAACAGCTTCCTCCACTGTGCATTCCTACCATGATGTGATGCTTTATCACAGGCACAAAAGCTACAAGGTCAAATGACAATGGATTGAATCCTCTGAAGATGTGAACCAAAACAAGCCTTTCCTTTACTTGAGTTGATCATCTTAGGCATGTTGCTATAGTAACAGAAAGCTGACTAGTGCACCACTGGGAGTCTTTTGCTTGTTTTGTTGCCCTCCTGATGTATAACCTGACAGTGTGTTCTTCCTTGGTACCCCAACTCTTTTAATAGAAGAGGTAGACCCCAGTATCCTCTAGAACTGGACGCTCTGCTTATGTGAGCCTCTGAATGGCATAGAAAATGAGTGGTTTCTGCATTCCATAGAGAAATATGGTCTGCTGTGCTCAGAAAGGCCCCAGTGAGGAGGAGGAGGAAGAAGAAGAAAAAGAAGAAGAACTGCCATGGAGGATGCTGCAGAGCCTATTAGAGGAAAGAGAGCAACAGGTCCAAGAGAAGCATAAAATGGAACTGCAGGTATATAGAGCATCTGTCAGGGCTGACAAAAGGGATGGAGCTGTCACAGGCAGAAGATGTTGTGCACCACTGAGACCCAAAGCTTGTTTTTCCTCACTTAGCTAAACTGGAAAAGTGAGATTCTCCGAAATGAAATAAGCACCAACTCCAGGTAGTCAGCTCTGAAATCAAGTGTCCTCACGCTGTGTTTCTAAAACACATAATAGGTTAAGTTACTCTCTTGCTTATAAGACTTCTAAGGTTTTCTCTGCCTGTGGGAACAAGTCTAAACCCCTTAGTGTGATATGCAATCCCATCCAATCTCTCACAGCAAGGCTGGTCCATGCTGCACAGAGCAAGCTGCTGGCTGGTTACACACACTGTTCCCCAGATAAGCCTGTCTATACCATCTTCGCTCATCCACCCAAACACCAAGCATTTATTGAGCACCAACTATATGTTATTTCTTGTGTCCCAGTTTGAATATGAAATGTCCCTCACAGTCTTATATGTTAATGACCGCATCCCCAGCTGGAGATGCTATTTTGGGAGGTGGGGTTGATTTCTCAGAGTCTCACTTTTTTTTTTTTTTTCCAGTTTAGCTGACTGGGTGAAAACAAACTTGGCAGGTGCACACTAGTTTCTGCATGTGACTCCCTGCCCCACTGTCCAGCTCCTGTGGCAAAAAAAACGAGTAGATCTCAGGAAAACAAGCCTTTGAAAGAAATAACTCGTTCCCAGGTCGCTCCATTCACTCTGCTTCCTGCCTGCCATGAATCAAAGAATTTCCTCTCCCATGGACTCCTGCCATCATGATGTTTGGCCCAGGTGAATGAGGCCAAGCAACCAGGGACTGAACCCTTTGAGCCATATGCCAAATAAGCAATTTCTCCCTCAAAAATAAAGAAGAGGGTTGGAGTAGATGGTTAACTCAATAAAATCCTTGCTACACAAGCAAGGAGGACCTAAGTTTAGATACCTAGCACCCACCCACACAAATGGCCAGGCATAGTGATATTCATCTGTAATCTTGTCTCTAGGAAGGTAGAGGCAAGAAGATGCTTAGAACTTGCTGGCCATCTAGACTTGTCCAGTCAGGAATCTCCAGGTTTAGTGAGAGACTATGTTTCCAAATATAGTGTGGAGTGAGCCAGTGATGTAGTCACCTACAGCTAAGCCTGAGTTAGATCCCAAGATCCTCATGGTAGAAGAATGGACCTGATTCTCCCAAGTTGTCCTTTGAACTACACATGAACTCTATGCCACTTATAAACACATCCAAAAAATGAATGAATAAATAAATAAATAATGTAATAATAATAATAAATAAGGTGAAGAGAAGTAGAGGATGGCAGCCAGCATCAACCTCTGGCCACTATATACATGTACATACATTCACTTACATACAGGTATAAAGGCACACATACATGTACACATGTGCACACACTCAGGAACACATACATAGGCATACAAAAAATGGAGGAGGAAGAACACCCCACAGCTGTTCTTTCATGTATCTTTATCACAGCTACAGAGAAGTAACCCATGCACCCTTACTCCAAAGGTGATCAGAGAAGAGGCCAGCTCTGTATTTTTCCAGAAGTTATGTAAGTCTGTTTTGTGTTGTTACAACAGAATATCAGGATCTAGGTAATTCTACTAGACTGGGGAATTCATGAGCATACACAGATCCAGCACCTGGCAGAGATCTTGCTGCTGCACCACAGCCTGGCAGAGGTCATCACATAGAAATAAATCAAATTTGCCAGCCTTGATCCTTCTTCTTCTAAAGCTACTAAGGCTATCACAGGAACCCATTCTCAAGACATCACCTGCCCCTGACAATCTCTCAAAACCCTGGCTTCAAATGACAAATGTCACTGACAAATCACGGATTATGTGTTGAACCTATGAACCTTTGGGAGACACTGAACCCAGGGCACAAAAATCTGAGAGTTAAACAGTAATTGCTGCTGTGTTCATTACTAGGGAAAAGAAGTACAAGCTACTGTGTAGAGATAAGATGGAAGGCTTGGCCAACTGAGGCAGGCTAGGAAAAACTGTCTAAGAGTCTCATGATGCTATGAGGTAATGGCAAAGGGAACTGGAGAAGTAGGGAGGCTTTTCTAGTCAGAAGTAGATGTTTTCCCATTTGAAGCTGGATCTGACTCAGTGAAGTCACTGGCCTTCTCTAGGCCAACCATCATGGAAGACGCCACCATGGGACTCCTCTTGGGAAAGAGTATTTTGTTGTTGTTGTTCTGAGGACAGTGCAGCATCATTGAGGTTGTAAGCATGAAAATGCCATGACTGTATTTCAGCTTGGTTTATTGAATAGCAGATGGAATAAGAGGAGAAGTCTTTGTTTGGTACTGACTTCCAATTCCTCTCTCTTTGAATCAAGTGGTCGGTTTACCTCTCCAGGGCACAGGTGTTTTGTGGGAGTTCCTCTGCCTACTCCAGAGACAGTAAACTTCTGTCTTAACATGTGCTAGTCATGGTGTTATGAGATCTTGCTCTTGTCTTGGCCAGTCTATGACAATTTCTCCCAGACAATGGCTGCACTCCATTTCTATGAGCTTGTTTTGCTTTGCTTCATCCTTGTGCCCTTGAGACAAGCCACAGACCCTAGAAACCATGCAGATGGCCAATAATGAGTTATTAGCAACCAGCTAAATGAGTGAAATATTTAAAGTGAAGAACTCATTTCTGGAGGGAGTAGGGGGTGCTCTGGTCAATTGAAATCTCTACTTTTTCTTGTTGGTAGCTCTTCAGAATAAATGTAGAATGTTGTGGGGGCCCAAGATTCTGGGGTAATCCAGGCTCTACTCAGGTCCTCTTTAAATATACAAACATACTTGGTATGCTTTAGCCTTTGAATTCTTAAAGTCTTGTTTTTAGAGATTATAAACCTAGGGGCTTGCTATTTAGGGGAATCCATCAACTGTGATATAAATGGGTCACACAAATGAAACTTCAATCCCTTTAAACAACTTTCCTGGATAGGAGGAGATAGCTTCCCATTTATAACTAATAAACCTGCATCTTGGAACCTCATGTAACTTGTAGGCTTGGACCTTCAGTCTCATAGGACATAAAGATGCTTGCAATCAGCCCACAGTGACTTTGTTCCATACAAAACTCTAAGGGTCCTCTCCCACTCTGGTAGGTGACCTGTCTTTAGGAGTGTGTCCTCAAACATTTTGAATAGTCTATGAAATAAGCCAAGCATGGATAGACAAACAGTTTTCTATAGCACTTATTCATGTAATCTTAAAAGGTCAACCATAGAAGCAGAGAGTAGACTGTGGCTAGGGATCTGGAAGTATAGAAGACTCAATAGAGATGAGTCCAAGTTTGCAAAATTTCATTTAAGCAGGACAAATGAATTTAAGTCTGTTTAAGTCTGTTAAACAATGTGATGACTTATAATTAATAGTGATTCCATATACTTGAAAAAATTGCCAATAAAGTATATTTGTAATGTTCCTATCACAGGAAACAGTTAAGTATGTACTGCAATAAGGATATTTGTTAGCTTAATTTAGCATTCCACAATGTATCCACAAGGAAAAACTTTATGTGACACACTACAAATTTATAAAATTTTTATTTTCCAATTTGAAGAAAAGAAGATAAAAAAGCATCAAAAATTTTCTCTCATAGACTGAGAGAGATGCTTTCAACCTTATATGATTTCCCCATGCAAGCAAGAGCCCAGTGACCCCCTAAGAGACCTGGTTTCTGAAGGAATAAGGAGCTCATGGTGGGTGGGGGAGGTATAGACCAGTTGTTTTTTATGTAATTTAAATAAAAAGAAAATAATTTACAGTGATTCAGTGGTGAATCCATTTGGGTTAAAGGAGGAATAGGGTGGGGGCTTTTTCTAAGTTCTCTGACAAGAACACAAAACAACAGATTGCTTCAGTGTTCTCTCTGGAGCCCAGGTTCATGGCCAGCATCATTTGACATTGAGATCTTTTCTTCTCTATTCACGGGACCAAACAACCCAACAATATGAGTGTCACAGGTTCACCCACACAGGCAAGGAGGGCACACCTACTGCATTTACATTCTCTAGTGCACACAGTGTTTTCCAGTCACAGGGTGTGATGTTGATGAAAGACAGTTAATTCAATTTCTACGGAGAAATTGATTAATGGATTAAAAGAAGTCCCTTGTGTGTGCAGCTTTTGCCAAGCATACCAATTCTGCGTTATCTGGCCTGGTTCTCTCCTTCCCTCCTCAGCTGACAATTTGACAATACATACTCGGGCACAGTGGAAAGAGGAAAGGAGGGCAGAGGAGAGATGAGAAGCCACAGATTAAGGCTACAATGCACCTCCATATTTAATTAGTTCTGTTAATATGAAAAAATAATAAAAAGAGTTCTTCATGGCACATGCTGATCTTGGGATTGTTCTAGGGATTGACTGTTCTGGGAGGATTCTGTCCGAGCCCCCAAGGACCCAGTACTTTCTCCAGTGAGAAAAGGAGTCTATTTCTACTTGTCAAGAGAATGAATGAGGGGGTCACAGCCACCTTGAAATGCTACTTGTAAGGTCCAGGGTTGGCGGCAGCTTCTCTGTCCTTGTGACCCACAGGGCTCTTCCCCCAGAGTATCTTTTATCTCATTTTTGTGGGTGTGGGAAGAGTGATTATTTGTGTTTAAGTGTGCAGGTGTACGCATATATGTGTGTGCTATGGAAGCCAGATGAAAACCTCTAGGATCAAATGATCCTCAGGAGTCATTTACCTGGTACCAGCATCTCATTGGGACCACCACCTCATCTATTACGTTAAACTGGCAAACCAGAAAGGCCCAGGGATCTGCCTATCTCTGATTCCTTGCAGTGGTATTAAAACCACAGCCCCTTATACTTGGCTTTTAATGTAGGTGCTGAGGACTGAACTCAGGTCTTCATGCATGCGTAATAAGCATTCACTAGCTGAGTTTTCTCCCAGTACCATAGAGAGATCATGATTCTACTTCCAAATTCCAGGTGGACTCATTTCTGTATGTCTCTGCCAGGGCCAGCAACACCTTGGTCCCAGATGACAGGTTTCTTTGGTCTCATGTCACCAACATGGCCCAACAGAGTCCCCTTAATTCTCAGTGTTGAAGGACATTAATGGCACCAGTGGCAGCCTTCATTCTTCTGCTGAAGTTTATAAGATCCCTACACTTTTTGCATGCTTCGAACACCTGCAGTCAGCTTAGAATCTATGTTCTGAATTGGAAAGGGGAGACCAAAAAAAAAAAAATGACACTTTTTCTCAAGACCATTGGCTAAAATATTACTTCATGTGCATTCAATTACTTGAGCCTGGTTTCATGCCACTCCTGACAAGCAAGGAAGATTCCAGATTCTAACAAATAAGATGCACACTAGCACAGCTAACTTGGCTCCACCTCTCCCCACATTCATTAGTGTCAAGATCCATCAGGCTTCCTCATTAACAGCCTGGTATTTCATGGCTTTAGTTAAGAGCAACTCATTCTGGCTTCCCATGCTTGGTCCTTATGCCTGCCCTATACTCTTGTGCTTGGGTAGCAAGAAGGGAGCTGACAGAGCTTCAAGCAGGCCTGCACTGGCTCCTCAACAAAACCAAGAAAATTCTGCTAAATAATTTATTCAAATGAGCCTGAGAATGTTGGGCAACATTTCATTACAAAATAAGTCAATTATGACTCTTTTTTTTTTTTCAAAAAATAAAGAAAGAAATCCCAGTTCATTGAAAAACATTGTAAACACAGACAATTTTTCCTATTTAAATGAGAAACCTCATTTAAATAAGAATCAGTTACAATGGCTAAGTTACTTTGATGACTGCTTAATAGATGCCCCTCCTAACCACACCACATCTGCCAGATGCCTAGGCTAGTCTTCTTAATTAAAATTCCGCTCTTGTTGTTGGAAGGTTAACTTTGAACTCATTAGGCTATATATAACTCATTAGGATATGGAATCAGTTTGTTGTAAATATGCATAAATTAGCATCATTTGACCCATGTGTATTTTCTGAGGTGGATTGTGAGGATCTCTGTGAGTACTAGAATAGGCTTCCTTCTTCCCAGGACTGGTATTCAAGAACCTGTTTATAAGCTGGATCTGTTGCTCACCCTGTAGTCCTAACAACTTGAGGAACTGAGGCAGGAGGATTTTGAGAGCAGTCTGAACAACATAGTAGGGGATGTAGGAGTGTCTCAGCAGAACACCATGACTTCAGCTTGGTAGAAAATGTTTGGTGAGAAGAGTCATAATGCAAGTGAGAAAACATACCCAAAGAGAAGAGAGGACATGGGCCATGAGTTTTCATGCTACTTCAATCAAAACTTGAGCTCCACAAAAGCAAGAAACATTCCTATTAATTCCTTCCTAAATATCTGCATTACTAATCATGGAGAAAGAGTCATCAAAAAATAATGCATTTTTGGTGCACCTCTACATTTCCTGTAGAGTGTAACTGAGCTATCCTGGAATCATTAGCCTCAAAGGGCAGGTTTTTTGTTTTGTTTTGTTTTTTGTAATTCTGCTCTCAGTTATCACCATGAATATCACCTGTCCTAACAAAACACACCCTCATGCCCACATGTACCCAGTCCCTTCCATGCCTCTGTCAGCCAATCTGACCCATGCTCAACAGCCAAGCACAGCACAAATCCTCAAGGGTTTGCATAGCATCTTCCATTTCAGAAAGCCCCTCTTATGCCACACAATTCTTACCAGACTTAGAAACTTCCTGTCTGTCTATAAAGACCTACATCAAAGGTCACATGTCTAGGAATCCTCTTTGAAGTTTTTTGTTTGTTTTGTGTGTGTGTCTGTGTTTGATATTCTACGTGATATTCGTTTCTTTTGTCACACTATCATTAGGCTAAAAAAGCTAAACATATAACACACACACACACACACACACACACACACACACACCTCTTATTTATTCTCCTTTCCCATGGTAGATTGATGTTTGCTGAGCTGGAGATGCAACATTTGTCTCCTCTGAATAAGCACAGAGAGGAAGACAGGGATTGAGGGAAGGATGGGAGGGATGAGGGGGTGAGTGGATGGCTAAGTGGGTAGTCGGTTGATTACATGGATAGGAGGGTGGATGGATGTACAGACAGATGGATAGACAGGTGGACAGATGAACGGATGGGTGGATGGATAATGCTATTCACTAGATGGGGGGAATAGTCAAGCAGGTTTCACGGTTCCATAGCCAGTGAAAGAAGACAAAACTCATCATAAACAAGGTCTATCTCTGAATGTCTCCCTTTGTTTTCCCCTGCACCACAGTCTGGCTTTTCTCAGGAGTCCTTCCATCATTAGACAATGAATTTAAAGAACCATGGTCTGCCTTAGCAGCAGACTGAACCTGGACATACAGGTTCTTAGCCATTGCCCGAAAATATGTCTGAGGGATCAGTTTCTCCCCGCAAGGGCCTTAACAGGCTGAGACTTCAATGAGCTTCTATGCCTGAACCACCAGAGCTGCTAGAGTAAACTCCATTATGGAGAAGGAAGCAAACATTTTATTATAAAGGAGATAAAAGAATGGGTGAATTCTTAAGAGGGCCCATAGAAAAAGACACGTTGCCTTCTCTACAGGTCTTTCTTCTGAAGCTGGAAAGGAAGAAGAAATGCGTGGAAAGGAAGCATAATACCACACACTTTAACACACACACCCCATTAAGTTGGTCCCACAACCCAACTTGTTTCTCTCCACAAGCCAGAGGATAGTATCCAGATACACAGCTCTACAGTGATGTCAAAATTCAAACTTAGGACTGACTCCAAAGTCTAAGGGAAATTTTGTTTGCTGTTGCCAAGAACATGGCTTTTGCCAAGTGACAGGCTGTAAAGAGACCCCCTTATTAAGAGAAAACAGTACCTCCTATGGTTTAATCTCAGACATCACTGCCTCTGGGCTGAAAACGCAAGCAGACAAGAGGCTCTTATGGCTTTCTTTACATTTCCCCTTTGCCTGAGATCTGGCATCTACAGCCCAATGTGGCTGCCTCAATGGCCCCAAAGGACTGTTCTCCACTTTATAAACACTGTCCAAGTGTATATGTAAGTCAATCTCATAGAGCCAACTAGAACAACTGAGGCAGACAGCCTGTCAGAGAAAAGTCTACCGAATAGTACAGAAGAGGCAATAAATAAATAAATAAAATAAAGGAAGCACAAGTCATCAGCATCTAACACCCAGGCTCCCGATCTTGCCAAAAATTAGTCCACAGCTTGGCCTGTCAGTTCTAACCACAAAAGGGACCCTAGGGTTCAAATGCAGCCAATATCTACAAACAAAGTTGTATTAGTAGAACCTAGAGGGAAAAAAAGCCTGCTTTACCCCAACCCATGGGAGATAGTACGAATACCCGGGTTCATCATGAGACAGGCACAAGCCATATTGACTGGCATAAGACAGTGAGGTCTGGTAGCTTGAATAAGTGATACAGATTTTTCAAATCCAGTCTCATGATGCAATGAAATCAAATATATTGTTATCATTATGCCTTCCTGTATCTCTCCAACTTTCCATACTAACAGTTTTCTAAAATGACCTCCTGTACACTGGTTAATGACCTTCCGTCAGAGAGAACAGAATGGGTACACACACAGACACAAAAGTAAACCATAATGAATTGGCTCAGGCGATTACAGAGGCTGCCAATCCAAAGATCTGAAGGCAGCAAGATACAGGTTTCAGAAGATGGCGGCTTGTTTGACCCATCTCCCATAGGCTCATGCATTTGGACACCTCAGTTCCCATTTGGTGGTGTTTTGTCCAGCAGTAGAGCTCTTAGGGAATGGAGTTCCCTAGAGGACAGGAGTGACTGAGGATGGACCTTGATGCCTCTAGTCCAGCCTCACTTCCTGCCTTCCCTCCCTTTCTCTCTGCAGATACAGTATGACCATCTGTCTCATATTCCCCCAACATTGTTGTCCCAGCTGTATGGGTTCTATCATCACAAAGCCTTCCTCCCAGAGGCTGCTGTTTGTAAGGGATTCTGTCACAGCAATGGAAAAACCGTCTTGAATAGCTCCCATCCCGGGGCCCAGAGAGCTTCAGTCTCAGGAAGACACCACAGCAGTTGCAGTTCAAATCCAAGCAACACTTTCCTCTCTGCTCAGCCTCCTGGGTCTACCCAGCCTTCAGCTGAGCTGGTGAGCCTGAGCCACAGTAGAAAAGTCTGTCTTCTTCATCTAGTCTACCCAATAAATGCCAAACTCTTTCGAATACAGAAAATTACACAGACACACTCAGAATAACCCTTGGCAGCAAACCCAAGAAGATTCATAGAATTGACCATCCCACCCTTGGACTGTGCACCTGCCTTCACAGTCCCACCTGGACAAACCAGTCTCATGGCCTGGGCCTCTGAATACATGTTTTCCTACCAGATACACTCATCTGTCCTATCTTTTCTTCAAACTCTTCCAAACAACAAGACCCACAATTCTGTACATCTCAACAGAATCTCAGTCACACTGACTTTGCTAATCACTGTCTACTGCAATGCAAGCATGAAGAGAGGCCTCTGCTTCTAGAACAGGGGGAGAAAGAATGGTGCCGATTCTGAATTTCTAATTTCTGAAATAAAGACAATATAAGAAGCTCCTAGCTGGAGAGAGCAGCTGAGAGGAGATGGCAAAGGTCTTTCTAAAAGTACAGGGTTGGAGTGTAGAGATGATAGCATCTTATTCCTGGAGAGCATGAACCTAGAAGCAGTGGTATCAACTGCCTGTCTTCAGAAAGAAATAGCAACAATGCTTAGGGAAGATGCTCAGGCTGCATGCAGGTCATAGATACATTCAGGAGCCATACAAGTGACACTGGCTTTTATCCCAGTGTGGAGAACAGCAAGACATCACGCATGTTGCTGTTTTTACACATATCCCACAGAGCTCCAAGATCTGCCCATCAATGTGGCTCCCTTGTGCTAATCTGGTTCTGAAAACAAGGAGCTTGCTTTAGTCACCTGGTAGCTCTGACATCAGTATGGTGTCCAGCAGTAATAGCTCAGCAGAGGGTTTTGTATTATAGATAGAAAAGAGAAGGAAAGCAATTCAGAAGGAGGAAGGAGAGACAAAGTAAAGGGGCGGGAGGGAGAAGGAGGGAGGGAGAGAAGGAAAGAGGGGGAGGAAGAGAGGGAGGGACGGAGGAAGGGAAGTGAGAAGGAAAAGAAGTGAAGGAACGGGATAGAGAACAAAGAAGGCTGGAAGGGATTCAGAGAAGAAGAAGAGAAAGGAGAGGCATGAAAAGAAAAAGAGAAAAAGAGAAAGAAGAGCACAGGCAGAAGAATTATCTGCTTAGTGCTTCCAGAAACATAAGTAAGTAAAAAAAAAATCACAGAGACATTTTAATCTCCATTTCAAAATGGAGAAACTGAGGCACAGAGCATTCCCTGTCTTACTCAGCTTCCTCTTTGCTTCTGTCCTTACTGCACAGGGTTCCTTCTGTAAAGATACCACACCAAGCAGAGGATTTGGGGTGGGGGCTTGCCGCTAACACAGTCTCTCATCCCACCCTACTCCCCAGCTTGAGGCTGGTCCCAGCCGCTGACTCTTGCCACTGGGGCGATTGGGTCCACTCTAGCCAAGCTATTTTCAAAACATCAGGGCCCAAAGGTTCTCCAGCTCTGCTTTAAAAGTTACACACCAGGGCCAGAAATACGCTTTTAAAAGTCAAGCACTTTTTAATCAATTTCCCCACTACCATACATAGGTTCTGTTCCCCAAACTTGATTATTCTTCTTCTTCTTCTTCTTCTTCTTCTTCTTCTTCTTCTTCTTCTTCTTCTTCTTCTTCTCCTGCTCCTCTTCCTCCTCCTCCTGCTCCTCCTTCTTCCTCTTCTCAGGTGGGCATCTCCCCTCTTAGCTGTTGCTCCTCATTCTTTCTTAACACTTCTGTTTTTTTCTTCCCTCATGTTTTTCACTCTATCCTTTTTAAAAGTTCACCTCCCCCTCCCTGCTTCCCTCCAGTGCAGACACGGAGCTTCTGAAGGCCATGTTTAAGCCCCCTAGCTTTGCTCTAAGTTCAGCTGACCCTCAAGGAGCTGTCTGCTGTCAGCTTCTTCTCCAGCCCTATGCTGTGCTCAACCACGGCCCACATGGACTGCCCCTGCCAGCCCATAGCTGATCTGGGCCAGGACCAGGAGGAACAGGCCATCAGCGGACAAGGTTAGGAGTCAGGGAGCTATTTATGCAGTGCAGCCTCTAGTCTCTTACTAGATGTGGATTTGTCATTAATTGCTCTAGGTAGAACCTGCTGCTTGCCAAGGTCCCTTCATTTTTATGACTTTACCCTCCAAGGGTTTTCTAGGACTCATGTCTGCTCCAGAAGGATGTTCAGGTGGGAGTTTATTCTGCCACTTCCCACAGTACATGCTTCTTTACAGTCAAAGGCTCCGGGGCAGGGTCAGCCAGCTGAACAGAGACACCCTTCCCATCCAGCATCTGAACTTTCTGCTCCATTCTGTCTCTAAGCCACAGCCAAAGGGAAAAAAGTCACAGCAAAATGCAGGCAGGTGTCATGACATATGAAGAAGGGACGTCAACTCACACTGGCCTCTTCTTGACCTCCCCCTCAAAAACCCCACAGAAATGGAATCTCTGTGTCTTCTGTCACATGGATCTCCCAAAAGGACTAAGTCTTTCACCTTGGTTTCTCTTTCTTGACTGCGGATTTTTTTTTTTTCTTGCTCGGGCTCAGCCTTAGGGACTCAATATGTTCTTCCAACTTTCAACAGAGAGAAAAATTCTCAAGCAAACACACCAAGCCAAAAAAAAAAGACCTTCACTCCAGGCTGTATCCTCAGCCCAGGTTAAAAGTCAGCATTTCTCCTGGGTTTTACCTGGGCCTCATGCTCTGGAGGACTGGAGCATTCAGGCATTCACAGCAGATGCATTAGAGAAAGCATTTGAGAATGTCGCAGTCAGCTCTTTGGAAGGAACTCCTGAATGGCTGACATTGTGCTCTCCCCAGGCATGGGGGGCAGGGCAACATTTCTCCTGTCCACTCACAAGAATACTGGAAACCTTGTTATCTATGACATCTGCATGAATGGCCAAGATGATGTAGCCAGGTCGCAGGCTACCTCCTGTCCAGGACACAACTGACCATGCCTCCTCCAGCTGTTACTGCACAAGAGCTAGGAGCAGCCTTCTCAGGAGGCTATTTCTGACACAAGTGTCCAGCAGAACTGCTTCTCTCCACTCTGCCACAACCCTAAACAATAGTGAAGAGTAAACTGGGTTTTAGAAGGAAGCCAGATCACCTTTTTGGAGTTTAGACACTCTCCAAGGACATCCAAGACCATGCATTCTCCTTTTCTCTATACTTTTACAATATAGTAAAACCTTCTAAGGCTAGACAGTGCCTAAAACACTCACATGGTAGATAACTGGGGAAGACCTCTAGGGCACCACAGGCCTCCTTTGACTGCCATCTGTCAAGCTTCTGAGCCCCAGGAAAATCAGTAGCAGGGAGGCTTCCACAGCAGGCAAAGAAAACATTCCCCACAGTGTGGCAAGAGCAGCATCCATCACCCTGTCGTTTTCAGTGCATCAGTGGAAATAACTGGGACTAAGACTCAGAACCAAAGGACTTCCAGCTCAGAGATGTAGCCCCGACTGCCCAGGAAAATGCACATAGAAGAGGATGATGGTAAAAGGCAAAGGCCTCCCCCTCTCCATCCACTGTGAGGGAAAGAGCAAAGATGGGTATCGGAGAATGAATTTGCAGATGAAGATATCACAATAAAAAGAATAGCATGCTTAGCATGTAGGTCATTTGATGGAGTGTTTGCCTGCGCAAAACCCCGGGTTCAATCCCTGGAAATCCATTAACTAGCTGTGGCAGTACATGGCTGCCATCAGTGCACTTAGAAGATGCAAATAGGACAAAAAGATGCTCAGCTAATAAATTAACATAATGAGTATCGAATACATAAAACCCTCTCTCAAAAAAATAAAGAAAGAAAGAAAAGTTTACTATAGTAACAAATTCACTTGCTCAGACTCAGGTCCTTAACTTCTAATCCAAATCCACACAGACCAGCCCACTGTCTCCCCTCTTGATAATAGCAGTACCTGCCCTCCCAGCCTGTAGATCTCTCTGGCTGGCTTCTAAGTAGCAGGCAGAGAGTTTTTGACATGGATTGAGACTAGCTAGGGAGCCCAAAGACCCAGGGGCTAGAGAACCAAGCATGAAAATGCCAGAGACATGCAGAATGTATAAAAGGGGTCAGAGGTTGAAGACCATGGACAAACATCTGCTACGCTATAAATAATAAATGCTGTGACCCCCTCCCAGAAGAAATGGCCTCAGTCAGCCAGTAGAATTGATAGGTCACTGTCATTGCATGTCTGCCACATGCTGGGCATAGAGCTGGTGATTTGGGGGGATGATATGGATACATGAGAAAATTGTCTCCCTCTCATAACACTAACCATCCTATGCTCTATTGAAAATGCAACTTTAAACTTTACATGACTTCAAAACTGTGATGACACCAGATGACATGCCAATGTGGATACAGGAAATCTCAAAAGCCACTCTCTCCCCATCCCATTCTAGATGAAGAGCTATGGGGTATCAAGGATGGCTAAAAAGGAAGAATCAGTTTCCCCAGGAATGAGTCTCTAAGTGATTATACAATGCTAAGTGGCCAATCCTGAAAACATACTCATACAAGCAACACTAAGTGGACTCAGTAGGTGGTATTTATATACTTAATCATTTACATCTATATATGTGGCAATGATAAAGAAAAAGGGGTCATTAACCTAAGAGCAGGGAGCACTGGAGAGATGGGGAATATTATGCACACACATACATTTAAAATAAATTAATACAAAAGTTATCTTTTGAAAAACAGAATCAAAGCACATCATAGTATTGTGTGAATGAGTTTCAAACCATGGCAGTTTGAGGTGGGGGTCACAGAGATGAGAAAACAGGTAGTATATTCAAGGAAGGAGAACACATGCTTAGCATGCTACTGTATGTAACCAGTAGACTTCTGAGAGTTCCCTACAGGGTGCCTTCTCCATGACCATCTGATGTCCCCAAGAGATGCACCTCATGGGGACAGCATTGGTCTCCAGCCAGCATCCTACCAACATCTCCATGATGACATGCTCAGATCCTCTCTGATTCATTTATAGCTGCTCCTACCAGCTCTCTCACATCCTCTCCACTCCACATGGAATAGGCTGCTGAGGAAGAGGAAGTAAAGGTCGGACTGTACCTGCTAGAGTCTTGAGCAGGTGGAGGAAAATCATTTCTGTGCTTCCAAGTAATTCATGGCCTATGAAGGAAATTGTTGCCTTCACAGACATGTGCAGACCTGAGTGGCCTAGCCAAAAGACAAAGATCTTGCGTTGCATCTGTTAGTCATCCATGCTGCCTAACAAACTAGCCCAGCACCTAACAGATTAAAGCAACAATGATGTAATTTCTTGTGATTTATATTCATTCACTCTCCCCTTGCTTGATTATCTAGAAATATAGGAGGCATAAAATATGGTCAGAGGCTCCAAACAAGAGAAAGGTTTTTGAAGCTTATCTCTTCCCAAATTTTCATATACACCTAGAAAAAAAATGGTGAAACATTGTAATTTTTCCAACAAGCATCTGGATTAAAAAAAGATGATTTATGCAAAAAGACATCATGGGTACATATGTATGTCAGGTACTAGGACCTAAGATTCTAAAATTCCATTCAGGGGTTTAGTCTGGGGTCCAACCTGGTGACTAAGAAAGCCCCGTGGGGGATGTAGAGCATTGAAAATGTCAAGTTCTCGCTGGAGTTCTAAAGCATGCATTTGAGAGTAATCTATAACACAGTCAACAGTGGCTTGAGGAATGTCTTCCCTCATAAGAAGATGCCAGAGTAACAGTCTTGGGGCAAAGCAGCTGTTAGAGCTGCCAGGGATCCAAGCTCCTGTCTTTTAGTTCTGCTACCTTTAAACATAAAGCTTTTATTCTCCACATCATAGTGGCGGAAGAGCTGCTGCCCCTGCAGATGTCATTTCCATATCACTAACAGGAAGAAGGGACACAGGACCAAAGGATCAGGCTGCCTCTCTCCTTGGGAGGCTTGTGGGATTTTGTTCAGGAAAGGAAACGGTCTCTCCAAAATCCAACAACCTCCATTTGTCCCAAATAAACTCACATGGGCACCACAGTGGCAAACAAAACGAGAGATGGCAGTAATTTTTGCTTTCTAGGCTCTAAAAGACAGGGTGACAAGCAAGGACAAGGGAGGTGGATCTTGAGCAATACAACTAGTGTTGTCAGTCATTAGTCTCAGAAAAGACAACAAAACAATGAGCAAGAGAGAAAAGCATCGTGGCCAGGTCCTCCCGACCTGGGGGTGGCCATACTACTTGGGTCAGTCACTTCTCCTGCCTCCGAAACCAGCTATATGTGTATATGAGGGCCAGAAATATTCAGAGGCACAGAAATCTTCCAAATAAGATCTCTTGGGTGTACATACTAACATCCTTGTGGATTCATGAATACCCACGTGTTATGTATATGTCATTAAATCATCATGTAGTGAACAAAGAGACTGTTAAATTTAGAATGTGCTTTAAGTTAAGCTAAATTATAAATGCCTGCTAGATCAACACTTTTGTGAAGCAAGAAAGACTGTGTCTGGATAGTCATCCCCTGGGTCTCTGGGGAAGAATAAAAGCATAAGAGAAAGGCTCAGTTGTTCGAGTCTTGTTCCTCAAATCATTCTCTGACAAACTCCTCTCGGCATCCAGTGGCTTTACCAAATGGGATCCCTCCTCAGAACCACTCAGGAGAAGCTCAGAAATATCTACTCCTTGGCAGATGGCTAGCATTTTGAATATAGAGATGAAGTGTTACCAGAGGGACAGATAGAAGCTCAAGAAATATCTACTATAAAAACAAAAAAGGAGGAAGACAGCCAGCAAGGGAGCCGGCGATCATCATTGTACAGTTAATGAGGCCAACAGTAGAATCACACTCGGCTCGAATCGAAGGCTAGAAATTAGTCACCTTCTGGTCCAGAGAAGATGAAACTTGGAACCAGTGATGGGACAGGGCTCCAAGACCAAGCAGGAAAAATACAAGTACTTTCTGACGGCTCTTCTGGTCTTTGGAGATAAGTCCCCAAGCACTAAGAAGCTATGTAGACACTGTCACCTCCAAACTGCAAATTCACACAAGTTGATACAGTGGGTGTCCT
This sequence comes from Sigmodon hispidus, assembly GCA_004025045.1. Classification (NCBI taxonomy): domain Eukaryota; kingdom Metazoa; phylum Chordata; class Mammalia; order Rodentia; family Cricetidae; genus Sigmodon; species Sigmodon hispidus. The sequence goes on from PVIH01000196.1 coordinate 262,905, forward strand.
GCCTCTGAAGTCCCAGGGGACTCATTTCGCAGAAATCTGACTGTCATAAACCAGGATCCACTGCATAACTTGGCTCCCTCAAAGTAACCCAAGCATAGGGCCAGCAGGGGTCCTAGAAATCTGTCAGCCCTTGTCTTCTCTTCCAAAAGCCAGCTGCAGCTGGGGCCACCAAACATGTAGCTCACAAAGCTAATTAACAGTGGGATGCTGGTAGAGATACTGGCCAGGTCAAGGGTGTCTGCTTCTGATCCCAGCTCTACAACTAATTGGCCATGTCACCCTGGAAAGGTCAGACCCTCCTACTCCCTGAACCCCTGTTCAATTGTTTATAAAATGAGATTGCTAAGATAGAGTAGGTGGCTTTAAATTTTTCTTTGAAAGTGGGACCAATTTTTCCCAAAAGTATATTTCTAAGGAAGCCAGTATGCAAACAAAGAAAAGAGAAAATGGGTCCATCTGAAACAGCAAAGAGAAGCCAGAGCCAGGACCATAGGGCCAAGCCCTGGATACAACTGAAAAAGCATCAGAATTGGACTTCTTTCCATCACTTAAGCATGTAAAGACCCACCACCCTGCTCCAAAGCAAGTGGCCTGTGTTGGGAGTCCAGCAGAGGGAATAGACTGTGACACCCACACAAGATCAGAGACAGGCACCTGCGTAGAGCAGGTCAAGAGATTTAGAAGGACACTAATAAAATCAATATGGACCGTTTATCACACATGTTCACCATTAATACAGTGTCCAGCTTTGTCTGGAAGAGTTGGTGAACCTGTGAGTAACTGATTGTTCTAGAAGGCTCTTCTAATTTGCTCTGGGGTCAAGTTCTCCCCAAGTAGGGCTGCACAGTAGAGTTCTTCACTACCAGAGATGTGTTCTAAGTTTATGCTGCTAACAATTCATTATCCAGGATTTGCTTTAAGTGACTACTGAGCCCTGTAAACATGGCTATTTGGACTTAAGGACTGAATTTGTCATTCTGTCTCATTTACATTTAAATAACTATATGGGGACACTGGCTACCATATTGGACATCATATCTCTGAAGCATCTCCATTTTGTTAATCCTATCAGTCCTTAGCATAAACTGAATTATTACTGAGAGGCATTTCGAGAGCAGCTGTATAGCTTTCTCACCATGTGATCCTCTCAGTGTTGACCTCAGCTCTGTAGCACAGTCTCAGGCCTCACCTTAACCCCTACTAAGCCTATTTTGTTTGTAAGATGAATGTGCGCATGTATGCACAGGTGGAGGACACTGGTAGATGGCAGGTAGTTTCCTTGCTTGTTCCCCATTCTTATTATATTTTTGAGACAGGGCCTCTCACTGAGTCTAGAGTTCATCAATTCCATGATGCCAATGAACTCCAGAGATCTTCCTGTATACACTTCAACTGCTGGGAGATTATAGATACATGCAGGCAGCCACCACGCAAGGGTTTTATGTGGGTGCTGGGGACCTGAACCAAGATTCTTTTGCTCATGAAACAAGCTTTTTGCCAACTAAGTCATCTCTCTAGCTATATAATCTGTATTTCAACAAGATCTGTAGACAACTTGAATGCATATTGAAAGCAGCATTACAATCCAGAGCACTGGACAGAGCACATAAAGAAACCAAGTTCCAAAAAATTTGAGTGGCCCACCAAAATGGCACACAACCCAAAGGGGGCTGAGACCCTGCCGCTAACACTTAGCATGGGCTGTAGTTTCCTTGGATAGTTTCCAGCCTTCCTATACTTATCTGTCCCTTGCATCTGCCCAGGAACCCTTATCAATATTTTTTAGCAGGAGTCATTTAGTCTCCCAGACTTCCAGTTTACTCATTACCACTGAAGTGTTAACATTTACCACTGGCCATTAACAAAGCTGTTTAGCATAAGCAGAAGGCGATATCCAGGCCTCCAACACAGAGTTAATATGACTAGACCAGCCATTTCAACCTGGGAGGTACTCCAGGGCCTTTGCAAACATTTGCTCCTTTTTAGAAACATATATTTATAGTTTAAAAGCATGGTGCAAAATAACACAAGCATGAAAATGCATAGCATCATAAAATTTAACAAGTATATCCATGAAACCAGGTTTTAAAAACAGCATAATTTCTGGCGTTTGTGTCAAATATCTAAACTGGTGGCACATGTGTTACCAGTTAGGCTATTGTTCTAGAGTGGGATAATTTGTTCATCATGCATTTCGGGTTTTATTTCTATGTATCTCCTTGAGCATGACTATTTGAGTACACATAGCCCTCTAGACATATGATCCACAGTCTATGCACAGTAGACAAGGCTCAGGGTCCATGCTAGGAGCATTTGGATGCTTGACACAGTGTTCAGAAAACAATCAGTGAAGAGTAAGTCATAATGACAAGGTAACATCAGATGATAACAATTTTTATTTAGATTATTTATTTTTATTAAATTTTTAAATTAATTTTATACACCAACCACAGCTCCCTTCCCTTCTCTCCTCTTGTTCCCTCCCCCACCTCCTTTTGTACCCCCAACCCCCATCCACTCTTCAGAAAGGGTATGGCTTCCCATGGGAGTCAACAATGCATGCCATATCAAGTTGGGGCAGCACTAAGATCCTCCAGGCTGTATCAGGGCTGAGCTGGGCATCTCACCACAGGCAATAGGTTCCAAAACGCCAGTGCATGTACCAGGGACAGATCTGATCCCACTGTTAGGGTCCCCACAACAGACCAAGCTACTCAACTGTCACTCACTTGCAGAGGGGTAGGATGGTCCTACACAGGCCTAACTGTCTAAATTCTGTGAGCTCTCAAATACTTATAATTTATTATTTGAAGTCATTTATAGTGAAGTAGAAATTTGCATACAATGAAGTATAGAGATCTTCGCTGTATAATTGATGAGTTTTGACAAGAACATCCATATCTAGGCAAATACTCAGATCAAATATACATTTCTATCATTCTAGAAGCATGTCTATATTTTTTTCTAGTCCACTTCTCAGGTAGAATAAAGCTAGATTCATTGTCAGAATATCACAAGTTGCCTTCATCCCAGTTTCTAGGTCCCTGTTTAGATTTTAAGAGCCAGGCCTCCACAGTATTCCAGTCTTCTAACTAGGACTAGGAGAGAGCACTGAGCTTTAATTACAGCATTCTAGGCCTTTTCTTGCTGAAAGTTTGGAGTTCTTCCTACTACGCAGTTGCAAAGGCTGCCTAAGAGCCACATAGTCAGGTTCATCCCAAGGACAGTCTCAGGCCTGGGAACTAGTCTTCTATACTCAGGACTTTTGTCATCGACGCGAATAAAATGCCTGACAGCAATCAACAGAAGGAGGGAAGTGTTTGTTTGGCTTATAGTGTGATGGTACAGTTTGTCACCACAGGAAAGTCATACCAATGGGAGCTTGGGGCAGCTGGTCATGCTGTTTCTGTAGTCAGAAAACAGAGTTAAATGTAGTGCTTAACTCCCTTTCTCTTTTTAGTTTAGACCTAGATCCTAACCCACGGAATGAGATGACTCATATTTAGAAAGATAATAGATAGTTAGATAGATAACTAGATGATAGATGGATAGAAAGATGATAGACAGGTAGATAGATAGATAGATAGATAGATAGATAGATAGATAGATAGATAGATGAGAGGGGGGATTTATTGGAATGTCTTACAAGGGATGGTCCAGCTAGACTAACAATGGCTGTCTACTACTAGAAGGTCCAAGAATCCAGTAGTTGCTTCTCCACAAGGCTGAATGTCTCCACTAGTCTTCAGTATCTGCTGGAATCCCAAAGAGGTAGGCTCCAATGTCAGGGAAAGAATGGACTTACTAGCAAGAGTGAGAGCAAGCAGGCAAAGAGAGCAAGCTTCCTTCTTCCATGTTCTTATACAGGCTGCCCGCAGAAGGTGTGGCCCAGATTAGAGGCAAATCATCCCATCTCAAAAAACCTGGATTAAAAGTGAGTCTTTACACTTCAAATGATTTGATTGAGGGTGGGAAAGGCAGGTGTGTCCAGATGCTTAGGTCTGGGCTAATTCCAGATAATAGTAAAGCTGACAACCAAAAACAGCCATCATACTGCCTTAGCTGTATCACAAATTTCCTTGTATATTGTACTTTCATTTTAATTTCCTTACTCACTGGTTAAAGTATCTTGATAAGTCTCCATTTATCTGACTAGTTTTTGTAGTTTTTCATGCTATTGATTTCTGGTTTCACTGCACTCTGTTCTGATGAGACACAAAAGATTGTTTCGTATGTTTTATTTAGGGAGAGCTGTCTGGTTCACTGTATTGGCCATGCTAGGATTTACCCTAGCTCTCATTTGCTAAGCTGTTCTTCTTAGGACACCTATCCTTTCCTGTGCTCTCATGGCTGACACTACATTTCTCCTTGGTGTATAGCATTCCTCTAAGTGTCCTCTATAGTGCTGGCTTGGTGATGGGGAACTGACTTAGTGTGTCCTTGTCCTGAAATATCTTCATATGTTTGCCTATTTTAAAAGATTGTACTCTCAGTTGGCAGGTATTTACTTTCAGGACCTGAAATGAATATTTTTGTGCTGCTGTGGCTTTTGGGTTGCCAGTGAGAGACATGATGTTATTGCATAATAACACAATAATATTGTGTCTTTGATTTTTTGTTTCAAAAATCTTAATCTCCTTTCTTGTTTTCTTCCATGTTGTTCTTTTCTCTCTTCTGTAATATTTATATCCAGTTCCTCAGTCTCTTTTGTTCTCTTCTTTGTATCTCTTTCCATTTCATCCTGGAGCCTTTTAATCCTGGGCAGAAGCTCCCCATCCTTGCCCCATGCACTCTCATTTATTATTATTATTATTAAATATTTTTAAGCAATACTTCTTGACCATATTTTCCTCCTTCCCAAACTCCTTCCTGATCCTCCCCACCTCCCTACCCATCCAGCTTCATTCTTTCGCTCTCTCCCTCCCTCAAATGAAAATCAAAACAAATAGGTTAAAAAAAAAAGCAAAAAATCCACAGAAAAGAAACATGGGGTTATTTTGTTGGTCATCTACTCCTAACATGGGGCCCACCCTGGAATGTGGGTGATGTTCTCAATGGCACTTCCTTTGCCAGTAGGTATCATTTGCAAATAACTTTTGGTTAGGGATGGGAATCTGTGTCCACTTTCCTTCTCAGTTCTAGGACCCAGGACTGTACAGATTCAGTGCTCTCATTTCTTGAATCCATAAGGCTGTACTAATCCTAAACAAAATGTTTACTGAGCTGAAAGTCAATTCCTTACCAGTATATGGAAAAGTTACTCTCTCTATCCACCTAGGAGAATGCTGACATGCAGGGTTTGACTTATTCTTGACCAGAGCTGGGAGTAAGCAGAGGGAATCAAATTCAAAGGTGGAGTGGCTGACTGCAAACCTCCTCCTACTGTCCTACCTTTCCAAGATCTACCATGTCTCCACAATACCATCATCTACCACTGACTGACCAGCATTCTCTCTGCTATGAGCCCGAACCAGAAAGATGCCCCTGGGTTCCTGAACAAAGTACCAGGAGAATGCCTGGCAATGGTGATCCCCAACACTGATGTACCTCAGGCTGACATTTGCCAGCCCCAGCATAAAGTGCTCTGCATCTTGTTCTGAGTCTGTCAACCCTTGATGGTGTCTTTCTAATGTAGACACAGTGTCTCTAGAAGGCCATGTTTCATTTCTTGAAAGGAAAAGTGCATAGCCTTTAGCCTTGCTCTGATCTATTCAATCACCTCAATTTCTCCCACAGCTCTGGTCCTTTTCCTCCTGTTACAGTGTCCAAAATAAATTCAATTTCTTTCCTGATCTGAAGCTCACATCAAACTCCTTACTTCCAGGCATGTGAATTACCACAAATATATCCCTTGGGTCTGTCCCAATTGAGCTACCTGACTCACAGAGCTAACAATTCCGTCTCTGAAAAAGAAAAGGATGTAAAAGTAGAACTACTATTCCACACTCAATTCTAACCAATAAGGAAGAACAAATTGATGAAGGAGAGGTGACGGGAACCTTAGGAGAAAGGGGCTGTGTCATGTTGGAGGTTGTTATTGTGAATGAAAGAAACATTGGCGCTGGCCAGACATGTCATTTTGAAAAGTGAGTTTCAAGCATTCATGTCAGCTTGGTGCCAGAGAGTCTCTAAAAGAACAGGAGCTATATCTCCAAACTAAAAGTCAGGGCATTTTATAGGAAGTGGACCAATTTTATTCTGCAGCTGGTGCAAGGGGAACTCTGAAAGTCTAGATGCCTCAACAATACTTCTAGGACACATCTTAATAGTCTTTGGGAATAGCAGACTTATCAGATATAGACTCTCAAATTTTATAACACTGGGCTATTGAGGGAGATGTTGAGAGGCCCCAAAATGAAAATTTTTCAGGATACAATATGCTTGCTATCAATTAAGATGGCATAGAGACACTGAATGAAAGCAACATTTGTTGTCGTATTTGATGAATATTGGTTTTAGAAGAATGTGCAGAGGTAGAAAGAAGATGCAAGGGGTCGATGGCTTAGGCTAGAAGATAGGAAGCACCAGTTCAAACTCATTTAAAAGGAAGCACATTGTACCATAGGGGGATTAGAGAGAGCGCATGCCCATCCTGCTTTGCTGTGGCTCCTGTGAACTTAACATCCCCTGTCTTTTGGCTTCATGCTGCCTGGAAAAGTTCAACAATGTAATGTCAATTATAGGCTCTTATAACACATCGCCACAGACTAAGTTTTTAGTTTTGTTTTAGACAAGTATTCATTTCTTGTCATTGTAGAATCTGGGAAGTTCAAGAACAAGGGACTAGCAGATTCAAGGGTTGGCAAAAGCCTATCTGGTTTGCAGGCAATGCCTTCTCACTGTGCCCTCACATGGAAGTGCACAGCAAAGACAGAAAATAAATAAAGTTCTTCCATCTCTTCTATAAGGGCATCATTCTCAGCACAAAGGTACCACACTCTTGACTACAACCTCTAAATATAGTTTCACTGGAAGTTTATGTTTCAACATATAAATTTGTTTCATACCATATAGTCAATCCCAAACTAATCACTGGCAAAAATTGCTTCCTAAAAGCTTAGGATAATAATCTCCATGGACCTTGAAAAATAAGTCAAATGATCACTAGATGGACACATCACTCAGGAGGAGAAACAGAGCAGGGCATGCCAAGAAGAGCTATCTCTGGGGGATGCTGTAGTGGAATTATGCTGGTAATGTAAATATTTGTCCCGCCTATGGGTTTAATAAAAAGCTGATTGGCCAAAGGCAAACAAGAAGTGTAGGCAGGGCTACCAGGCTAAGAAAACTTGGGAACATCTCAGAGCAGAGACAGACACAGATGCCAGAGTCACCAGAGCTGCCAGGAGATGCAAAGGAAATGCTGCTCTGAGAAAAAGTGCCAAGCCACATGGCTAAACAAGATGGGTTGAGTTGAGATGAAGGAGCTAGCAGATTATATGCCTGGTCCCTAGGTCAATCAGCACAAAATTAATATAAGCCTGTGTGTGATTATTTGAGGCTAAGCAGAGTGGAGAGTGAGACTAAACCTTTGGTCCAGGCCTGGAAAGTCTGAATCAGAACCATTTACAACAGGGCACAGCTAAGGATGAGCTAGACTGACCCTGGGAACGACAACACAAATATCTTCCCAGATAGAGTTGCATTAACAGAGTGAAGAAACTGGAGTTTTTGTGGTGAACAGTTCGGTATCAATCAATGGTAGAGGATGGGTGTGGACCCTTCGCATCAGGAAAGCCACCCATCAGAAGACAGGTCTAAGATAATGAAGGTGCCTCAACACTTGCCTATACCTTGTCCAAAGTCCTGTGCTGATCTCCCTCTAAAAGGACTTATTATTGGAAGGATAAGCCTTCTAACTGTGTGTGTAAGAATCACAGAATCGAAAGAATAAGGATCAAATTATTTAAAAGATTTTAGAGAAGGGTAGGTTCTGGAAATATACTGTCATGTCTCACCAACTACCCTATCACAGTTAATTTTCCTTTTAGCAGTCTAGACTCCCTCCCCATGACACTTCTCCAAGGCTCACATGGCCTGAGATCACATATGGAGACCTTCATCCACTGCCAGAAATCATTCTGTTCCAAAGCTCAGCCTTAAGAACAAACTTCTTACCAGAATTTTCTATAAATCCTTGGGTCTCAATTCACATTGGCAATTGGCAAAAATCATAGACGCAAGAGGACACTATAATTCCCTGCTTCTTACCTTGAAAGTGTGGTCATGGAGAAACTGTCTGACCCATCTTGCCTTGGGAGACTTCTGCTTTCCATCCAGAACCCAACAGAATATAAAGTAAGCCAGAAAGAAACAGGCCTTAACAAGCCCTCCCTAGTCTGTTACCCTTAAGACACACACACACACACACACACACACACACACACACACACACACACACACGGTTTTTAAAACCCAATCACATTTCTCCATGACCATCCACTTCTGTTTCTCATACTCTTGCTCTGTGGGTTATCATTTCCAAAGGCTACCATACCATGCACAACTGATTAAATAAATATGTTACATCTAACCATTTTTATTGTTGTTGTTAAGGGTGTGTCAGCTACAAGCTCATGGTAAGTGAGGAGGCGTAGAGACACTTTCTCCCAGCAGTGAACTACTTCCTCTTTCCCTTTAATTTCTATCCGTCTATCCCAAGAGAACAAGGACCTCTAAAACAACTGAGCAAAGCTCATATGAACCCAGAGAGACTGAAGCAGCCATCATAGGGCTTACATGGGTCTGTACCAGTTTCTCTGTGTATATACTATAGCTCTTGGTTTAGTACTTTCATGGAATTCCTGAATGGGTAAACAAATGGATCTCTGATTCTTGTGCCTTCTCTTGGGGCTCTTTTATCTTTCTGCTGTCTTGTGCTGTCCAACTTCAATATGATGGGGTTTGTTTTGTCTTATTTTATTTTTGTTATGTTTTGTTGTAATTTTTTAGAAGCCTGTTCTTTTCTAATAAAAGACAGAAAAGGAATAAATTCAGATGGGAGAGGAAATGGAGAGGAGCTGGAAGTGTGGAGTGAGAAAAAAAAAACTGTATTGCGATTATATTGTATAAGAAAAGAATCTATGTTTAATAAAAGAAAAAAAATTTACATCCTACCTAGAGATGGTTCTGCTTCCCAGCTTTGAAGCTTTGCTGTCAAGACCATCAGCATTTGCTAAATATGCTAGCCACTTCTCTTCTAATCTGGTCTGTTTCACACATTGTTAGCAGGATTTCCTGCCAAAGCTCACTCCTCCCTGGACTGACTGTCCCCAGTTCCATCCTTTTATCATGACCTGCATCTCCTTTATCTTATGTCCTCCTCCTTTTTCCCCCTCTTCTTGGCTTTCTGTACTGATACCCTCAGTGATTTTTGCATAGATCTCTACTTTTATCTTTTATACTCCCCAAACTCATGGCTTGCCTTCTTTCTGTTTCCAGATGCATACGTCCAACAGCCTATTTAAACAGCTGCATCTCAATGTCTGACAGATCATTCAAAGATCACTTGCCCAAGAAGGACTATATTAGTTACTTTTCTGTTGCTATAAAACACCATAACTAATGTAACCCATAATGGCCAGAGAGGTATGGTAGAAGACAGACAAAATAGGTGACAGAGGGATCACCATCTCTAACCACAAACATAGATCAGAGAGAGCAAAGGAAAAATAGGATGGATCAAAGACTCTCAAAACCTGTCCCCAGTGATGGATGGGCTTCCAACAAGGCCCTCCAAATGGGTTCATAACCTCTCCAAACAGCGCCACCAATAAGAGATGACGTTTTCACTTCTGTGAGCCTATGAAAGACATTGCTCATGTAAGTGACCAAAGAAACATATTCTTTTTTTTCCTACTGAAATTAATTTTCCCTTCTCTTCATATATGTAACTAGAACCCCCATGTCCTCCCATAATACTCAGGCAGGCCACCTCCCTGGGTAGTAAATAGCTCTAGCCAGGGCTTCCAGTTGTTTGGATGCTTCTTTTACATAATGGTCCAGTTACAGTGTGCTGGTGACTCTTACCAATCATGTTTCCTGGCCCTATGTAGAATCTACTTCCTTCTCCCCGTTCCCAGTGTAAACATACTTGCTCATTCACTTTATTTCATCTTGGCTAATTCAGTCTCTTTCTCACTGTTCCCCTGCTTCAACTTGAGTCCTTATGTAGTCCATTTCTATTCAGCCATCACAGTGAAGCCTTGAAATATCAGTCAGATTTCTTGTTCAATTACTTGCTCAAAGCTTTCCAATGATTCCACTTTGCATCTTGAATGAGATCCAAGCTCTTTATTGTGGCTGAGCCAGTGCTGGCCGGTTCCCTGACAAAGACTCTGTAGCCTAATGGCAGGGGTTCTGCAGCTGCGCCATTTATGCTCCAACCTATCAGCATCTTGAATTATGCCCAGGAGATGGACTCTACCCCATACTGTTCTCAGTTGTCACAGGCTCTTGTAAAAACTGGTTTTTTGGAAGCTTGGGTACCAGGTGTTCAGGAGAGTTGCACACACCTGCTGGGAGAGCCAGCAGCCCAGTTCTGATTGCACCTGGAGTCCCTGTAGGGACCTGAGGTCATGCAATACCCACCCACTGGTGGGGGGAACAGGGGTATTGGCCCTGTCTAGACAGCTGCCTAGCAATGTAGGGAGAAGCCTGCTTCTTAGTCCTTTAACTCTCCTATTTTCAAGTGCTGGATGTTTCTTATGTTACACTAGATTCCTTCAGCTCTTTAAGCACAGAAGGACCACCACCAACTGCACCGTAGAAAGCTTGGCACACACTGGCCTTTGCCCTGGATGCTCTTTGTGTAAATTTCCGCATGGCTTCTTTATATTCCATCTTGTAGAAGTCAAAATGCCATTTCTTTGACAACCTTCTCCCAGCTCCCTCCGTTATTTACCACTCTGACACACAGAATCCTTCCTTCATACCAAATAGCACAAAACCCACTTAATATTCATTTCTTTGTTTCTTTGCTTAACATCTGGCTCTCACAAGACAAAAGAACTCTAGAAAGGCAGAACTGCGCTTTCGTTTTCTTATATAAAATGATATGATTTTTATATCAGCTTTTATCAATTTGTTGTGGTGATATTTCGTTTGTACTCTAAAAAAAATAGTGCTTGGTTGAAGATCAGAGGGCAGAGCTAGCCACTAGTTAACCATAGCGATCAGGCAGTGGTGGCTCACACCTTTGATCCCATCACTTGAGAAGAGGAAGCAGGAAGATTAGAATTTCAAGGTCACCCTGGGCTGCACAAGATTGATCCAGTCTAAAAGAGAAACAGAGCAAGGCAGTGGAGGCTTATGCTTTAGATCCTACTACTTGGGAGGCACACACCTCTAATCCCAGCACTAGGGAGATGGAGACAGGAAGGGATATGGCTTGGTGATAAGGAATGAAAGGTAGGGGTTGGGAGACACAGGAGCTACTCCTTTTAGGCTGAGGATCCGGCAAGGTAAGAAGTGGCTGTGGCATACTCCTTTGTGCCTCTCATACTTCAGCATTTACTCATATGTTGGACTTCGGGTTCTTAACATTAAGACCAATTTGAGTTCTAGTTACACTTTTTATCATTTAAATTTGTGCCTTTATTATACAAAGCCACTAGTATATATTCATATTAGTCCTTTTTTTATTATCTATTAAGATTTTTAATGATGCACTAAGTCAAAATTTCTGAGAATCACATGGCTAGATAGTAGTACATTTTAGTTATTCATAATTGAGTTAATATACCAGCTACTGAAGGCCAAAGCTACATGCCCACTATGGTGGCAGTAGCCCTTGCCCAACAGGAAACTCCCTTAGTTGATGATCAGCACATGGCCACTGAAGTCCTGTACTAACACAGAAAAAGAAAAGTTTATCCCTTCTTCTCCCTTTGTATGAAAAAGTTGATTTATAGAAACCTTTATGAAGGACATCAGTAATTTATGATCATAAAAAATCATATTTATTATTGTATTCTTTCTGAAGCATAGGTTGCCCAGAAGTTATCAAATATTCAATAAATATTTGTTGAATCAGTGTAAGTAATGAGGCATGCTTTGGTATTGGCATGCCTTGGAAATCTGTTTCTGCCCTTACCCTCTTCAGCATTTCTGTCCAATTAACCCAATCTTACTCAATTCTTTCATCAATACATTGAATAAAAATACAGAGGATTTACCTGTCAAATTTACAGGTGGCTCAAAACTGGGAGAATAACACAGTGAATGAGAAACCAAGATTCAAGACTTAATTAGATTAGAATAATAGATTAAAGACGAACATGAAAGTATTAACAACCTTTCTTTAGGTTCTAAAGGGCCAATATACAAGTACAATTGTTTCCACAACCAGTTTAAAGAGTTATACAAGCAAATGATGCTTGGGGTAGAAGCCTCTGCTCTAAGAGAGATGGTGTGGCTATGGAGACAATGTAATGGGGTGACTATTTTGAGTAGCAGGCGTTACTCTTGCTCCACTGATGTTCAATGTAAGAAAACATGTGAAAGTCAATGTGTCTCCTTGGTAGTATTTAAGAACCCCTTACTGTAGTAGGATTATGTTATGCTGCCCCTGTTTCCTGTCACTCTGTAAATAACTGTCCTGCCTACTGGTTTAAAAAAGCTGATTGACCAAAGGCAAACAGGAAGTGTGGGAGGGGCTACCAATCTAAGAAAACTTGGGAACATCTCAAAGCACCAGGCAGGCAGACTCCACAGAGCTGCCAGACAGATGCCACAGGGATGCAATAGTGGCAAGGGGAGGAGATGGCAGCAGCCGCAGAGGAAAGAAGCTAAAATGCTGCTCTGAAAAAAGATACTGAGCCACATGGCTGAGCATGGGTTACTTTAAGAGCAAAAGCTAGCTAGCAATATGCCTGCACCTTAGGCCAAACAGCAGAAAATTAACGTAAGCATCTGTATGTCTCTGTATGACTGGGAGTGTTTCTGCCGGACTGCCAGTCAACATCCTAACTCCTAAGGATACTGACCCAAAACAGGAAAGAACCTATCCCCAGAACAGAGTGCTTAGAAATCCCATAATGATTAGGACCCTTGTAAGAAATGATTAGGATCTAGAGACTTGGGATAGAGGCATCACTGGGTTTGAATTGAAAAATCTTAAACTTCAGATCCTCCACAAGTTAGTGGGTGTGCAGACAGGTTCACAGTATAAACAGATAATCAATCTACAGTGCATAAAGATCCTTCAGCACCTCCAATAAGAATGGTACCTTATAAGATAAAACATTCTTTCTGGAGCTTCTCCCACCTCTCCTTTTATAAACTAAAAGGATAAATAAAATCACAAGACTAACAAAACCCCCAAGGATTATTTTTTGCTGTGCTATATAATTCAGTGACCAAACATATTGGTGAAATTTCCAGGGACTTGAGACATGCATGATCTTTCCCATAATTAAGGATAAATTATTATACATTATAATGTATCTGTTGCTAAAATTTCTTCCCTTGGGGATACATAAGCAAGGCCAACCCCTTCTTCTGAGGTCCCAAAGATAAACTAAGGTATGAGTCCATCAAAGTTCATCAGGAAAAGTTAGCGAGTTTATTAGGTATATGGACAGGAACATAGGTGAACTTCAAAGTATCTGTACCTCACAGGGATGATGGTTTCCTCATGGCTGGTAGATGGAACGCCCCCACCCCCATTCTAGCTTACCTACATACTCTATTCCCTCCCTCAAGACTAAGGGAAACAAGAAGAATTGTATACAATTGATTGTGAGGGGTGTCTGGATATTCAGGTAAGAGTGATATGATCTTCTCTATCCCCTCCTCTGGTGGAGGAAGGTAAACAGGGAAATAGTCAATAGACCCAGCCATGGTGATCTTACCTTAGGGGGCCCACTAGAACTCACGAAGTGGTAGTAGTTTGGCTCAGAGGATAGTTCTTTATGGTAATCCATCATAAAGACAGAGGTATTACATTCCAATGGTCTTTTCTAGTTCAAGCAACTGCACATTTGAATCATTTGTGACTCACACATAGATCTCTAGCTCAGTGATGGCCAGAGAAGGAAAGGACTCTGCAGAAGGTTATATCTCTAATGCCAACAGATTTTTGAGGCCCAAGACAAACCATAGCTCTGTGGAAAACCTAAAAACACCTTTTTTTTTTCAGATGAGCCATACTTGCTCCAGAAAGTATGAGCCTGAATGGGTACTGCACATTCCATCAGCTTTCCTCTTCCAGATCATGCTATGTGCCCCATGGCTACTGGAAACACCAACTCCTAAGAGGCAAAGGCTGTAAACTCCTGTCAGTGACCCACTTATAACCACCGACAGCCGGCTTGTTCTTAGGAAGAAAACAAAGATTTGTCCATTCTTCTCAATAGTAGACAGTTCCATGTGGAGCCTGTGGAGAACAGTTACAAGCACATCACAGGTGTGTACTCTCTTGCCTCCTTTCTTTCCTCCTTAGTGCTGTTGCCCTGACCACAGTCTCAAACAGCCTTCTGCCAGCGGTGGTTCACCTTAGCTACGTCCAGGTAAGTCTACCTTATAGACCACCTGCCCTTTACTCACGGCCGTTCTTGCTTTCCACATTGTCTTGCATGATTTCCTCAAAGCATTCTATTTTCACTTACTTTTATTCTATTTTTATGGCCTTTTGTAACTTTTTTCTCCGTGACATTTTTTGTTCTCACTCTTATTTTCTTTGGGAGCTCCACTAACTCCTATGACATTTCTTTCTGTCATTTTTGTCCCCTTTGAACCATTCATTTCCTTTTGAGCTCTTTTCTAGAAAGATTACACTGTGTGTGATGTCTATAAGAATTTGGAAAATAGTTCAGATTGAACCAAGTAAAACTGTATCTTTGTGGTCAAGTTTTGATAGTTCAATGTTTCACTGGTTTTTTTGTTTTTTCAAGTTTGGGGTTTATGATTCTTGTTGAATATATTGTTCTTCTATTTTTGACTTTTAACTTTTATTTGTCTACCCCCATCTCAACCCTATCTTCCCTATGCAAAGATCTTGTATTTGTCCCTTTTATAAGATAATAAGCTGTGCATGAGTCAAGTTAATTACTTGTTAGGGAACATTAATAAGTAGTAGAAGAATTGGGAGCCCCTCAATCAACTTTTGAGAACACACTGGAGGAGTTCTTACCAACATAGCATCCCTTCTTACCTAAAATCATCCTCCCCTTTAGCTGCTTAGAGGATGCCTGGATTCATACACAACAGGTTCCAGAAAAGCAGAGCCTGGGAAGGTAGACCTCGGGTCAGGCACCTATAATGAAATGGGAGAAGATAGGTAGAACAGAGGAAGAGGCCAAATTTCAATGAAGAACTCACCCAATTCTATAGAGAGCACTGAAGTCACTAATGATAAGCACCAGTAGCCAATCATGGGCTGAGCCCTGGCCCATGCTTAGGCTTGGGTGTGACCCTGTACAAGATGGCTGCTCTCATGCTGGAGATGTTCTCTGAAAAAGGAAACTATAAAACTCAGCACTTTGAACAATGGCAAGGTGGATGTTCTGGTCTGGTGACTGGAGTCTGGGATTTCTGTTACCTGTTCTCCCCCTTGCAGCTGTTATTCAGTCCCTGGGACAGCCAGACAGTCAGCAGTGGTCTGGGGAAAGGAATAACTTTTTTCTTGTTTATTCATATATATATGGATATACTTTTCAGGATTCTCCCATTCTTCTAGATTCTAAGTAATAATCACAGCATGGTCTTTCATGGTACAAACAATTGTCTTAGGGAAATCTGCATCCTGATCACAACTCAAGGCATGAAATGATCTCCATCTGCTTAGTATATTTTTGATGGAAATCTTCATGTTTTGTGGGAAGAGGTTTGTTAGTTTCTTTGCTTCTGTTCATATGACCTGTGTTCTTTATTTTGGGATAGTATCTAATGCACCTTAGACTGATCTCAAACAAATTACATAGCCTCACCACAGCTCTGAAGATCAAATCCAGGCTGGGTGTATGCTTGGCAAACATACTGCCAATTGAATTGAATCTCAACAATGGTGTGATTTTCTAGTCTCCTTTATGTGTTGTTTTCAGAGATGTTTTGGAAAGGCTAGGGGCAGCACTCACAGTCTAAAATAGAACACTCCCTCCACATATCTGTTTTCCTTATCTTTGCACACTGAGAAGTACACCATACTCACAAAGTATGGTCTATAAAACATACATAAAAGAATAAAAATTCTGGCGAAACACTTTTATTTTTTTTCCTGGCTTTATATAAATGGAACTAGGCTCAATTTATTCCTTGGCCAACACTTAGTTGTATTTCAACAGAACTCAAATATTACATGTTCAGACTCAGTTGCAATCTAAGTAAGTACATTCCCATCGCTGTATACAATTCTTTTGTATGACTTTAACAAAAATGTGCTTCTCCATTTTACTAGGCCCTCATTTGCTTTGTTGTGTTGGTTTTGTTTTGTTTGTTTGTTAACTTGACTACTATTGAAATAGTGCTACCTGTGACGTTCCTGTTCATCCTCCTGATGAACTCTACAAGGGATTCTGTGGGACATACAGAATGAATGAGATTTCTGGATTGATGGATTGTACTGTGTTCATATCTCAGACTTACTAGGTGTTTTAGTCAGGGTTCTCTGGGGGAGAGAGCCAATGGAATGTAATTATAATGGGTTTTATTAGATTGGCTTACATGATCAGAGAGAGGTGAGGTAGTCATACAAATGACCGGCTACAAACCATAGATCCAAAAAAGCTTATTTCTGCTTTGCTCAAAAAGCTTAAAGCCTCAGAACAAGGGGAATTAGTGATGCAGCCCAAACTCAAGGCTGATGAGCTCTGAATCTCCCTGCATATGTGCTTTGTGAATCATTGCTCAAAGTGGAAGAAGCTGGAGTCTGATGTCTACAGGCATTCAAAGACAGAAACCCCACAAAGGTACATGCTAAAAGACAAAGTTGATTAGTAGTTGTGGGCTTCTTCTCCCTACTTTTGGTTCCATCCAGGCCCCAGGCTATTGCATAGCTCCTACATTCAAGGTAATCACCCTGCGCTCACTTCACCAACCCACATGCCCATTGGAAACACTCTTACACATCCCCATAACTGCGTCTTTCTAATTTTCTCAATCTCTCTCAACTCAATCAAGTTTTCAAGCAAGATTAATGATCATACCTGCTAATGCCAAGCCATTGACCATGCAAGTTTTCCTCTGTTTAAAACTCCCCTTCCCAGAATAACTTGGTATTTTCAAACTTTTAATTATTGCTTATCTAAGACAGAAACAAATTACATCATGGTATGATTTTAATACACACTCCATAATTACGAGAGAGGCTAAGCATCTTTTACAAAAATGTATGTTTTGGCTGTTCAAACTCTCTACTGTAAAATGTCAATTTATTTCTTTCATCCCATTTTTTGGACTGTTGAGTATTTGCTGTGTATCAAGAGGTTCTTTATTGTGGTGTGGACATTGAGATGGCATAAGTTAAATGTGCTGCAAGTTTCAATTAGTGGCTTATCTTTTTATTCTCTCCGTTGCCTTCCCATAACTAGAAGTTATTAATTTTAATGTGCCCTGCTTTTATAATCTTTTTCTTTATCATTGGAGTTTTTGTGTGTTGTGTTTAAGAAATAACTATCCTAACAGTCATAAAGAGATCTACATTTCATAAACTTTTATCTTTCACATTTAAGACTTTAAACCATCTGGAATTAATTTTTGTGTGCACTGTGAAGTGGGAATCTATTTTTTCACATCTTTTTGCATTTAAAGGACTAGTTACACATACTGAAGACCTAGTTCTCCCCACTGATACACTCTGTGACTTTTCATCTCCCACATAGGCACAAGAGCACTTAGAAGCTCTTTTCTGTGTTCTGTCTGTATGCTTGTCTATTCTTGCATGAGGACCACATTCTTTATCTCTATATGTTAATATTTTATGCTGTTATCTGATCAGACACATACTTCTCACACTCTTACCCATATGTTTCAGGAATGTATGACTCTCCATAACCACTTTATTAACCATATAAATTTTATGATCAGTTGTTCAAATTCCATGAAGAACTTAGAATATTATCTGGAACTGGATACAACAATTTGGGGAGAACTGGAATTTTTATGTTAAATATTATCCACAAATGTAGTTTAGCTCTCTAGTCTTTGTCCTTCAATAAGTCTTTGTATTATTTTTTCTCAGAAAAAGAAAATTATAGAAGCTAGGACACCTATTCTGTAAAACAGATGTTAATTTTCCATCCCTATCTAGCAATATTTTTCTCTTCCTGTGTATATACTCTACAGTATGAACAATTTACATGAGTCTCAACTTTCTCTACTGTCAAAAGTTGTTGTACCTATCATATCAGATTGTTATGAGGATGCATATGTACATAAATATATCGATGAAATATATATGTGTATATGTATATATGTATTATTTTATATATATATGTACAGGAAAATGCTTAAAATAATTTTAAGACCACTATAAATTTGCTTTTATTGTTCCTAAATATGTTTGGTTTTTTTTATCATAAGAAAAATTGCTAATTGTAATTGTACATTTAACATATTCTTATATCAACATATAGGTAAATACATTTTTAAATTTTGTGTCAAAATATAAAATGTAGTATATTATTTTATGAATGCTCATAATTTTAATGTTATTTTGTGCTTTTTATTATAGCATCTAGTAATACTGTCTTTTCTCTTTCTAGTTCTTCTGTATTTAATTTCTTTTTCCTGCTTAATTGCTTTGGCTAAGACATTTAGTATATTATTAAACAGAAGTCATTATGGGAAAAATCCTGGCTTGTTTCTAACTTTACAAAAAAGATGTCCTATATTTTGACAGAGTAAAATATTGTTTAATGACTTCAGATAGACAAATCATATTAAGCTTTAAAACCTGTCTCATATTTTGAGTTTGCCAAGAAGTTTCATCATGAAAATGTTGCTGATTTTATCAAATGTTTTAGCTTGTCTCAGTGGTCAATTGATTTTATAAGTTTTCTAATTTTAAATCAGCCTAACATTGTCCTGTAATGATAATGCAAACGGTTATCACAAATTATCTTTCATTAGATTCCATCGGGTAATCTGTTTAAGAATTTCCTATCAATTATTCTAAGTCAATTTACAACTTTCTTTCTCTAAGATGACATTGTCAGGTTTTCATATTGAGAATACACCAGACTCTTAGTGACTCTCTGGAACACTTTAAGTCAGGAATTATCCATTCCTTGAAATGTGTGTGCGTGCATATGTGTGTGTGTGTGTGTGTGTGTGTGTGTGTGTGTGTGTATGTGCATGTGTTTGTGTGCATGTGTGCGTTTGTGTGTGTGCACACGTGCATGTGTGTAATGTGTATATATAATGTATATAATTATTATTTAAAATACTTTTGTACAGCATATTCCCATCACAGTTAGTTTACTCTCCTCAAGTCCCCCCTGGCTCCTCCCACCAGCTGTCACCAGCTGTCACGGAGCTCTCTCGTGCCTAGTGTGATTCAGTAAAAACCAGAGCATCTGTAACCTTCTTGGGCCATTCAGACAGTTGCATTCTCCTTTCTATTTACCATCTTCTGTGTTTTATCTTAATTATTAGTCATGTTCTATGATTTCCTCACTACATTCTCATCTCTGCTGCAATGGTAGACAGCTATGAATCTTTTATTCCTGATGTATGTATTCATTTCTATTTTCTTTTTCTCCTTTGTCAACTTTGCAGAAGTGTGCCAATTTTACTAAAATTTTTATAGAAGCACTAATTCCCATTACTCCATTCTGTTGAACCTGTTTTTACATTTTCTTAAATTTTCCCTCGTGTTTACCAGTTCCCTTACTTCTTTGAGGTTTTCTTTTTTAAAAAATTATTATTATCTACCTTTTAAAATAAAGTATTTACTTGATTTCCAACTTCTGCACTGCCCGTGAGGATTTACAGGCAACTAATTGTTGCTGGATGTAGAGGATTCTCAAGGCCCCACTTCTCTCTAGAGATCCACAGCAGTTGGTGGTTTCTAAGGGTGAGAGAGAGACATTTTCTTCAATAGTATAGTGGCTGGTTAGTTTCTCATATTCCTATAAATAATAACCTGTCACCCATCCTCCTGGAAGTAGATGTAACTAAGTCCATTGCTTCACCAAAGGAGGAAGAGATGGCATGAAAATACAAGGTGACAGATTGGGAAGGGGAATCAGATCAGCAGGAATGGGAGAGAGGGCTCAAGGAAGTATGATGGAGATAAGTATGATCAAATACACTACATGCATGAAAAGATTACCACAAAATATCGTTGTATATAAATAATATTTAACAATGAAGAAAATTAAAGTTTTGATTTATATATTTTCTCTGTGATTTTACCATATTTATCAAAAGCTCTTTCACTTCTGATGTAGTTTATTCAATATTATTTCCATGTGTGTAATTTCATTGGTTCCTAAGAATGTTATTTATAAGACATGGATTCACAGAAATGTGTAGCATCTAGTATTTGGTCAGTAAAATGCACTGTGAGTGTGGAAAGAATGTACACTCTCCAATTGTTGGAAGTGTCCTACACATTTCTTACACTGTACTAATTGTGCTGCCATAACCTGCTCCATCATTCCTGATTTCTTCACCTCCTTGGCCTCTCATTCACTAAAAGAGCAAAAGATTAAACTCTCCAAATTACATGAAGGATCTTTCAATTTGTTTGTAGTTGGGTCAATTTTTTCTCTATCTACTTTAAAGCTGACTATAAGATGCATTCAAAGTTAGAGATGTTACTGATAGAAAATTAAATCTTTATTGGTGTGGAATAAGTTTTTCTTTATTCCCAAAAGCATTTTAGGCTTTAAGAGCCATTCCATCTGAGATATAATTATGTCTATAATTATATCCTGTGCCACATTATTTCAGCATTTGCCTGCTTATGGTGTTTTTCCTCTCCTTTGATTTGAACCTTTTTATATCCTTGCATTTTAACAGAGATCTTCCAAATGGCATGTATCAGAACTTTACATTGTTTTGATAAGCATTTTGAACTTATTTGGCATTCTTTATGTTTCAACTGAAACATTTAGTCTTTATGTATTGACTCTGATTTTGCATCTATTTAGGGCAGTTTTTTTCAGTTTTTAAACTTAAAAAAAGGATCTTTCAAACAGTTCTCCCTCTGTTTTATTTTTCTTATGCTAGTTTTAGACACTATTCACCCCACATTCATGGTTGTTAAATATGTCCAATTACATCTAATGGTCTTAACGTAAGGAAGAAAAAACATAGGATATGAAGGTGAGATGCTGCTGGTATGAACTTGAGAATACATCCCCCCAACTACACTACAGCAGGTGCTGAGGAGAAGGGAGACGTGGCCACCTGTCTTCCTCTCAGACAACAAGCATTCTGAGTGTCTTAAACCCACCATCCACATCCTGATTTATAAGAACCTGTGCTGTCTTTTTAAAGCCCACAGATCAGGCATAATGAACATGGATTTTTACAGTCAATATTCATTTAGATGTGAGCATCTTTTGCACTTTTTGCTCACCAACCCTTCTAGTGCATTGGAATCTACTTTGAAATCATTCTCCTTCCTAAATTGAAGATCCTTAGATGTTCCTTTAGCAAGTCATTTGTCAATAAACACATGCTGATTGGATTGTCTAGAACGTTCATTTTGTGGCCCTCATTCTTAAAAGAATTTTCCCCGGCATCCTACATTATCAATCACACATCAAGAGAAAAGTACAAGTCTCATTCCCTGAGTTTCAGAATCTGATTGTTACCTTGGAGAAACGAGGTAACATTGGTCTAGTTCTCACCAAGTGTACTGATATGTCTTTTATTTCTGAAGGATTTTTGTAACTCCCTTGTCTTTGGAGTCTGTTTTTTTTTTTTTTCACTGAAGAAAAACTGGGCATGGGTTGAGTGCAGTTGGGCATTGTTGTCTCCCAGTAAATCTGAAAAACTTTCTGTGTTTATAAAAACAAAATAGCCTCTCCTCTTTTTTCTTTAGTTTATTTTGGTATCTTTTTATTTTCCAAGCTCTCTCAACCTCTTACCTGTCTTGCAATTTACTTACCTTCTTTTTAATTACTTACTAAGATATAACAATATATAAAAACTATTTTGTTTCTAGAAGTTTTATTTGGTTACTTTTCAAACTCTCCTTGATTACCATAATTTTGGAGCAGAGGCATTAGCATAATTTTATTGCCTCTTCTATTTTTTCAATTGTATAAAATGTTTGCTTTGATTTCTTTATCTATATCCTATTCCAATATCCAAAGTTCTAGTACATCTGTTTGGGCCACCGGTTGTTGGTGATAAAATTGACTAATAGCAGTTGGTGTCCTTATAAATTTATGGATTTCTCACTGTGACCTCAAATTCCCAGGATTATGAACCACAGGTCATCCATGTAGCCTGTGCTAGAACATCAGAGAACACAGAGATGAATAAAGTCCCTGACCCCAGATGCTCACATTTCACTAACAGTATTCACAGATGTGCATAAATAATTAAAATCCCAGCAACTACATAGCTAAGTACATTTTAAAATTATGACAATGTTTGGAAAGTTGGAAATTTCATGACTCAACAGAATCCTCATGTCATACCTAGGAGACACCTACTATATTACCCTTCCTCAAACCTGTGAAGGTTCAGCCTTTCCATTCTTCATGGACAGCCTCTTTCTGTTTGCTTAGTCTAAAAATCCATGTAATTAACACTATTTCTTATCCTTACTTCACAACTAGTCTTGTAGGAAACTCACTTGGTTATACCCTCAGAATGCATTAGAACATGAATACTTCTCTGCCTTCACTGTCACTCAGAGTGAGTCACCTCCTCACCGCTGTCCTTACATCACTGCCACAGTGTCCTGATACAGCCCATCCCCTCAAGCCTTTCCCCATCATGCTTTGTTGGACTTATAGGAGATATGGTCCCCTGAGAGCCCGAGACCAAGCTGATGACCTAAGTTAGATTCCTAGGATGTGCATGGTGGAAGGAGAGAATTGACTTCCAATGTTGTTGTTCTATGGCCTCCAAATGCACACACCAACCCAAAAAATAAAGCAAAACAATTGAAGGAACCCAATGTGGATTGTGTGACCCTTTGGTTAAATCCAGATTATCCCATCCTGAGGGATTTATGGAACCCTTCTACTTCAAGCAGTTTCCTTTGCTCTTACTTATACTCTGGGCACCTTCGTGTCTCTGTACAATGCATCTGCTTCTCTCTCTGCTTACATCATTCTTATGCAGTGTGGTGGTTTGAATAAGAATGGACCCCATAGCCTTATATATTTGAACACTTGGTCACTAGGGAGGGGCACTATTTGAAAGAATTGGAGACTGTGGCCTTGTTGAAATAGGCTTGTTGGAGGAAGTGTATCACTGGGTATGGGCTTTGAAGTTTCAAAAGCTGAAGCCAAACCCAGTGGTACTTCCTGCTACCTTCAGATCCAGATGCAGAACTCAGCTACCATGTCTGTCTGGATGTTACCATGCTCTCCACCATGAAATAATGGACAAAACACTGAAACTATAAGCCAGCTCCAATTAAATGTTTTATTTTATAAGAGTCGCTGTGGTCCTGGTGTCTCTTCACAGGATAGACCAGTGACTAAGACAGGCAGACATGATCACCATACCCCTGTTCCACTCTCCCTTAAATGTCCTGCAGATGTTTTTGTCATCACTGAAGAAAGAGAAGACCCATTTCTAATTATAACTCCCTTTCTTTGCCAGTCCTTTACTCTGACTTATAATTTCCTCCAAGACTTAATGTAATTTAACACTAAGTAATCTACTTATCATTTGCCTCTGGCTTCTCTCTCCTACTGGAATCCAAACCCATGAGAACAAACATAATACTCACTTATATTTTGTTCAAACACTTTTCCCTGCACAAAAAAACCAGCACCTAGTTAGCTTTATAACTACTTATTGAATCAAAGCTGGACACAGCTGGCTGAAGGCACTGGGTATGGCTTTATAAAGAAGGTGGCTTTGGGCAAATAAATCCACCTGGAGCATCCAGAACAGTTTGCAAACACTACAACTCTGCAGTGGCTGATGGCTAAGCTCAGTCAAGTCTCATCTCCCCTCCCTATACTAGGCCTTGATTGTTCATACATTTCAGAATGAGATTACCAGGAAGTTCTTTAAGGTCTGAGGAGCAGAAGGACCATGTGTTGGGCCCCCAAGTGTCACTTATAGACATCCCCATTCTGAAAGTTTCACTGAAAAGTGTTGTATTACCGACAATGAAAAGTTCCAACGCCATTGTTCATGGTGATGGTTCATTAATGTTGCTGTTCCTTATGGAGTCGGGGGCATTGAACCCAGGGCCTTTCAAATGCCAAGCAAGTGCTCTGCCACTGAACCATATCCCTAGCCCTCATCTTGGTGGTTTCTAAGGTACTTGACACTCATTAGCCATCAAAGAACTACAGGCAGAACCCATGCAAGGAACATGAGGGCCCATGGGCCTTCCATGTGGACAAAAACACCTCTTCAGCTCACTGCAATTTGAAATGCAGTAGGTAAAGCCCACCTTCTAGAACAAGAAACCTGGTCTGGAATCCCAAATCTTGCTTCAGCTAGTGGCTGTCTTCAGTAGGCAGGTGTGGGAGAGCTGTGAAATCCTCATATACCCCCTGTAGTATAGTGGATGCAGAACTGAGCCGACAGGCAGGCTTGGAAATTCAGCAGGTGTCAAGATGCAGTTTGTTCAACTTCCCGGACAAATTAAGAGGCAAGGATTCCAGCCTCACACTAATTAAATCATAAGAGAAAATGATGGAGTGAAGAAAAGACACCGGAGTAGTTGAAAGCTGCCGAAAGTCTGTGCTAATGATAGCTGATTCGCATTAGCATGAATGCCTTCGGTTACCCGTGGAAATGTGCTGAAGCAGGAGCTTTTGTCGGGGCAAACGCATCTGTGAATAAACGAACAATATTCATGTCGGAGGAGTCAGCAATTTGTCGCCAACTCGGCCTCTACTTTCAGAGAGCGTGAATAAGTTTTAGAGTGGAGGAGATTAAAACCGTGTACTCTTTTGACAGAAGAAAGTCCAGAATCCATAGGTTGATGTATGTGACACTCTGACAGCTCTGGTATTATTGCTTGCCACATTCAGGATTGGTCAAATGCTCTCCTCCTCCTGACTCACTCCCCAAGGGAAGCTGTGTTGGCAGACTCCCCTCAGATGTCCAGGGCATCACTCCACAGGTGCTGTGCCACTGTCTTACCACACTCCTGCCACTCTTCAGGCTACAATGGTCTCTGTTTAGATCCTGAAGGTTAGCAATCCAAACATGGTTCATAATACCTCATGGAAAGCTTGACTCTCAGAACACATAAGCAAAAAGCTAGAACCATGGTTCTCAACCAGTGGGTCGTGACCCCAATGCCATTTGCACACGGGTCATATATCCAGTATCTGGCATATCAGATATTTACATTATGATTCATAAGAGTAGCAAAGTTACAATTGTATTAGTTGGGAACTATGTTAAAGCTTCACAGTGTTAGGAAGGTTGAGAACCACTGTGTTAAAGAAGAGATGGGTGTTAGTGGTCTGAGTGTCAGTGATATAATCCAACAATCTTTGTGCTTTTCCTCTGCCTCTGTCTGTCTTGCCTTTTGGCTTTTTGTCCCGGAATTACCAGAGACCTGGAAAATAGGATCTCTGCTTTTTCTAGTCTGAAGAAAGTAGCCTCGAACCCCTCAGGAAGAAAGGCAGGAGGCAGCAAAGTCAGCATCCCAAAGAATACACATTCCTAAACACACACACACACATACACACATTCTATACCCATATACTACGGAGTAGATAGTTAATTTTGGGCCCAGGCCCACATATCACAGAAGCATTCACTAGAGTTACCACTGTTGGATAACTGTGACCGCTCATGACCACTCATGTGTCCTGGTCCATGGGGCCAGGATGTTGTCAGAGCGAAGACGTCACTCACTGCATCTGAATCCCTTTCAGGCTCGCCTCCTGCAATGAGAAATGACCATAGCAACATCTTTCAAGGTCGTTTACTGCCACAGAATGAGTAAATCTGGATGAGGAAAAAAAAAAGTCTTGATTACACATCAGATGCCACCTCTTTGCCCAGGAGTCTCAATTTGTTTTCCTGCTGAATATTATACTTTGTAAATAACAGAAAATAAATATATGTTATTGTTTCTTACACTTAGTACCATGACAGATGAAAGAGGCTAGGCAAGGCAGTCTGCATTAGGCTGACAGCTTACATTTAGAAAAGCAAGGAAAAGACAAAGTTTGCTCAACAAATTGATTGTGAGGTTAGAGAGACGTTATTGTCACTCAGCCTATCTACCCTGTGCGTCCAGCCTCCCACTCTGACTTTGTTCCCCCACATAAAAGCATGCATACCTGAGACATTCTCCTGACAAAGCATTGTGGGACATAGTGGTGGCCTATATCCTGTCTCTCCTCAGGCTCTGCAGGCCAAGCCAGGGCCTCACTTACTCATACCTGCCATGCATCAATAGTATCAGCTACCTTACTCACTGTGGTGGAAAAAAAAAAAAATCTGAGGAAGAAATTTAAAGGGAGAGAATTTATTTTGGCTCACAGTTTAGAAAGCATAGCCTGTCATGGTGGAGAAGTCTTGACTGCAGGACCCTCTACTATCCACAGCAGCAAAAGTTGAAGCACAACTACCTCACATTTCAGAGGATTAAGAAGCAGAAATGAGCATGGGCCCAACGCTGAACCAAGCGATAACCTCAAGCCCCACCTCTATAGCCCTATGTCTGCCATGGAAGCTCCAATTTAAAAGGTTCACCAACCTTTCCAAACAGTGCTACCACCAGGAAACATAGCATGGTTTACATGTACATAAAGAGAAACACATGCCTATATCTATACGTGATGTATGAATACACATGTGCAAATGTATGTCTCCATGCTTACTCACATACACTCTTCTTTCCCTGAAACTGTCTCTCATACTTTCATTCTTCCTTTGCTATGGAAGGTGAAATGTCCCCCATGGCCTGCTGTGTTTGAGCATGTGGTTCATAGGTAGTAGAATAGTTTTAGAAGGTTGTGGAACCCTCACTGGATGTGACAGTTGTTGGGTGGGCCTTGAGGCTTGCTAGCCTGGTTGTATTTCCTGTCCATGTTCATTTCCTGGATGCAATCACAATGTGACCAGCCATCTCAGACATCCGTGTCATGCTTTTCCTCCGTGATGGAAGGAAACCTTGAACTCTGAGAAACAAGCAAAACAAAATCTTTTTCCCTAAGTTGTTTCTATCAAGATTTTCTCAAGTATTTTTTCACAGTAACAAGAAAAGTGGCTTAGTTTGTGTTTTTATTGCAATAATGAAAACACCATGATCAAAAGCATTTTGGGGTTTTGTGGGGGGGGGAAATGGTTTATTTCAGCTTACACTTCCACATCCAGACCATTGACAGAAGAAGTCAGGGCAGAAACGCAGACCATGATCCTGGAGGCAGGAGCTGGTGCAGAGGCCATAGAGGAGTGCTGCTTACTGGCTTGCTCTCCTACGGCTTGCTTATCATCCAGAACAACCTTCCCAGGGTTGGTATCATGGCACCTAGTGTGCTGAGTTCACCCTTATAAATCAAGAAAATGCATCATAAGCTTGCCCACAGGCATATCTGGAGAAGGCATTTTCTGAATTAAGGTCTCCTCCTTCCAAATGACCTTAGCTTGTGACAAGTTGATAAAATTCTGGCCAGTATAGTAGCTAAAATATCATACTTGGCCAGTCCATAACTAGCCCTGTGCTATTCTAAATTCTGCTCCTCCACGAAGAATCAATTCTGGATCCACTCTCCCCAGGAAACTTCTCAGGAGTCCCACTCCTTGGGAAATAGTGTGTGATTCATAAACCATCCTGCCTGTTTCCTCCTATTCCTAGAGGTTCTCAATCTGTGGGTCACAACCACTTCACAGGACAAATGATCTCTTCATAGGGGCCACCTAAGACCACTGGCAAACATAGCTATTTATATTACAGTTCATTAACAGTGGAAAATTACAGTTATGAGGTAGCAAAGAAAATAATCTTATGGCTGGGGTCAGCACAATATGAGGAACTGTGTTAAAGGGTCAGAGCATTCGGAAGGTTGTCAACCACTGTTCTAGAACCACACAGTAGCTTATCAGAGGACCCTTTAGAGGCCTAACTCTGCCACTTGACAGTTTTTCACATACTTTTTCTGCCCAACTGTGCATAGGTTTCCTCATCTGCAGAGTGGGGTGGGTGACACTGGCACTGCCTGCTGATGGGCTGTGAAAAGGATTTTACAAGGGACTGTCCATTAAGCATCTCAAAGAGCCTCTGGCATGTAAGATCTATTTCCACACCCCCAGTCAACCCTTCAGCTTACTAAAGATCAAGATTTTTCCCTCTGCTATATGTAGCCTTGCAGATAGCACATTCACACACCATGATTATTGGATGGATGCTTTAGAAAGCATGGATATGGGTCTTGCTATCTATGATTTCTTCTAGACCTCATCCTAGGTCACTCCAGTATTTGACTTGATACATGGCTTTCTTTTTGAGAATCATGTACCTTCAATTCTGCTTAATGGGTCCAGAACTTTCAAAGCAAAATGGCTCTTGAGAATATTTTACATTCCCTGATTTCTAAGTTTTCACCAAGCCTACAAAAAGCAAAGACACCTCTGAAAATGGTCAACAGAGACAGGACTGGGGTGCTCCAATGGGAAGGCAGGAGATAAATAATGACAGTAACCAATGATACATATGGAGTAAGCCAGAGAGCAGAGGAACCAATCAGCCTGGGTCTTGGGCTGAGCGCTCATAGAGGCTGGTTCCCCAGACCCCTTACCAAAGACACATTACTAGTGGGTGAAGAGCCGAAGCAAGCCAGGAAACTAGTGCACTGGAGACGTACTATGAGGTAAAGGAAGAACAGAGTGAGACAGAAAAAGAAGAAAAAATGAATGTTAATACCAGGGCAGAGAGAGGTGCATAGATGAGGGATTCCTCTCTTCCTCTGCAATTAGGTTATAGAAAAATGGAGAGCAGATATGACTAGGACACAGAAAAGGAGATGAAAAAAGACAAATATGGAAGCAATAACCTGCAAGATGCTAGAAGATTCTTAAGATACTTGAACTGATCGTGATGTTTCAAATGCCCAGAACACACAATGCTATTTACTCTTTCTTTCTTCTTATTGTTAATATTCATACTCATTATTAAGTAGCAATTTGACATCCAAACACCAAAGGCATCCAGGATATACAAATGAGATAAATCCCAGATACTGATGAGAGACAGGTGAAGGAGGAGGTATAGGGAGAGAAACCCCTTCTCCTAAGCAGCAGGTCAGGCTGCTTCCTCATCTATGCAGACCAAGGGCCTGCTGATTGGCAGAGATGCTAGGCTCACCTGGACCAAGAACACTGTGCTACCCAGACCTGCAGAGGGTAGGCAAGGACAAGGTGCTCCAGCCACACATGCTGGCTCTGTCTGGCTCAAAGCCAGCCTGACTGCTCCATTGGGCGGGGCTTCCACTTACCAAGGTCGCTTTGGAAATTCTGCTTTCAAATTGTTTCCCTGGTTCAATCAACATTCACATTCATAATACAACAGAGATCTGCAGGCCACCGAGCTGAAAGCGTCTGTGGCTTTTCATTTCCTGGCATGATTAGGAGGATAATCACTGTGCTTGGAAAAATAATAAAGCCACAGTCTGACATGGGATCAAAGCTAAGAGTCCAGCCACACGCGGGCCAGGAGTTGAGGTGCAATGACATAGGGGCTTAAGCTTTCCCTGGGGGCAGAGAAAAAGCAACACTCCAGAAGTCTGTGCAGAAGGCTGTAAATCAGAGCTGTGGGCATCAGCAACAATTGAGCAGTGCAGAAAGCATCTCCCACCCTGGCCTTCTGGCCATATAACTGGAAAGGCAGAGAGCAGAGCAAGCAGACTAGAAGAAACAGCAGAGGCTCTTCCGCATTAGGGGAGAGATAATGGAGATGGGAGGAGCCAGCTGCCATCTGCTTAGAGTTGGTCTCTAGCCAATGAGGAGCTAAGGGGCCCAGACAGCAGACAAAAGCCAGGATGTAACTCAGTGGCCATACTAAGCTAGCTGTCTCCTAAAAAGTAACATGGAGGTGTATAGGAGAGAATCTTGGGATAGAGCTGTAGGAATGAAAGAATTTTAGTTCTGACCTCAGGCTGAAAGGCTGAGAAACTAAACTGTTTCCTCATTCACCTGATATTGAAGCAATCCCAGCCCAGCGTTCCTGACAGGACAGAACACAGGAGGTGTGTAATCCTGAGATCCAAATACAGAGACATCCTAACCATCTCTAGGATGTGGTTTGCACAGTCTACTGGGCTGCTGGGCTGGCTGTGTTGCATCAAAAGAAACACAAAGACAGGGATGAATAAGAAATGGGGGGGGGGGTCATTGCAAAAGATGGGGAGGAAGAAGTATAAGAACCAGAGGCCAAGAATGATTCTGAGAAAACATCTGGACGAATCCAGATGGATGTACAAATGAACTCATAGCATGCACAAAATTTGTGCAAATCCAAACCAGACCAAATTGCAGTATGGAGAGAGGGCACACTATCCCACCCTTAGCCAAAAAGTATTTGGTAACAGTTAATTGATGGAAAAGGAAGGATCAGTTTTTCTCTAAGAATGTGGCCACGTGTAAGACAACTACACTCCAGTGAAAGACTATATATTTAAAGATATGTGGCACAAACTGGTCTTAAAAGACATTTTTAAAAAGACAAAAAGTTGGGTGGATCTGAGAAAAGTTGGAGTGGGTAAATATAAACAATACATATTTTACATGGGTGCTGGTACGTCTTAAGTCTTGCACTTGGAAGGCAGAAGCAGGCAGATCTCTGAGTCTAAGGCCACCCTGATCTACAGAGTGAGTTTCAGGTCAACTGGAGCTAAACAGAGAAACCCTGTCTCAAGTGGGAGGGGGACATATTTTACAACTCTCTACTCTCAAAAAATTAAAAAACAAAACAGGAAGTTCCTCTTGCTGAGCTGAGTACAGAAATCCCCCAAGATAGAAGGTTCTTCAGCCCCTGGGTTCCTATACTGGACTTAGAGGTGCTGGAGTCAGATAGAGCCAAGCAGAGAGCTGGCAATGAAGGCAGTTCCCCACGTGTATTCGAAAGCAGAACAGAGTGGGCCAAGCCTAAGAACCAGAGCTGTACATCTGGACCTGCTATGTGCTATTGAGACGAGTCAACACACCCAAAAAAGCAGACTGTTCTTGCCTTGCTTTGTCCCCAATATGGGCCCCACATTTTCATTTGTAAATCAAAGATCTGAGCCTAGTTATGTCTGTGACCCCTGGAATATTCACCCTGAAAAACAGAGACTTCATGAAAGTCAAAGCCTTTGAGAGAGACTTATAAAAAATTGTTTCATTATTATGTAAGCAATTCTCTCTCTCATTCTCTCTCTCTCTCTCTCTCTCTCTCTCTCTCTCTCTCTCTCTCTCTCTCTCTCTCTCTGCGTGTGTGTGTGTGTGTGTTTGTGTTCTCATCCCAGTATAACACCCATAAAAGTGGAAATTTATTCTCACCCACTTCTGCATCACTAACAATGAGAATGTCTGGTGTCTATATGATGAAAATTTCTATAGGATGGAATGCAAAATGGTGATCTATATAGGCCTGGACTTTAGAAACTATTTACCCAGATTCCCATGCATCCATAATATCTCTTCCAAAAAATGAAGGCAATAAATGGTGAGGAAGCCAATCTCCAATCCTAGCTTCAAGCTTGAGCAGGTTCTCTGTGTTCCTTTGCCTGTTTGGTAGTATATGGGCAAGAACATTGAAACACTACCTTCTCAACCAAGAGCCAGGAACTATCCTCTGGTCCCCACAAAAAAATGAGTTAACATGAGACTGAGGATAGAAACCAGACCAGGCTAAAGGAAAATGTGCCTGTAGCAAAAGAAGGTCAAAGTGAGTATTGAAAGACAGAAGGATTCATGAGCTGGTTTTTCCTCCAGTCAGAGAGGTCTACATGTCTAGACTGAGTAGTCAATCCATCAAAAAAGCTATTTTCAAAGTGGTAAGTTACATCTGCCTTGGATGTCTCAGAAGGAACACCAGCAGCCACTCTTTGGAGGAGGCTCAGCTCTGAATTTGGAGCAACCAGGGTTCACCAAGTTTCTATCACCCTCCCAACCCTAAAGAAAGGAGACCCTACAGATTCAGGGTGGAGCCTGTGCAAGTTTGGGACCTGAGTTGAGGTGACCAGAGGCAGCAAGCCAAGGGCAAGATAAAAAGGTGTTCTTCTCCACACACCACAGTTCAAGCTCAACCTGCTAGAGCTTGTAGTCATGCTTTGAAACTGACTCCCTCACTATTTCTTGCCTGCATCTTGTGAAGAGATGGCATGCATCTTAATAGAGGAGCAGATGAAGATCAGAGTGGATGGCCAGAAATTTTTTATTTTTTTAAAAAAGAGTCTCTGTAAGGAAATCTACTCTCAACATTCTATGAAATTATGGAGCAAGAATGCTCTGAAACTCCACTACAAAGTAGTAAGAGAGACCAGAGATGTCTTTGAGGTGATCCAAGTACAATAGACTTCAGATGATGGATGCTGCTTCTAGACTATCTGAGGGACCAGGCTGATCCACTGCTGTGCTCACAAGCTGTCTTGCTATGGCAGAGGACTTATCCATACAGAGCTATGTCTTAGGATGTAGAGTTCAGTTGGTCGAATGCATACTTATATGTATGAGGCCCTGATTTTGATCCCCATCACCACATAAACTGGGCATACTTATGCACAAGTATAATCCCAGCTTTCAAGAGATACAGACGGGATGATTAGGAGTTGAACTATATAAAAAAATCTGAGGCTAGCCTGAGCTACCTACAACCTTGCCTCATCAAACTTACATAAATCCTCAGTTTTCTCCTCCATAAAATGTAAAGACTAACTAAAACACACCTCTATGCATGGCAAGTGAGGGGTGAGTGAGATAACTACTACAAGTCAATAACTACTATGTTCCTGCCTGTACTTTGCTAAGAGCAGCAGTAAGATGTGTTTGTGTGCTGTGTTCTAGGTTTTCTGGAAGAAGAAAGGCCAGGAAATATTACTGTATCATGGGTATGAGTATTCATTCACTTCCTTACCTCCAATTATACCTTCCTTTTTTTCCATAGGAAAAGGGCCCCTTCACAGCACCTACCACCCAGCTCTAAGTATATTCCAGCCTCTCCAAGGCGATGTTTAATTTCCCGCTACCTTTTATTGTGTGATCAATAACTTCCTAAAATCTTTCAAAATGTGCTTCAGGGCAAGACTAAGGAATAAGAAGGTGAGGAAGATGATACCAGCAGAGCCTGAAAAAGAAGCAGTATTCATTCAATGCAGGCATTGCCAGGAAGATCGATACTAATAGCAATATGACTGCCCCACAGCATCGGCCTCGATAGTTCACAGTTCCTGACAAACACCTATAATGAGTGATGACAGATGAGTGATTTCTGGTAGATTGTTACTAAGGCTGAGCGATGGGAACCAGGAAGTATGTTGAGAACCAGCCTCCCATTGCTAATTCTCCCATCAGCATTGTGTCCATCAGACTGCAGATGCTTGAACACAACCACAGATGGAATGTCCCTGGCACCATGATTTGAGACCCAGGAACTCTTCCCAAATGCTGGCAAACAGAAGAAAAACAAACAGTTTTATATGAACTCTCCACATAAGCATGGTATCAATTACAATTCTACAGGTGGTACGCATACCTGTCTCTCTCACAAAAGTGATGGAATGAGGTCTGTTTGAAATTGCATCTCTTCCAAATACACCAGGGGACCTACCCTTTCAAAGAATTCTTTGGCAAATGAAATTATATAGCCAGGAATCCTTTTGCAAAATGAATACAGGTGTGTTCTCCCTTAAGAGAGCCTAATTTACAAATTCAATTGAATCCGGCAAGTGTTCACTGATAACTTTTTCTGTATTTGCAGCTCAGTGCCAGGGCAGTGATAAGACAATATGACAGCACAATCCTTACCCTTAGCAAACTCATGTTCTGGGGCATCAGGATTGACTCAGAGGGCAAAGGCACTGAAGACAAGCCTAAGTACACAAGTTCAATTCCCGGATTCATATGGTAGAAGGAGAAAACTGACATCAGCAAGCTGTCTTCTGACCTCTTCAGCCAGGCCATGGCATGCATAAGTATATACATACAACATGCAAAACAATAAGCAAATAAAACTTTTAAATAAACTAAGTCTCTTCTGAATGTAGCAGAGCCAAGTGTGCTGAAATGGCTGGGTCCACACTCTGGGGCTGCAGGGAGTTTGCATTAATGAACAGGAAGGACCTGGGGGTGTACCTCACTTGATAGGGAGCTTGTCTAGCCCTAGTATTGACCTCCAATACTTCATAAACCAGGAATAGAGCAGCCAAAAGCCCACACTTCTAGTGTTTCTCTCACCTGCATTGAACATCACCTGCTGAGAAAAATCTAACCTATGGTCAACCAGTCTTAGGTTCCTCACCTGTCCTGTGAGTATATGCTGTCCACTGGCCATTGTCTCCCATTCACCATCTATAGTCATACTGACAGCTAGATCCAGCAAAATCATGGTCCTGGTGGTTCTCACAGCCATCTCCACACATCCTGCTGAGCAGTATGAAACTGAATACATTGATCCTTGAATGGACCTGTTATGCCTGTGTGTATGAATTTCCACAATTGCCACCAGGGAGGCTGGACACACCATAAAGAGGGAGGATATTATTGTTATATACAGGTTACATACAGGTTCCTATGAACCTGGGTCAATAGCCTAGTTTCGGCCCAGCAGAAAGACTAAGGACCCCAAACCCCGATGGGCAGGGATCTTTAAAACAAAACATACATAAGCAAGATGCAACACACCTTGGCATTCCATCATTGGGCCAAGGGGAAAGGTACAGTGGTAATTGGCACGAATCCGACTTTTGAACCCATTGGCTGCTGCAGAGTTCACTTGCAGACCTAGGCCCTACCCCCAGGTAGCATCGTGCAAATGAATCCAGGTCCTTACAGACCCTAAGAGAAACACAAGCTACGATCTCCACCTTCCAGAAGATGCTTCTGTGGCTCAGAGAGACTCTTTAAGTTGCCTGTGATGTCACAGCTAATTGTCTGCAAAAATTATTCTCAGCCCAGGTCTCCCAGTAACCTCCCAGCTCCCAGTGTCTGAGAAGGTTGAGTCACCCCCTGATTGGACAAGCAGAAGCTGGCTACAGGGTATGACTAGACAGACCTTGATAAGACCTTATACTTTCTGCTCCATGACCAATCAATCACAAGACATGAAGTTGCAAACTGACACTGGGGAAGATCATGGAAAACCTGCAGGGTTTATAACTTTTCAGAAGAAAATCTATATGCTTTGCACAGAGCTCAAATTAGGAAGAGGCCTGGGTTCCCTACAGGGGCTATGGTCTTCCCCTGAAGTCTAGTAGATGCAGGTAGAAATGCTCAACACTACATCAGGTATAGAGATGGAAAAGCTTCAGGCTATCAGGACAGATGCACACAAAGGTCATGGAGGTCCCAAGCTCTTTCCATCTTCCTTATATTCAAGCATAGTAAGCTGGCTGTGCCCTCTTGGGTTCAAATTGGCTGCAGAGGGCAGCTCTCAGTGTTTTTTCATATAGCTGCAATGCTAATGAACAAGTATGTCTTTCTTTTATACCATTGAAAGAAACTGCTTCCGTTCCTGTTACTAACTCATTAGTTCTGATTTGCTGTAGCGGGGCTCTACAGCAGTCCTAGCCAGTCTTGGCCAATGGACTAGTATGACAACCCCCTCAACGGCTTCATTTGGTTAGTTTTCATCCTATGACCAGTACCTAGATAAAAGTGAGAGTGCAAGAACCAGGAGGTAAAAAGAATTGTCAATTTAGTAGCTTTATCAACATGTGGGCCCATAGTCTGGGAAGGAAGACAGACTTTCCAGCTCCTGAGTGTCTCTCAAGCAGCTGATGCTCTCCACAAAGCACCACTGGAAAGCGACCCTCAGCTCCATGACGGGGTGGGACCTGAGATTTACCATGGCGCCACCTCTTAACAGCCCTGTTCTCTCAATGCCCACTGCCCACCCTTTACCCTGTCCAAGTCTCCAGGATGTGA
The DNA here is from genome assembly GCA_004025045.1 of Sigmodon hispidus. Lineage (NCBI taxonomy): Eukaryota > Metazoa > Chordata > Mammalia > Rodentia > Cricetidae > Sigmodon > Sigmodon hispidus. The sequence continues at coordinate 299,085 of PVIH01000196.1, forward strand.
TGAAAAGGCCTGCTATGAGTTATCCCCACACTCTCTGCCTCATTCCCTAACAGACCAGGAAATAAAGGAGCACAGAGCTCTGAATGACAAGTAACAGGGTTCTGAAAAACGATACCCCCAAGAGCGCAACCCTGTAGTACACTCGGAGCCTTGAACTGAGGAACTCTCTACTTCCTCCTCTGGCTTGGATGGGAGATTCCCAAAAGCTCATTGTCAGATAGTGTCAGAACCTTTAGGAGATGAAGACACGTGGGAGGTCTTTAGATCACCGGGGACACACTCAGAGAGTGTGGAACCCCACCCATCCACCCATCGTCTCCATCTCCCTCTCTGCTTCTTGGTTTATGATACAGGTGTTTTGTTCCATCATGAGCTTGGAAGTGATGGCCTCCCCAGAGAGCTGAAGAATGGGTACGTCTGATCTTTGAACTAGAATGCCCATAGAGCAGGAGCTGAATAAACCTTTTCTCCATGTTTGAGTTAACTGCTTGGTGTATTTTTCAATAGCAATGCAGAGTTAACTAATACACTTCGTCTGCTTTCCTGCCCCCATCACCACCCACAAGTAGAAGCCAGAGATCTTCTTCCCTAAGGCTAACCATAGATGCTAGATCCTTTCTCTCATCAAGGAGGATTAGGGGGACATAGACTTTAGAGAAGTCACCTCTCCCTTCTCCCCCTACATCCTAAGTTCAGAGAGGTTCTGTTTTCAGGAGCAAGAAACACAACACACAGAGATCAGGGAGAAATTGAACCACACACTTTTGTCTAATCTCATTTCTACCCAAGACATCCATTCTATACAAAACCGAAGGCTCTGGGTCTTTGAGCAAACCTGTGGCTCTGAAGAATCCCACATCAAGCAAAGTGGTTTGCCTTTTGCTTTGGTTGAGATCTGGAATGTTCCCTACAGGCCCTGGTTTTGAGCACTTGGATCCTAGCTTCTAACAATATTTTAAAGGCTTTGGGAGGTGGGGTCAGCTGGTAGACATATGTCACTAGGAGTGGGTCTTTGGAAGTTATCTCCACCCCTAGTCCTACCACCATGTGAACAAACCACCACGTCTCACTCCAGCAGCCACAGGCAGAGCTGTCCTGCATTGCCTTCCCTGCTATGGCAGATGGCATCCTCTGGAGCAGTGGGTTTAAATAATGTTTCCTTGGTAACCACTGAGTACTCGAGCACAGCATCAAGAATCTGTAAGACATCTTGCAAGCACATCTTGTTCATGTCTTTTCCTATGGGAAGTAGTACTGATCCTTAGTTCACTAATTTCCATCCTATCATAGATAGGTGGGGATATGTACAAGGGGAACTATACTAAAGAGTCAGACAACTTCAATGTGAGATGTCAGACCAGTGTAGACATAGCAGGAGGAAGGAGTCCAGGGTCGCTGCACAGGCCCCAGGTAGAGACTGAAGCAAAGAAGGAGAATGAAATGAAGACACATTGCCTAAGCATTCAGTAATGTCAGACCTAAGGGTTGATGCAGTCCTAAATGCTCTGCAGCGGTTGCTCTCCCTGGGAAGTTCTTCTCCAGTAGCAGCAGTGTGCTTGCTCCCAGTGTGGGTTTTAAACTAATAACAGCAATAGGCTTGGGAGATAGCTGAGTCCAAAGAGTTCTTGAGGGCTTGAGTTCAGTTCCCAGAACCCATATTGGGGTAGGGAGGACCCTGGCTTGATGGCATTTGCTTATAATTCCAGCATCAGAAAGGTGGAGACAAGCATAGCCTCAGAGCTCACCAATCAACAAACCTACCCTATTTGGCAAATCCCAGGCCAGCAAGGGACCCTATCTCAATATATTTATTTATTGCATACTTACTATTATCTATGTTTTATATTATTTACTATGTTATATATTATATTCATTTATATATTCACCTATACCCCCCACACATGAGCACACCCACAAGCATGCCTACAGACACACACATCTGCATTCACATGCCCAATAGTAATAATGAGTAGCTGTAATAATCAACTGTACATTTCTTTTTATTAAAAATTTTATCAGAGAAGCTTTTACTAAAAATGTGTAATTAGTGCATAACTTAACTTTTATTACAAACCGAAAGAAGCGCTCTTTCTCTGACACAGACATTTGAGCACTAGAAGTGTTAAAAGAATGGAATAGTCTCAGAAATACATGGCAAGTAAAAGTCACTTAAAAGTTCAAAGAGAGTAACACAAATTCATCATTCAAGAGGCAAGCATACTTAGAAAAAGCATATTAAACATAAAACATTCGTTGTTCCCAGTCAAAGTAAGAATGTTTTTGCTTTGCAAAGACAGTTGTCAAATTTGGTAAGTTTGGGCCCAAAATCAACTTGAATTGGCATTATAGAGGCTCACTTCCTTCCTTCCCAGCAAACACATTTTCTGTGCCTGATCTGATTTGGGCTCCTCGTCTTTGGATCTGTAATTGCTTCTGCTAACTTGGAGTTTTAAATCAATTTCTGCTTTAATGTTCTAGTCTTCTCCCAACAATCACATCTTCTCTTTGTATTTCTCCACTGAAGTATTTGCAAACAGCTGCAATATGTGGAATATATATATATATGTATATATATATAAGGCATAATTGAAAATAACAATATCCGGATCTCCTAAAATGCTCCTTACAGAAGCACACAGATCCATGTGCCAAAATTGCCTTTCAACTGACTTATTTTGACTCTAAAGTTTATTATTTTTTTGGGACATCGTGCACAGAAATTTATATTTCTATAAAGAAATATTCCCCATGGGTCAGCTCAATGATAATCTGTAACTCGGATTCAGCAGGAGCGACAGACAGGATAGTGAACAAGCACCTGGCATGCAGCATGGTGGCCAGTCTCTGCCAAGGCTAACAGCCACTCGCCTGCTCCCATCTTGTCCGGAGAACTTTGACCTTTAACCTTCTGCTTTTCTCAGATTCTGTTTTGGATAGGGGGTTCTTTCAAGGCAGCAACAGCCTCTATATTGATTGTTAAGATACAATTCTCCCAGGAGAACAATAGCACTTTGTATCATTTCACTGTTTCTCAGAGGATTTTTCCTGGGGATTATATGATCATATACATTTCTAAGACAATCTCAAGAAAAGACCTCCCACCTGTGAGTACCACCCATGGGCATTCCCCATCAGTGAGCCCATAAAAGGGGCTATCTTGAGATTCTCACACCCAGGCCCAGAGCAGAAAGCCTTCTGCTGTTCCAGATAAGAATGATACAGGACCAGGCATCACTCCATTTCTGCCTCATGGCCTCTCGATTACCACCAATAGTCTGTCTCCATCTAATCACTTCACCCTAAGGCTTATCCACATCCAAAGGCCCTGCCTGTTTCTTGCCTATATTCTACCTTCTTGCTTCCCTCTGCAATCCCAGCCCCCACACAGCCACCATCTCTGATAATGTTCTGATTTTCTGAGCAAAATCTGTGCCAGCCACCAACGTGGCCTAATCACCGCTATGACAATTTAATTAAAGCCATTCAGACTAAGCTATGAATCATCCATAAATTTCCACCTACTACCCGCACGATATGGAAAATATTACTTCATCATACCGAACCTCAATTTTTTGGTCTATAAAATGGAGATAAAAAAAATTCCCAGCCCATAATATGTTTTGAGAACATGAAATAATACAGGACAGCAAAGAGCAGCTAAGTACTGGGAAAGTGTTTCTTTGGCTCCTTCTCTGAAGAAGGTAATGTTTGAGGCTGGAGGAGCAGACACCTTCCCCAGGAACAGAATGGCTGTCCCTGTAATCTGAATAGGAGGAGGCACTGTCAGCAAACGTCTTTCTTCTTGTTCTCTGCAGGACTCCACACATGTCTGCTGAGATAGCTCTGTGGTCTCTGCCAAGCCTGACAACCTGAGTTCAGTTCTATGGCTCCACATAATAGAGGGAGAAACCCCTCTCAAACATCTTCTGACCTCCTACAAGCTCCATGGCATGCATGCATTTTCATGTTGTCTCCCCCATTCATAGTCTCTCTCTCTCTGTCTCTCTCTCTCTGTCTCTCTCTCTCTCTGTCTCTCTTTCTCTGTCTCTCTGTCTCTGTCTCTCTCTGTCTCTCTCTCTGTTTCTCTGTCTCTCTTCCTCTCTCTAAAAGTAATAGAAGCAATTAAGGATTATTAACAAGTATTCTATTTATTTTGTGTTTATGAGTGTTTTGCCTGCATGTATGACTGTGTGACATCAGTGTCTAACATCTGCAGAAGCCAGAAGACACATCATCTATGAGAGCTGGAGTTATAAGACAGTTATGAGCTGCCTTGTGGGTGCTGGAAATTGAACCTGAATCCTTTGGAAGAGTAGCCAGTGCTCTTTTTTTTTTTTTTTTTTTTTTTTTTTTTTTTTTGCTGAGACATCTTTTGTTTTCTTTTCTTTCCTTCTCTTTTCCTTTTAAGTCTACATCTTAGATAAAAGTCTCTCCCCTAGGGTAAAAAGAAAGATTCTGGAGGCATCAAGACGGACAGGAAAGAAATCAATGGCAGAGATGAACAAGAAACCATTCCTTGACCTGCCCACATACCTAGGACTGCATGTAATAAAACAGAGCATGCTCAGAAAAGAGAAAGTTCATGCTCTGCAAATGCCACAGAAAGCAGGTACCATGTAAGTGACCTATTAAACAGATGAAGATCCTCATCATCCAGGGCCTTGGAGCCTCAGACATTTCCCAGCTTCTTCACCCACCTCCATTCTCAGATCTGATCTGCCTTTCTCCTTGATAAACTGTCTCTATGACTATCCTTGTTTCCTCAATTCTTTGCTCCAGAACCCAACACATGAAAACTCAATAGGTGCCTGCTGGATTCTTATCCATGCCTATAGCATCCACTAGTCCTATGTTAGTTCCAGAACTTTCTACCCTGCCATCTTTACAAATAAGGCTTGCCCTGACAGGGTTAAGCCATCCTCACTGCCCCCAGCACCTGCTCTGAAGTAAATGCTCAATAAATGTTTGCCAAATTCAATTTTCCTTCTCTCTGGATTAATTGGTGGCAGACACGAGGAGCTGAGCCCTCTGGGGTGGCTCTAGTGCCCACAGGCTTTATGAGTCATGTCTTGAAAGGTTGGGCAGTAGCCACCCCCTTCTTTGCCTCTGACCTCTCCTACTTCTTCAGCATGTTTATGGACATAATTACTGTGTGTTATTGATTTCCTGACAGCTGCCTGATGTAACTATTTTACAGAATCAAGCTAATTTCATACACTGAGGCTTTTACGGTCTTTGGCAGACTTGACCCAAGAAGTAATTCCCTCTTTTCTTGGGTGCTTCTGCTGTCTCTTTGAAAATTACTTCCCTAGCTCCTCTATCCATCCCTAAAGCTAGTTATAGTAATACATATTTAATAAAAAATAGGCTGAAATATCAGAGGACAGAGTCATCTCTCCAGCCTTTTAGTTTTTTGGTTTTTTGTTTGGTTTCATTTTGTTTTTAAAAATAAGGGTTTTCTCTATAAAAGTCCTGGATGTCCTAGAACTTGCTTTGTAGATCAGGCTGGCCTCAAACTCAGAGATGATGTGGGATGTCTTTCTGTGTGCTATGAACATCATTGGTTAATCATGGGACTATTTTGGCCCTGTTAAGGCATCTTAGAAGTAGACAGGAAATCCAAGCATGGATAAAGGAGAAGGAGAGCAGAGTCAGAAAGATGTCAGGCAGACACAGAGGAAAGAAGATGAAATGATGCTCTGAGAAAAAGTACTAACCCACTTGACTAATCATGGGTTAGTTTAAGAGTAACAGTTAGCAAGTAATATGCCTGAGCCATAGGCCAAACAGCATGAAATTAATATAAACATATTTGTGTTTCTTTAAGATGTTAGGACTGCCCTAGACCTAAGGGTTAGGCAAAGCTAATCATCTTTGGGCTGGTTCAGACCTTGGGGCTAGTCCAAGCCAGAAACTTTATACTATAAATGATGCTCCAACTTGGGTCACATACACCCATGTAAAGCCTTAGAAAGCTTTAAAAAAAAAGAGTTCTAGAACACAGAAATAGAGCCAGTAACAGCTTCTCAAGTGGGAAGTGGCACAGAGAAGCCTTGATGTGGCATGTGAGCTTAAGCTACAAAATGTTGGGCTTTCTGTCTACAGTTTAAACTGCAACAAGGCTAGTTACCAAAGTTTCACAAGAGCCTTGGTTCAAGCACTAGCTGCATATGATGGATATAAGGTTTCTGTTTTTAAAGGAAAAAAGAAAACAGAGTCAAAAATGGCTTCATAGTAGCAGCATTTTCTTGAGTCAGCTCTGCTTGCTTTTTAAACGAGAGTTTTCCTGACTCAGCTTTAGCATTGAAAAAAATGTGTGGTTCTTTTAAGAGGCCCTGCTGCCAAATACTTAAATGTAGTTCATAAGCAGCTAGCTGCAGTGCTCTACTTGGTGGCAATATGAATCCTAAAATTCCCCAAAGTGCTAATTGTGGCTTCTGCCAGTACCTCAGCTAAAAAGGTAAACTCTCTAAAAAGCTAGGTGGAGCCAGGCAGACACCCTAGCCAAGCCTTTAATCCTAGCCACACCTTGGCAGATTAAAGGTATAGTGAGAAACAGAAAAAAATAAGAAGAGATAAGAGATAAACAAGAAAGACAGATTTTATAAAAAATCCTGTTTACAGTGTGTTTAAACATAGACTTGAGAGAGAAAAAAAAAAACAAGGAAAAAGGATAGAAAAAGTTCTTTGAAAAGAGTACAAAAAATAATAAGCCACACAAAGATGGAAATTATCAAGAATGTCTGGATACTGTATGTTATTGTCTTTAAGTTTTCTGACTGCAAAGGAAGTAATAAGAGCTGCTAAAAGGCATTTGATTATAAATGCTGCTAGATTACCTCAACCTATATATTTTGTAAATGAGTTGACTTTAAAACTGAAATCAAAAGATATGCTATTTTGGAGACGAGGTTTTCCTTTTATTTATACAGAAAATGAGAGGCTGTGGATTTATTCCTGGTTAAAGAAAATAAGGTTTGATCAAGAAGCACCCTCTGAAATGTCACCACTAGAAATGGATGTCCCAGATGATCCAGCATTTCAGAGTGCCTGCTTTTGCTGCAGTTTCCTCTGTGCTCTGCATCCAGAACAGCTTCAAGAAAACTGGCTGAGATGACCCAGTCTTACAGACTACTCCACTAAAGACTTGTCTATATCTTAAATTTTTCTTTGGGACCCAATAAGATTACCAGTGCCCTCAATCAGCAGGAAGTAGCCTAAAGAATTATGTCCACATTCCCAAAAAATGATTATGGATGTTTGTCTTTGTTTACAGTGTTGGTTACAAACTGTTATAGGTAATGGTGAGAAAAAGCTATACAAAAAAATTAGATTTGGGGGTTCTTGTTTTAAAAAAGAAAAAAGAAGAAATGCTGTGGGATTATGCTTTTGTACATTGTACATATTTGTCACTCCTATTGATTTAATGAAACATTGATTGATTGGCCAAAAGGCAGACAGGAAGTATGGGCAGGGTTACCAGACTAAGAAAACTCAGGGGAGAGACAGAGCAGAGCAGAGGTACCAGGCAGACACAGAGGAAAGAAGTCGAAATGCTGCTCTGAAAAAAGGTACTGACCCACTTGACTAATCATGGGTTACTGTAAGAGTTAGCAAGTAATATGCCTGAGCCATAGGCCAAACGGCATGAAATCAATATAAGGCTTTGTATGATTATTTGGGACCAAGCAGCTGTGAGTTGTCTATTTGGGACAACAGGTCCAAATATTGGGGCTAGTTTATGCTAGAAACAGCATACTACAAAGAGATCCTCCTGCCTCTGTCTCCCAAATGCTGAAACTAAAAGCATGCACCATCACTGCCTTGATATATATATATATATATATATATATATATATATATATCACCATAGCCAGTGAAATCTACAGCCTCTGCCTTCTCCTTATATCCCCAGGCTAATGGTCTTCCCAGTGGTGAAATCATAGGTAGACAGGGAAGCATTGGAGGACCAGAATGGTGGGAAGAGTTCTCTATAGGAAGTGATAGGAAGTGTTCCTATAACTCCTACCATCTGTCTTGTGAACTCCTCTTGCCCTACACACATACAGGTTTCTGAAATGCTGCTTTCCTAGGAGCATCTATTCCCTCACAATTTACAGAGGGATCTACAACATACATTGTATCATTTACACAACAGATCAATCCTGTGATTACACTGCTATCCACTTTAAAAATGTTGGAAATGAAGCTGGAGCAGGAAGGCAAGCTTGTTAATACAAAGTGTTCACGCTTGGCCTGTGCACTTCTCACCTGAAAGCATCCCCAGAGTATTCTCCTACTTAAGATGAGATGCAGAGCCAAGACAAAAACATTTAGACCTCTACTGTTAAGCCATGCTTCAGATTTCTTGTGTTTTTTATGATTCTCACAGGCTCAGTCTCCTTCACGCAACCCAGTTCACTACACTGTGTTCATAAGCCTTCCCCTTTCTGCCTTACAAGTCTGTGCTACTCCTGAAATCTCCTTTATAAGTTAGTCCAGCTATCAGTGACCTCTCCTGACTCTGAACAGCAGACCTACTATTTATACTATAAGAAAACAAATATATATTAGTCAATGTTTAAGAAAAATGAGTCCATCTCCATCATCTCTGAGACTAGCAACCCTGAGTTGGTGGAATTCACACCATGTGCTGTCCAATGAATGTAAATTTCTCAACTTCCCAATCGTCCCCATTTTCTCTGAGGAATAATAGGACTCTGAGAAACCTGAAGTTATCCCTAGTCCACAGTTGGGATCCATGAAAGGCACACTAATCAATGCATCCAGGTGATCTACAATGGTCCAATCTGAATGACCACAATTGCTCATAGAACAGGAAACAGGAAGTAGGGAGAGTTTAGAAATGAAGATAGAAAAAGGCAAATGTCAAACACTCTGAGCCAGAAGATCAAGCCTTGCCTGAAGCTAATGAAGCACTTTTGTCAGATATTTCAGCTACAAGAGGCAATTGGCTTCTCTTTGTTTAAAGCATTATGAGTCAGGATTTCTGCCCTGAAGGGATGCTTGCACATACACTTGAATGGTGCTGTTTGTTCTAATGCATAACAACTCAATAGCAGCCTGACCCTCTGTTCAGACTTTGAGTTTTTATATGGGAGTATACCAAAACACAATTAGCTCCATTGATTTTCTTATATGACTTATTGAATTTTTGTTTTATCTGATAATGAAATAATACATGCCCATTAAAAACAATTTAGAAACTCTACCATAGACGATTACTACTAACAAACAAGATATATTTACTTTTATTTAATTATGTATGGTATGTTATGAAATTGGAATGGATGTGTGTATGTGTATGCATGCACATACACATAATCTCGAATCTTGCCTTAGTCGTCTATGCCTTCAGGCTAGCACAGCAGAAAATAAAACAGAAAAATCTCTCATGAATATCCATGTGATGTTATATAGGCTATGCCTCATATGTTTTGATAATTTTACATATAAAAATAACATAATAAGGGCTGGTGAGTTGCTTCAGCAGGTAAAGGCGTTTGTCAAGCAAGTCTGGAGACTGAGTTCAATCCCTGAAATCCATGAAAAGTGACAGGAAAGAATTGATTACACAACGCTATCCTTTGACCTCCACAGGCATGGAAGGCCACTAACATCCATACACATAGGCATCACACAAAGAAAGAGAAATAATGATAGTAATTGATTTATAGAGATTTGTGAGAATTAAAGCAGATGATAGTGTGAGAATGGCATATACTATAAGCTCAGTTTTGGATAAATTGAATTTGAAATGTGAGGGCTAATCAACAGATTTTGTTGTTGTTGTTGTTGTTTGTAGGAACCAGTCTAGAGCATTGTAGGCTCATCCCCATCCTCTAAGTACTGGATGCCATCTCACCCCAAACTACCTCCACCACACCTTTATCTTTGTAACTAAAACTTTAGTAAGTGGTCTTTAAAAAACAAATCATCCCATTGAAAGCTATACTTATGGGATATTTCACTATGTATCTACAGAACAGTGTATTGTAGTACATTCTTTATTGTGTAATTAGAATGCACAGAATCTCTTAGACCACAATCTTATTGCATCTGGGATTGAATTAATAGAATTTCTACTATTCACATATTTACATTAAGATCATTTGTACCATTCGTGATAGGCTGCACCTTCTTAAACCTGGAGACCCTATGTGAAGCCACATGACTAAATGTACAAAGTTACAAAGTAAACTGAAAACAGCAAAAGGTTTCCAAATGCACAACAACCAAACATTCAAATACTGAACACACATTGAGTCTAAGGTGGGGGCTGCTGGCAACATTCGTTTGTATAACTTCTCTGGGTTGCTGGTTATGAACATCATTTGCAACTGTCAAAGAACATGGCCTGAGATGTCTCAGATTTGGAACTACTGTTCACTATGAGCATCATTTCTTTTTGTTGCACCTACAAAGTTCTATGCATTTATGCAAACCTTGGGGTTGAATTGTGGAAAGCAATGATATTTAATATTTTCCTAGTGTTATCCTCGGGATTTCAGTAGCAATTCCTATAACTTTGGATTGTTACAATGTTTGATTTGGAGCCGTGATATTTGGGTTACTGATACAAGTTTCATGGGAAAACAGAATGATGATTACATGAATTTAGGTTTAGGATTAGGACAGAATTTCTAACAACTTTTGAAAAAGCCTTAAACATACTTCTGCCTTTTTGTGCCATGTATTTAAGAAAAGTGACATTCTCAGCACTGACAACTACAAAATCAAATAACCATCAACTCTGTAAAATGTGGAAGGTGGTTTACATTGTTCAGTCTCAAATATTTAACTTTTTATTTGAAAATAAGCAAGCACATTCATCTCATTGTAATGCAATTTGGATGTAGGCTTTAATAAATAGTAAAATTATACTTTCCCAAATAATTATTCTAAAATACATTTATGAAAGGCTGGGTGAGTGGCCCTGCCTTAAATCCCAGCACTTGGGAGGCAGAAACAAGTAGATCTCTGTACTTTCAAGGCTATCCTGGTTGACATAGTTTCAGATCAGTCAGGATTATATAGTAAGATCTTGTCTCGAGTTAAGTAAATGAATAAATAAATAATTATCTTATTAGGATTGAGTAATGCAGTGATCTATGGGAGTAACAATGTGCCATTAGGAATCATTTTATTGCTATGTCCATCTAGCATAATAACAAAGTACATTTTCCTCAAGGGCCATGAAGTACCTATGTATCTACGCTCAGGTTCTTGGCTTTGTTAACAATGTCAGCATTGGGTTCCATCTCATAGAATGGATATTAACACCAATAAAAGATGTTGTTCCTTGTTCTCGTAATATTTGTCTCACTTTTGCTCCAGTGGTAGACATCTTACAGGCTAGCTGCTATTGTAGCTTGAAGAGTTCATAGCTAGGTGAGCCTGACTATTACTTTTCTCCTCTAGTACCTATATCATACCTTTCAGCATTATGAATGCTAGTCAGTCACATGAACTAAGCTTCCAGATGAGTACCATTTCATTTCTCCATGTTCAGTGACATGACTAAGTGGTGTCTTTAGCAACAGGGTCTTACTGTGAGGTTGTGATGGGTAAGCAGAGCATTGGCAATAGCTGGCAAGACAGGGAAGTCACTGGGACTCCTTTGTTTAGATACTCAAACGTATGTAACCCATTCATGGCACTGCATGTTTTATTTAGTTGCATACAATGGCTAGTTGAAGCCTTGTCTCCACTACTATGTTGTAACTCCATTTAAATTTATATATATATGTGTGTAAATATATATATATAAGGAAGTTTTTACAGTAGTAGGGTTCCATATAGATTTTCAAAAGGTTTTTGTTGTTATTTATTCCTCCCATCCCCCCACACCCTCCCTTTCTACCCCCTCCCCATTTAACCCTCATTGGAGAAACTTCTCGCAGTGGATGGTAATTAACAAAGACCTACAACTGAACAGTGTGCGTACAGTAAGAATTTAGAGTACTCAGTCCAGAGTGGAATGTCTTTATGTCCTCCCCTTAAGCCTCGGGGATTTATACACAAGAGAAAGCTGGAGGACTCTAAGAGACAGAGGTGTTGTATGACTCAAAGGAAACAGCACTTTCCATACACGACAGGATTGATATACATATGAACTCACAGAGACTGTGACAGCATGCAAAAGACCTGCCCAAGTTCAAACCAGATAAAGTCTCAGCAAAGAGAAGTGGACACAAAGTCCCACCCCTAACCAAGGCGCTATTAGTAATTGATAACTGATGGGAAAGGGAAAATCAGTTTTCTCTAACAGAGTCACACAGGATTGTGCTGGACATCAACCATACTCCAGAGCAGGCCATATGCTCAGGCTCAGGAGCAGTTGGCCAACAGCATGGTATTGGGGATTTGACTTGTGTGTGTGTGTTGTTTATTGTTGTTTGGTTTGGTTTTATTTTTAAAAGAGAGGATACACAGTTGGGTGGAATGGATCTGGGAGGAGTTGATGGAGAAGTAATGATATGATCAAATGTATGAAACAATTTAATTTAAAAATTAATTTATGACTTATTACTATTTTATTCTTATACTCAGTTCATATAACTGAAAACTCAGCATAATAAAAACATTTTTCAGATGAAAGTATCTCACAACTGAAAAACATTTAAGAAGCCCCAAAGTATTTTTTTCTTAATATCAGTGGGTATGATGTGATAGTTCAACATAAAGACTGCGTTTTCCATTCATAAAACACACTGGACATTATTTACTATGGCATTTATTATTAGGGTTATGGTAGTTTCATAAAATGACTTGCAAGTTTTACATTTTCACATAATAGAAAATTATTAAGTTCTCTTACAAATTAATATTTTATAAAATTTAGTCAACTGTACTAGAAAATTATAGAAACTAGGAGAATTTTTCTAACAATTTTTTTCTAATAAGTTATTCAAAAATATAAGTTCCAATTTGTCAATTTGAAATGAGTTCTATCTTGATACAGAACTATGTCTTATAATCCAAATATTTAAAATCACATAGAATGCTACAATTGATATCATGCAGCATGCTTTATTTCTGGTACCTGTAATTATATTCATTTTCCACAATCTAATTTTGTATTTGTTTTCTCCTCTTTTCTATTAAACTTTCTAGGTCTCCTGGCATTTTAATTCAATTCAATTTAATTTAACACTGTTCCTCTGTGTTTTGTTTGGTTCATTTGTTTCCTTTCATTTTGTTTTATTTTTGTTGTTTTCTTTTACAATTAATTTTCTTCTTTGTCTGTAGGCTACTTGATTGAGACAATCCTGCAGTGTCTATGCTGCCAAGGCACAGGCTTGTCTGAACCTTGAACTCATGATGCTCCTACCTAATCATCCTGACCATGAATATTAAAGGTACTTACCACCATAGCTGTCATTCTTTGTTCATTCTATATTTAATTTATCTTTGCTGCTTATTAAAATATCTAGATTTAATATTTCATTCTAACTAGAAAAAAGCACATTTTGTTTATTAAAAACACATTTTGTCCAGTATGGTCTGTTTGTGGTCTTTATTTCATGTTTTTATTAAACAATTTTATTAAATTCATGTCATTTACATATCCTTTACCCTAGTTAATACCTTGATACATCACCTGCCATCTTCTGAGGACTATATTGTCATCCTTTTAGAAACGAAAAACTAAATCCCTTTATCCATTTTAGTGTTGTTGCTGTGGACATCTGATAGCCATTTGACACCATCTACTATTTGGTTTGTGAGTATAATATCTTTATTTTGGATGTCTGTTTCATAAATATTGCATAATTCCTTTGTGCTTCCAATTCTATTGTAGTTATGCTAACATTTCCACTATTGAATTTTGCATACCCTTTCTCGGTACCTTTTAAGCAGACTGTTTTTCTTAATCTTTCTTTGTCAATCATTGCACATTAGAATTAAATCTTATGACAGCATGTAGTTGACACTTTTTATGTGCCCTAATATGAAGCTCTACACTAGGAGGGTTGACCCTCTCAGTTATTATTATGAATTAAATTTCTGTACTTGTTACCATGAATTCATTTTACTATATTTTATTATTTCTGCCCATGGGACTTCTTTACTATTTCTGATATTTGTAAGACACTATGTAACTTTGGGTGGCTTAGAACTCACTATGTAGGTCAATCTAGCCTCAAACACATGCAGATCTGTGTGCCTCCACCTCGTGGGTGCTAAGATTAAAGGCTTGTACCACCACACTGAACCTTCTTCTAATATTTTTATTAATTTATTTTTGCCACAGTTTTCTTTCCTTTTTTATTCCTATTTCCTAAAGTTGTTATGAATTATTTTCTTTGATTTTTTTCTCCTCTGATAGCTTAGATGGTAGAGAATATTTTTTTTTTAATTTTTAGTGGCTTTTTTGGGTCTCAGAAAATAACTTAAACTTTGTTTTCTTGTGATCAACTTGTAAGGACAAAACATCATTTACCCCTTCTCCCTGTGAGATATAGAATTTAGGATATTTGAAATTCTTTCTATTCATCCCCTCTCTGGTATCTCTTAGAATAAAACATTATCAGAGCCACATTTGGGGCTTTTTTTTTTTTTTCATTTTTGAGGACAACTTTCACTACTCTCTACCTCAAGCATATTAACAAGAGTCATTTTAGACTTTACTCCATGCTCAGCCAACCTTCATCCTCGGCACCAAAGTCATTCTTAAGACAACCTTCTTACACCATCTCTATCAGCTGAAGTATATTCTAGGTACTTTGCTCAGGAAGTAAACAAGTCTGTTTCATGTTCTTAAATCTTGTATTTCTGAAAGTAAATTTCTGTGTATAGCTCTCAGTCTCTATTTGACTAAATTATAAAATAAACTAATTTGGACCATGGTTACTTCTCTTAAAAACTCTTGATGTCCTTTCTGTAAAACAGGTTTATAATAGCCTCAGAGTCACAGAGGCTCAATATTTGTGAGAGACCCTTGCAGACTAGCCTAAGGAAGATGATCAGTAATCCAAGATCTGTTGTCACTAAGACCCCTGAAATGCATCCAGCTTCTGGCTGGCAAAGAGCACAGATGGGGAGAAGGAGAAACCAAACCAAGCTAGAGATGGGATGAGTGAGGCAGAAAAGATAAAGAAAGCAGGAGAGAAGAGAGGGAGGAGATGAGACCAGAGGATGGTAAGGAGTATAGCAGCTTTTAGGAACCAAGCTGGTTGTAGCTTGTCCCTTCCATCCATGTCAATCTGACAGAACCAGTACATGGTCATCTGACTAGTTACATTTCCAATTATTACAACTAAGTACCTGAAGAAAACAATTCAAGAGAGGAAGAAATAGTTGTTGTTCCCTGTTTCATGATATTCTAGTTCCTTACACATAAGAGTGTGGTGGAAGTCATGGCAGTGATAGGTCTTCGTCCCATGTCTGTGAGAGTATGAGGTAGTCATCACATCAAAGTGGCCAGCCAGGAAGGCCTGAGAATAAGAGGAAGGAGCCAGAAATAATATTTGCCTATCCACAGTGTCTACTTCCTCCAGATAGGCCCACCTCTTACACATTCAACAGACAACCACACACACACACACACACACACACACACACACACACACACAAGTATGCACACACATGCACACACAATAGCACAACCAAATTTCTGCTGACCAAATGTTCTGATACTGGAGTCTGTGGGAAATTCTTCACATTTAACCACAGAAATGAACATAACCACTAATAAAACCAAGTGGTTTGATGAATGGGGGCCTTGTCTGTGCCAAAGATGCCCTATTGTCTTTCACTATTTCCAGGGAAGTCAGAAGAAAGGCATTTGAATTAATTTAATTTTTGTGATGAAGTATTCAGTCTTTTGTTTCTTTCCCCTTCCCCTCGATGTTTATCATGCTTAATCTTCTAAGTCACAAACCCAGCCAGGCTTCCGCTAAACACATTGTTTTGCAGTGCACTTTCTTCAGTTGTGACTTGGATCTTTGTTTCTATGTGAACTGTCCTTCTGGTTTATTCCTCGGTAGTGCTGATGACTTCTCCATCACCTCTCCTTTCTCTCTTCTCCATATTTAGTATCTCAACACCACTTTCTTTTCCTAATCACCCTCCTTCTGGATATAAGGAGAACCATTTTTCTCATTGATTATTTGGGTTATAGCCATCGTGTCTCCCATATACATACTATATATTTGCCTGTAATTCAGCATTCTTCACTCATTTGCATTTTTCCATCTTCTTTTCTTCTGTTTTCATCTCCACTTCTTTCTCCTCCCCTTTTTGCCTCTTCCTCCTGCTTTTCTTTGCTTAGACAGTTTACAGCTTTGTCTCTAACTTAACCAATTATTTATAAATATAAGTCACCCAGCCCAGTGTGGGTCCATGGGTCTAGGCATATAATCAGACCATAACCAGGGCAACAACATCCTCCTAAAACGTCAGCAGAGAGAAATGAGGAAAAAAATCTCCTGGATGACAGTGTATATATTTTCAAGGCAAAGCCAGCCTTAGCTGAATCTCATGGGAATTTCTCTGGCATCATAAGATTGCCATGCAATTACTGAGCATGATCTATTGCTCAGACCTACGGAATGAATTTCACACTACCAGGCTTTGAGTTCAATTATCATAATAAAGGTTTTTAAGTCTCCATATTAACTATCCAAATAAAGCCTAAGTCATTTTTTTCTGATTTCTGGATACTGACCTTGTACCTCATTGATCACTAATCAGGCAGTGTTGGACTAGTCCATAAATGGAGTGAATGACTGAGTATTAAGAAATAAACCAACAGCTAAAACAATGTCATCCTGTCTTAGGGTGACCATTAAAAGCTGTTTTCCTGTGGGTCTTCCCTCTTTCTGGGAGAAGGAGTTCCTCACATTGTAATGTGAGGACAATAGCAAAAGAAAGAAGACCTCTCCTGAGTCCCACACAATGGGAGCATGCTGCAAGAGCTGTAGGTGCCCATGCCTGCTGCTCAGCTGCTCCCCTGCCAGCTCAAGATTCACCTTCAACCAGCTCTCAATTCCTACCTGATGTGATGCAGCCCCCCCCCACCACCACCATTGACACGGCTCTGCCTTGTTTTGTTCTCTGGGTATGAGGCCCCTTATCTTTCTCCGTTGTACTGATAACTAACACATCTTTCCTTTGCTGGTTGTCCATCTCCTCCTCTTAGTGAGAAAAGATGGGGGCAGAGGACTTGCAGGTGTAAACACCCCCAGGTGCAGAGACATGAAGAAAAGAGCAAAGATTGAGGTCAGGATCAGAGACTCCCAGTGAAGACCCGTGTGCTCTGTAAAAATGGCAGACTGTCAGGCCCTGCGAATGTGGATTTGACAGCTAAATACATGATCAAGGTGCCACAAATGACATGGTGACAGGTTCTTCTGACACACATAACAGTCAAAATGTAATGAGGATGTAGCCTAACCACCAGCAAAGTCCCGGCCAGGATGCCCTATACTCTACAAACAACAGATCAGAAGAGTCTTCCTGGTTCTGATCAAGGTCACCTTTGTACCAGATCAGGTAATGAATCTAGAGGCCTGGGGATGATGGAGGTTTCTGAGCTTATAGAGGAGGCTCTGACAATAAAGCACGGATGCTGACAAGTAGCCCCAGGTCCTCCACTAACTAGCTGTACAATCTCAGACTGCCATTAACCTCTCTCACTCTTGATAGATTGCCCAGTGAAATGGAATAATGATAACAGTTTGTTTGTCTTTACAAACTCTTTCCACGAGGATCACCTAGCCACTGCTTCTGCACCCACCTCACTTACTGTGAAGCAACTGAACAGCCAGACTTCTTCGAAGGGCTGTCAGCCAACTGTATCTTCAGTTGATGTGGATCCCTACTTTGGTAATGCTTCTAACAGCAGCTATGATGCCAGGCTCTGGTCTAATTGTTGTGCGTATAAAACAATGTCACCCAGGTGGAAGTGATATCTCAGTTGGGGATGTGCATGCCTTGAAAAAATAAGGCCATGAGTCTAATCTCCACAACCCAGATGAAATAGCCACGGATAATAGTGTGTGCTAGAAATCTCAGCACTGGTGAGGAGAGACAGGAGGGTTCCTGGGGCTCACCAGCTATCAAGCCTAACCTAATTATCAAGTCTCAGGCCAGGGAGAGGCCCTATCTTGGAAAAAAAAAGTCCAAGGTGGTCACTATGGTGAGAAAATAACACCCAAAGTGAACCTGAGGCCTCCATATGAATATGTACATACATATTTGTACACTTAGACATACATGTACACACACACAAAAGAAAGGTTAATAATAATGTAATCCTCCAAACACTCTGCAGAAATAGATACAGTAACATATCATATAAGGATGTTTCATTCAACAATGGATGGTATCAGGGCTGGAGAGATGGCTCAGCGGTTAAGAGCACCCTCTGCTCTTCCAGAGGACCCGGGTTCGATTCCCAGCACCCACATGGCAGCTAACAACTGTCTGTAGTTCCAGTTCCAGGCAAACACCAAGGCTAATAAATAAAGTTTTTTTTTAAAAAAAAAAACAAAAAAACAATGGATGGTATCTACAGTGTGGTCCCATGAAACTAAATGTGGTTCCAATGGAACTAACCATATTGTCCAGCAACATGATGTCACAGCACAGTGCATTGCTCATGTCTTTGGGGAGATGATGTTGGAAACAAATCAACTGAGCTATTTAAATTGCATGAAGGTAGCACATATCCAGTTACATGTGCTATGTGATACTTGCCAATAATAATAAGTGATTGCCACTGGCTTGTGTGCTTGGTATAGCACTATATTTTTTGTACTTTCTTTTAAAAACTTATTGTAAAGCAAGATGTTATGCTATGCCAACAGCCACTTCACACATCTGCTTACGTCCCTTGGCAACAGGAAGTGGCTATGTGGGAAGGCTGTTACTGTGTATGTAAACATGCTGTAAGGCTCGCACAGTGATGCAATCACCCAATAGCATGCCACTCAAAACCTTTCACCACTTTGAAATGACTTACAATTGTATCATGATTATTCCTACCACCCTGTCTTAGATGACGAATGGAGCTGGTCCTCAGGCACTAATATGAACTAGAACACACTGCACCACACTGGTCCAGTGCCCCAGAGAGTCTGCTGATTTCAGGGTTTCTGATAACTCAGTTCTCACCTCATATCTAAATAATAGTTTCTGCTTTTCTGACTCTGCCAAAAAAAACACTGCCCTACCTTTCAATCTATGGCCAGTTATTAAAACCTATTTTTATTCCCTGAAGTAGAGAGACTAACATGACCAGAAGCTCTGTTTCTTTAACATTATGACCTTCCTCTGCCCTTCCTGGTTTTGAACCAAGAGATCACATCACCCACAAGGTCTGAAATTCTTAACTGAGTATAGCTTGCACCTGTGATCACCTACTGTCATATGAACAGCTCCCATCTGGAGGATGCTTGAGTCTAGGGCTGAGCCAGCACCATCCATCTTAGCCTGCTGGCTGGTCCTGTATCACTCAACTAAACCACATCCATCCACCCAGTCAAACCACTCACCTTGCTTCTCCCTTGACTGCTTCTTCACCTGGAAACAGTTCAGCCCTGACCATTGGCCTGGGCATCACCTGTGGCTGACTGCACCAAAGCATGTTCTGTCTCAACAGGTGGCACATCCCAACCATTGAAGTCTAACTCCCTGGCCTTTCTGTGAATGCTTCTCTTCTGTGTTAACTGTTCACTTGTTTGGAAGTAAAACTCATGTGTGGGGTTCAAAGGCCTTATGAAGACAACTTAGCGAGTTGTAGCCATGTATCAAAATGTCAATCAGCACATAAGACATTTATAGTACCCCAGCAACTTCCCTCAGGCCCCAGAGAGGTCAATTCCCACATCCCATGAGCAAGTGTAGTTCTGATTAGATCACTGCAAATCTGATCTAATTTTGGACTTCTTAGGTCCTAGGAAAGGGATCCTGTGTGTCCACTTCCTTCCCTCGACATGTTTCCTCTGGCCTTTGCCTCTGCTTTTCTTTGGTCTTATTACTGTCTTGCCTTCCACTGTGTATGGGAGGAAGAGACATCATTCCCACTCCCGCTGAAACTGTAGAAATGTTGTAAGGATCCCCACTCATTCATTCATTCTCCTACCAAGAACTTGCTCTCTGTATTAGATTTGTTTCCCAGAAGATGTTGCTGATGACACCTGATGTTGTCTGAGTGTGCAGTCAACATTAGAGAGGCAATAGGCACACTAGTGAGATCTGGAGTCACAAGTTTACATTTAAGCCCCTGCTGTGTCCCTCACCAGCTGTCTAAAATCATTGGGAATACATTAAACCTGCCTGTGCCTTTTGTTCCCTTCTCTGCTAAAGGATTAAATAATGTCTGTAAAGGGTTTGGGTCAGTGTTTAGTATACAGTAAACATTCTATACATGCAGTCTGTTATTAACAAATATGTATCATGCCCTGGAGTTCCATAAACACCCACGAGTCATAGTTGTTATTTCATTTTTATTATGTTGGTCTTCATAGACAGGGGACAGCATGAGTATACTGGATGTTACATGAAGGGTTGTGTCATGGGAAGGAAATCCAATCCTTAAGCCTTTGCAGCACATCAAGAGAAGTAACTGTATCTAAGCTAAGGAGGCCAGCTCTCAGTTGTCACTGAAATCCCACGAATATGTCCTTAGTCCCAGGCAAACAGAGAAGGGCTACTTGCTCTTTTCATCTGTTAAGTGAGCACAGTACTCAACATACTGTTTTTCTCGTGGGCTTTCTAAAAAGGCCAAATGAAATGACGTGTGTGAAAGTGGTATACAGGCAATAGAGACCTTTCTGTTTTCCAGGGTATCTTACTCTGTTTTCTGCTGATGTAACACAGTGTCTGAGGCTAGAAACGCTTAAAAGAAAATAGGTTAATTTGGCTCAGAGCTCTCTCTGCAATTAGGTAGCTATATCCAGTTGACTTCATGCATCAATGCATGGTGGAAAAGTCAAAAGTGAGAGTGGAGGTACAGGAGGAAGGCTTATGCAGAAGAGATGGGCAGCTGTGAACGTCTCACCAAGAGACTGCCCCTTCAGCAAATCTAACCCAGGTTCTGTACAGGGCATCAATCCATTCCTAAGGGTGGTGTCCCACAACCTAGTCATCTACCACTAGGCTCCTCAATTTTTTGAGATTATAATCATTACTTATATTTTGATCATCAGTGACTATTATGGCTCACTTCTGACCATTATTAACATCTATATAAAGTTTTCAAAAAACACACATTTTAAACATTTTATTACTTTTAATTGTGTCTATTCCATAATGTCTTGGTCTCTAGTGGTCCCAGCAAACCCCAGGCCTGAAGGGATTCCCTAGACTTATCCTGTAAACTTCCCACATGGTCCTCAACAGAAGCCAGTAGCAGAGCCGGGAACCACTGCCAGAATCAGGAGGCCTCAGTGGTGATCAGTGCATAGAGGCCTGACAGAAGTACACTTATGCAATTATATATTGAGTGCAGGGCTTGTGGCTCATTTGATTGCCCAGGATGCCTATTTGGATAAAGCAGAGTGAGAATTAGGACAGATAGGCAAAGAAATGGAAAGAAGGAACTTAGAAAGGAAAAGGTGGCATGGCAGAAGAAAAGGTCCCAGAGCTGGGGAACAGCAGCAGCATGAGGCAGCCTTAGCCTGAGGCTCCTCACTCTATGGTGACTCACATAGCTATGGGGCCTGGAGTGTTCTGTGAACAATCTGATGTACTTGGAATATGGGATTTTCAGTTGAAGAACTGCTACCATCAGATGGCCTTTCAGTGTGTCTGTGGGACATTTTGTTTCAGTGTGTTTGTGATAAGCATAGGAAGGGCCAGTCACTGTGAGCTGAACCACATCTAAGCAGGTAGGTCTGAACTATCTCAAAAAGATAGATTGATGTGAGCCTGGAAGAAAGGCAATAGTCAGTTTTCCTCTGCATTCTCTATCTCAGTTTCTGCCTCATGGTCCTACTTTGAGCTCCTACCCTGGACTCCCTCCATGATGAATTTTAATCAGTAAGCTAAATAAACTCCTCCATCTCCTGAGCTGCTTTTGGTAAGTACATCACAGTATCAGAGAAGTAAGTAAAACATTATACTCAAAACATAACAACACAAGTATCATCCCTCCATAGTCACCCCATTTTTTAGAACTCAGAGTTGCAGGAGACAGGCAGTAAAGTACTTACCGCATAAGTACAAAGACCAGAGTTTAATCTTCCAAAATTCAGGTTTAAATAAAAGAAAAAAAAAACTAGAAAACTAGGCACAGTGAAAAGTGCTAGTAACCCCAGTCCAGGGAGGCAAAGACAGGTAGATCTCTGGGCTCATTGACCAGCTACCCAGCCTAATAGGTAAGATCCAGGCAGTGAGAGATCCTGCCTCAAAAACAGAATGGGCAGCATATACAGATGTTTGAGGATGTCCTCCAGCCTCCAGAAGAATGTGTATTTTCATGCAGTCACACCTTCACACACACGAACAAGGTATGCATGTACACAGACAGTACTCATGAAGAATTTCTGGAAGCTTC
Source organism: Sigmodon hispidus (assembly GCA_004025045.1). Taxonomy (NCBI): domain Eukaryota; kingdom Metazoa; phylum Chordata; class Mammalia; order Rodentia; family Cricetidae; genus Sigmodon; species Sigmodon hispidus. The sequence goes on from PVIH01000196.1 coordinate 321,613, forward strand.
TTCTGCCTAAAAACCTGCACCTTTCATGAGCTGAAGGAGAGTTCAGAAACCTTAACTGTCTCCCTCTCTCCTGCAGCCATGGTGTGCTGTAAAAGAAGCTAAGACAACAAGTCACCTGTGGAGGTCAAAGGACAAGTAAGATACACAAGACAAAAGGCTCAGAAGTCATGAAGTAAAGCTTATTGAACCACAGAGAGTTAGAACAGAAAAACAGGAGGTCTGGACATGGACCTATCTTTGGTGCACTACCAAAGAAAAAGCACATTTCCTAAGAGGATCACAAGACAGTTTTTCCCAGAGAAAAGAGGACCAGTTATCCTAATCACAAGATAAATTATTGAGAACCTCAATTATGCATCATCCATCCCAGAGCCTCTGGGAATCTCCAGTCTGTACTCATGAGAGAATGAAAGGGAAAGGGCCAAATAACAGGTTTCATTTAGTAAAATAATTTAAGCATCATGGCTCAACAAAAGTAGCTTTGGGGGTCAGAGCCCTGAACTCTGTGTTGGGAACTACTGACTCAAAGGGCTAGCTATGCCATCACATGCTGAGACTAAGGACACAAGCATGGAAACAAACATGGCACCCTGATCCTCACCTTCTATATGGTGACATGCATACTGCACCTCATCTAGTCTGAACTAGCTCCTACTTTTTCCCAGCCCACAGTTAAGGGAAGAAAAAGTCCCTTGACCCATCAGAGAAGCCAAAGTGGGTGCTCATGCACCCATGCAAGTTAGTTAACAGCCCCCAAGTCAAGACTCACAGCACTTCTTAGACTTGTGTAGAGTGGTGAAAGGTTTGAGTTGCTTGCATGTACACCTCAAGATGGATGTGGTCCAACGAGGTAGCAAATGCTCTGCCTTCTCCTTCAGCTCTCCAACTAACACACTGGACCTTCTCAGGACCTGTGACACCTCTTGGTGGTACTTCTACCATTCAGATAAGATGTTCCCCAAGTGTGGTCTGGTGTTCCTAAGAGAAAGAAGGCTGCCAGGTGGCCTGTAAAGAAGATTCAGGAATTAGAAAAGCTTTGTACAAGCAAAATATATGGTGACTGCTAGCTGTGACTTCATCATTCATAAATAAACTACACATATTAAGGAAGGTTCTTAAAACAGAAACATGCATAGAATACGGTTCCATGTTGACTGGATAATGAAATGCTATGAGCAGAAACTAGTGAGAGCATAACCACATATTTCTCCCTTCAGACTCTGACTCAGTATCCGTTTATCTGTGTTCATTGACTTTCCTGAGCATGACTGCTATAAATAGAGCAGACAAATTGCAAATCTGGGCTTCCCTGTCTAGTGCTTGGCCTGAAACTAAAGAAGGGCCTTGATCTTTGTATGCTACTAACTCCTAAGCAATAGTGTTTTCAGTCATAACTTTTTAAACCTGTAGCTGGAAATGTGTTATGCTCTGGAGAAAGCTAATGCTCATCTGAGACAATGGTTCTTTCCCTCAGAAGGAACAGACCATCAACAGAAACTGTGGGCATTTGGGGCACCTTTTTCCTCACAATAGCCAGCATATTGAGTAAGCCAGCCCTTGAAAATTTCTGGAAAAAAAAAGGTACCTTCCTCTTGAAAAGCATCCTGTGCCTTGTTTCTGAGTCTTCTTTTAGTTCTGACAAGCTTGGGAGAGGAAGAGAACTCACTTCATCATCACAAGTGATGTTCCTGGCAGCAGTAACAGAGCTCCAGTGTCTCTGACAGTGACTGAGCACAGGTGGCCCCCAGCTACTGTGGTGTGGCTGTCAACAGAACACCCTAAGCTTGCACACAGTAGGGCTTTCTCTATGGGGTGGTCCAATCAGGGACTTAGATTGCAATGAACAGAAACCAAGCCAGTCACCAGGTATGGTGGCTCCTATCTATAACTCCAACATCTGAGAAGCTGAAGCAGGAGGATTGCCAAAAGTTTGAGGGCAACCTGGGCTACATAGTAAGCTCCACCTGGAGCTTCAGAGTAAGACCTTGTCTCAGTAAAAACAAGGGGAAAAGGGAGGGAAGGAGGGAGGGATAAAGAAAGGAAGAGAGGGAGGGAGGGAGGGAGGGCAGGAGACTAACTCAGGGAATTTAAAATTAAATATCAGATTGCTTTAATTGTTAGTTCACAGAGCTAGCATAAGCAATGGAGAAAAACAGAAGCAAAAAGGTAAAGGATCTGCAACCCACATATGCTAATCCACACAAATGAGGGATGCTTCATGCAGTGCTGTTGGCTGGAATATTGTGCATCTCCTGTTTATCCTCCTGCCTCACTGAGAAAATAAAAACACTTCGGTTGCAGCCAGTGCAACTCATGAGAGTCAATTCCAAACACTCTGCTTCTTTGCAAATCCTACTCCCAATTCCAAGCTCTAAATGGGAATGCCCAATTTCTCAGAAGTCAGTCACCAAAGCTCAGGTGACAGGGTGCCAGGAGCACCCAGGTCTACAATTGTCAGTGTCTATGTGGCTGTCAAGTCTTGCCTCCCACCATTCACCAACTGGCTGGGGATTACAAAGTTGCCATTATGAATGGGTAAAAATGAATTCATTGAAAACAAAGGTACCAACTTCATGTGCCTGGGTATAGAGGTCAGCCTGGACTCTGGGGTGACCATAGGTATCTTTCTAACATCCAGATCAAGGGTAGTGACAATTGCTGCATCAGTGAACACCAAGGAAAGGAAAGGCACAGAGGTTAGCTCAGTTTGAATAAGATGATTTTGAGAAGCTTGTGGCTATTGCATGGCAGTGTATACATTCTACATGATTGGCAGGCCTCTCTCCAAACTGCCTAGTTATTACCACAAAAGAAAGGAAGAAAGGAAGAGAGGAAGAGAGAAAGGAGAGGAGAGGGGAGGGGAAGATGGAAAGTTCCAGAATGTTTACCATCCCCGAGGGGACAGACAGAAAACTGGATGGTAAGGCAGGAAGGAGGATCTGTCAGATCCTGAATTGCCTCTTAGGAAAGTCTGCATCTTGTTAATGTTGTTCCAGAGCAGAACTTGTTTCATTATCTTTAGTTTGGGAGTTTATTTTGTTTTCCTTTTAATTCAGTAAGTGTAGCCCGCAGCCTTGGAGTAAGCAGAGTGTGTCTTTAATGAAGCCAGTAAATAAGTTTAAAAGGAGAAGGAGGAGGAGCAGGAGGTGAGAGTTGTGATCTTCTGAAAAGTCCAAAACTCTTCAAGCTCATGTTGCTTTCAGCCCTGGATGCCTAGCACTTGCTAGAAGGTAATTCACCACACTAGTTCTCCGATTGTCAATGGGGCCTGGGAGGCTCCCAGTTCTCCCTATTCAGGCATGGCTAACTAACTAACTAACCCACAGCTGAGAGCACGCACAGAGAACTGCATAAGCTGATGGTCTCATGAAAGGACTTAGCACACAGTAGGCATTCAGTAAGTGCTGTTCTTTCCCTTGGCTGTGGTCCATGACTGTCAAACCTGGAGTCCTCAAAGGCACATAAGGAGTCAGGCATTTTCTCAACGTTTGTATACAACCTCTAAAAATCAGCTTTTTAAATACATATATACATACATATATATTATTATTACTCCCATTTATTTTGCAAAAAGATTTGCTGACAAGACACCCAGTAGCATCTGAAATTTCATCTAGACAAAGAAGACAGGGACCAGAGGAGCTGGGAGCTCTCTTTTCTCTCCCACATTCGCCACTGTCTTTTTTCTACCCTTGCAAACGCACCCACATTCCAGCCCATGTGCACGGCGATGATAAGAAACTTTCAAAGCCCTGGCCCCGGCTGCAAGAATCGGGTGGGTGCGAACCTGTGTCTGTGTGCTTATGCTGCACACACTCACACACATGCATCTGAAGAGCATTTGGAGCTCCTGGGACAATAAAGCAGAGGCAAAGAGTTTACAAAAGGGGAGGGAGAGGCACGGAAGGAAAAAGAAAGCTACTTGGCTGCCTCCTTCCACTTCTGCCTGCAAAATGGGAGCCAGCTAACCAGTTAACAGTGTGATAAAGGACAGCAGGGAAGGAGGGAAGCTGCCAGCCGGAGGACCCTGATGTGGAATGAAGATAAACATTAATCACCATAACGCCTTATGGGAGCTGAGGTTGTTCCTTAAGCACTTTGGATTTATGAAATAGCTAAGTGTGGATGGTAGAGCGCTTAGTATCTTCTGGGCCCGTCGTGCTAACCCTTGGTTAGTTAGGTAATCTCACCAGGATTCCAGTGTACACAGTTCAATCATTCCTGTACCTGCTCTCATGAGTGTACACACACACACACACACACACACACACACACACACACACACACAAACAGAGAGAGAGAGAGAGAGAGAGAGACAGAGAGAGAGAGAGAGACAGAGACAGAGACCCCAGCTCTTCTCTTGCAATTGGGTGGATTGGGGGTTGGAGAAGTGGAGTTAGGTGTTGGAAAAACAGAAGATAAACATGCATTTCTGGAAACCTAGTTTGTGGCAGGCACTTCAGAACAATTTGTTTCCTGGTTTTTAGCCCATTTGTACAAATGAAGAAAATTAAAATGTAGATAAGTTATTCAGGCTTTGTTTTTATTTTCAGACCTACACAGCTGGTAAAGAATGAGTAAGAACTCGAGTCTAGAGTTTTTTTCTCTCTTTTAAGATGCTTAGGATGAAATAGTACGGCCAATTTTGACAGATGTATACACTCATGAGACACTCACCAAAATCAAGATAATAAACATGTTCCATGTCCCCAGTGACCCTTTGGAATCTCTCTCCATTCGTCCCGCCCCCTCCCCACCATTCTACAGCTGGACTACTTTTCTGTCGCCAAAGAACACTTTGCATTTTTAGAATTTTCTGCATATTTGAACTCACGGGGTGTATATTTTTGTGTCACCTCTCAGTCATTCAACATGATCGTGTTGAAATGAATCTATGTTGCAACATGTACCGGTTTTCTCTATTTCTAAGTAGACTCTACCCTCAGATATACCATTGTTAGGTTATAATAAAATTATGTTAGTAAATATTTAGGTTATTTTTCCTTTAAGGTATTTTACACACACACACACACACACACACACACACACACACACACACACATCATATGCAAACTCTCCAAACTATCATCATCCTTTATCTTCATCGTTATCACCATCACCATCATCATCATCACCATCATCACCATCATCATCATAGCCCTCATGATGTGTATGGCTATGCTTTAGTAGGCATGCGGAGGTTTGTGGAGGCTGAAGGACAACTTTGTAAAGTCAGCTCTTTCTTTCTACCTTTACGTGGGTTCCGTTATCTAACTCAGAGCACCAGACTTGTGTGGTACATGTCTTTATCCCCTGACCTATCTTGCTGTCCCCTCCAACCTTAGTTAAAACAAACAAACAAAATGAACAAAACCAATCCAATGTAAAAACAAGATAAAAATTAGAACAATTTTCCAGAGAGTATATAGATGGAAAATTACCTAGGAGAAATGAGTCACGTGCTCATACAAGCTCCCCTCATAATTGAAACTTCTGGAAGATCAACACAGGTGATTCTGACAGTGACTCACATTTGGAAACCACTGTGTGGAGGGTCTTGGATGTATCAATAGCCGAGGACATCTCTTACTACTCAACTGTCAGTCAGCTGTCTAAGAATAGGCTCTACATTTGTAGATTTAACCAAGCCAGATTGGAAATTACGCAAGATAATGTATCTACATTGAATATTCACAGACTTTTTCTTATCATTTTCTAAAAAAAAAAAAGGTGACAATTATTTATACAGCATCTGATGTTAGCTTTGTAAGTCAGCCAGAGATGATTTGAAGTATGTAGGAAAATGTGAATAGTCATATGCAAAACCTTGTATTTTCATATGGAGCTAGTTCATCCTCGGCTTTTCATACCCTAAAGAGTCCTGGCTGTAGAAATGACTGTGTAAGTAGAGAGTTAACCCACTGATGAGGGACTGCAACTTAATAAATGTGTGATGTGACAATGTTTTTAGCCTTTCTAGAACTCTGTTTTGTACATTTGAGCCATGATTCACAGACTTCAGGATTCTATACTTGGTTGATCTCAAAAGAAAAAAAATATGCTACTATAAACCTAATCAATGGAAAGAGAGAATTCATCCTGCACAAGGGCCTTATCAAAGCCCATAGGTGCATCCTTACCTCCTTTCTGGTAGAAGTTCAATCACATAATTAGGTACACACAGGCATGCACACAAGCACACACACACACACTTGTACACATACAATCACACACACAGTCACACATGAACACACACACCTTGAGATTTTGAAATGCTAATCTCTCCAACCTTGAGGGTGCCACACTTGCCTTTCAGTTGCAGGAAACACAAAAGCTGTCTGCTGCTTTTTGACCCACACGAAGCTGGCTTTCACTTACAAAAATCTCTCTTGTCTAAAATGATTTCCTCACTGAATAACCTGTAGAAGAAGGCCAGAGGCAGAATCACCCACCTCCATTGTGTGCTCACGGACTTAACTTTGCAGTCTCTATCTGTACCTGGGGCAATTTGGGTCAAAAACTGTTTTCAAGTCTTCATTTATTACCACTTCCTAAAGAATTCACTCTCTGCTGAAAAACTAGGGGGATTCCACATTTGGCCCCCTCAAAACATGCTCCCACCTCTACAATCCTAGTGCTCTCTCTGAAAGCTCTGTTTATTTCAGGAAATTCAGCAACTGCTTCCAAAGTTTCTTTGATGTCTATTGAATTTAATATGTTTCCCTACATTATGGAAAAGCTATTTCAACTAGGGCACCAGCATCTCCTTGATGTACTGGTGGGGGGGGGCTTTCTATTGGATTTCGTGTTTGTGGTTGTTGATTTGTGTGGTTGAATTTTGTCCTTTTAAGAATGATTTGAAGATTTCTGTCTTTTTTTTTTATTTAGTTTTTTCAATTACTAGCCAAGGGGTGAGCAAGCAAGGAGATTGACAGCTCCTAGAAGATAGAATTCTCCACTGAGGGGGAGATCACAGGAAGAAATTTGCTTTCTCTCTTCCTTGTTTTCCCTAATTGTGTTACCAGCAGTGGCTCCACAGTGAACCAACACATCATCTTTCAGCAGTGCTGTGTCTATCAATGGACAATCAACTACCCACTGTGCTAAATGAAGTCTTGCACTAGGTATAAAAGTCAAACAGGTTAAAGTGTAACTGAGCTGAGACCTGCGTCTCTACAAGACTGAAGGATGCATTCCACAGATTAGCATCTGTTCTGATCTTTGTGAACAAGCCATATCTGGGAACAGCGTCTTTGAAGAGGCAATGAAGCTAAAATGAGGTTATGCCTCATCCCTAACCCAGTGACTTTGTAAGAAGATGAAAAATTGGAGAGGGACAGAAGAAAGTAAACCAAGTGAAAACAGAGGCACATAGGAATGATGTTGCCACAAGCTAAGGAGTGTGCATGGTCACCACGAACCACCAGGAATGGGAGAAAAAAAAAGGATGAGTGTTTAGATAAAGCTTATGGCATGGGTACAGCTCAGCCAACACCTTAGTTTCCATCCTGCAGAATGTAAAATAACTGGAAAATTCTCATTGCTTGAATTTTTCTATTTGCAATAATTCTTTGTGTTAACCCTACAGTGTTATCATATCCAAGACATAATTAGTAACACATGGCTATATATTATCTGTCAGTAATCTAAATGCGGTCACAAAATTAAGCATCACAGCCTTATAAAGGAGGTATTATTAATTCCCTATGTTTAGGGTAACCTCAAGGACTTGTTGTGGTGATATATTGTATATTTAATAAAACTTTTCTGAAAATCAGTGGACAGAGCCAAACCATGAAGGTCATAGAGTATTAACCCACGCCTTTAATCCCAGCATTGAGAAAGTTAAAGGAGGAGACAAGAGTTCTTTCCTTTGCATGCACACCCGTTCAGCTGAGGACTCAGAGGCATTCAGTCTGAGAATTATTCCTGGAGACAGGCCTGAGGAGTTGGCTGGGTGAGGAGTGGCTATGGCTTGTTTCTCTGTCTCTCTGATCTTTCATCTCTGCCCCAATATCTGGTTTTGGGTTTTTATTAATAATAGCAAGTAGAATTCATGCAATAACTTGTCATGCAAAGCAAAACACACATGGGAAGTAAAGGGAACACCATGAATAATTAAATTGGAATGTAATGACTTTGACCAATACTGTTAGGAGTGTATGAGCATCCTCCCATGTTGTAGATTTGGAAACTGAATTGCAGGAAGGCTAACTACCTTGCCAGAGACTACCTTGGATAACAGACATAGGATCTTTACCTAGGCATCTGGTGCCAGTGGATTGCAAATAAGCGCTAGACTATGTCATAGTAGATCTGCTCAGACTCTGAGACCTAGCCATGGAAAAAAAGCAACAGCTTCATACAGGCCTCGGTCACAGGTCTGAATTAACACTGGAGAATATGGAAGAGGGACCATGAACTCTTCCTCATTCTGTTATGCACAGTCCTAGGAAGAGAAGTCAGAGGACCTTTTCTATGACTATGTGAAATGCTGCCATCTAGTAACTGTGTTCTGTAGCCAGTCACTCCCTTCTCACTGTGTCCCCTTCCAGTCTCCTGTTACATCTTCTTACTTCAGTTCTATTCAGACTCCAACATTAACCAGTGATCCTGAGGATGGCTCAGTTCAGAGTATTAAACAATGGGTGATGGTTGCAAAGAGAATTGTGGGAGAGGGGTCCTCTTCAGCCTGTGGATAGGTCCAAGAATCTCAATGGCTCCTAAGTGGGATGTACCACACTGAACTTAACCTTTGGATCGCCTGAGGAATAACAGATGGATAATCCTTCCCTTCCTGGACAGCAGAGACTAGAGATTAAGAACAAAGACCACATATTGACATATTGAGCTGTACTAGTTTGGTTTTTTTTAAAAGATATATTTATTTATTGTGTATACAGTGTACAGAAGAGGGTATCAGATGTCATCATAGATGGTTGTGAGCCACCATGTGGTTGCTGGGAATTGAACTGAGGACCTCTGGAAGAACAGTCAATGCTCTTAACCTCTGAGCCATCTCTCCAGCCCCCAAGCTGTACTAGTTTTTAAGTCAAGCTTTGTACCCTATATTAGACTGAAGTCCTGAGGTTCCCATCCACATGGCCTTGCAGGTGACACTTTCCATATTGGTAGATATTTAGACCAGGCTTGAGTTTACTGTGTCTTTAATCCTGTGATTGTGACTGCTGTGACTGGCATTGTCTGGCCTCTGTCTGTAGCTGATATCAGTCAACCTCCCTTTCCCCATATGTTGCTTCATGGGCAGTTTCTGATCAGCTTAGATACCCATCCTATCCTATTGGCTCCACACTATGTAAAACCTGCTTTCTAAGCAGCTGTGTGTCCAGGCCCCTCATCTCCAGCTGTATGAGCCAGTGCTCCCCAGCTCTGGCTCCCCAGCAAATCCATGCTTTGCTTCATGGATTCATTTGTCTCACCACTATGTGGACTCTTCTGCCAGAACATGCACTGGTCAGTGTCATGCTTGATATAATGACCGGCAGTGTATTTCAATAAAATGCATCTCCGGTATAAGGACTATGCTTGGGGACATGAGCCCTTAAGGCTACTCACTCACCTGCATACAAACTGCTTCTAACATCTCCTTACTCTGTCCCAGGCACAGTTTCCTCCTACTTCCTCCCATATTCTGCTTGTTCCCTAACACATTAGGCACTCGGTACTTCCCCTTTCCCGTTGCCCAGAATACCACCAGCCCTTTGCCTAACCCAGTCTCCTTCTCTCCTTTAAGGCACATCTCTGGTACCACCTTCTGATATCAATCTCCCTTGGTTTCTTCTCTACACACCCAGCTTCCCTTAGAACCAATGCCTAGCAGCTCATGGATCCTGGGGTACCTTGACAAAGCATCTCTGACTGCTCTCCCAGCTGACTGATGGCAGAGTCCCCACTGTGTTTCTCTAGCTCCTTGGAGACTAAGCATCCTCACCTTTGAATCCTTTTGATACCCAACTGTGCTGACAACACAAAGGAGCTCAGAAAATGTGCTACTGCTGAGATCAAATTCCTCATCTGTCTGTCTTCCTTCTGCATGGGTCCTGCTATATACACGGCCCTGTGTGTGTGGAAACCAGAGGTTGAAGATATAGACTGTAGAGGAAGACACACAAAAGCCTCCAAAGAAACCCACTGAGAGGGAAGCCCAGGATATTATTATGCCCCAAGACAGGGGCAGAAAGAAGAGGAAAGCACGTGATTGGTTTTATATAGCCCCCTCCTTTGAAGGTTTTTCCTGCCAGCCTCATTCCCCATCTGAGTTGCCAGCCTTTGCAGGAGGGTTCTGAGGTTTTTCTTTAGTACCTCCTTTCCTCCATTGCCCTAGCCCTCTGGTGTTCATGGAGATTTGGCTGCAGAGCCCTTTTCAAATACACATCATTAATTCCACTCTGCAGCACATGTGGGACCACGCATTTTGCAAAGGGAGAGAAATGCAGAATTCAGAAACTGGGCTGCCACATGCAAAGACCATCAGGGAAGGCAAACCAAAGGCAGCCTTTCTGTTTTTGTTTTTCAACAGACAGAAGGTCACGGCAAGCGGCAGCCATTAGGCTAATTAGACCCTCGGAATAAGAGAAGGAGAGAACTCTCCAGTGGAGGGGAGGGCTGGGAGGGGACGAAGACAGTAATTGAAGCCAAATAATGAATATTAAACTCTTGTAAGTAATGTTTAATTAAGTTATCTTACGACAGAGGCTTTTTGCAAATATTTCCATGGGATTCAAAGTAGTACATTAAGTGCCTGGAAAAATCAGTAAGCAGAGAACAGAGAGCCGCCTGCCTTCCCTCCAGTGAAGGCAGCCTTTACAACCATAACAGAGTTCCCTGGTTGGAGTCTAGGGAAACTGCCTAGCTATGAATCTATTGCTTCTGCCCCTCTGTGCAGCTTCCTCTACTCCACAGGACAGGCTAGAGTTCAAAACTATTTGTTCAGACCCTTACATAAGGTCTGCAAAGGAGGACAGATTGACAAAGGGACAAATGACTTAATAGACCCCATGGGCTTTGTTTGGTAAAGGAACTGCACAGGAGTCTGTGGTGCAAAGACCAGAGTCTGCCCTTCCCTTTCAGACTGAGTGGTCAAAGGGCAGAAAAAGGGATGAGGGAAGGAGAACGAATATTTTTCTTTTTCTCAGGCCCTGGGTAGGTTGTTGCCAGGGGCAGCCAGAGTGTGTGCTGGACTAAAGAATGTCAGGTGACTGACAAACATCTTTCCTTGCCAATTGCTCCTGGAGAGTGATAATGGGTAAGAATTGTGGGAGTGTATGAAAGCCTTCTTACATAAGACATGAGAACTCAATGAAAAAAAAAAAATGGAAATGGATATAAGCAGCCAATCCACAGAACAAAACATGATCTGGTGAGTGTGTAGGGAAAATAAGACAGAAATTAGAAAAATATCCAAAATGCTATTGTTGCTGATGTCCTTGGCAGCTCTAACATGCCAGATTCAGTCACCTGTCTTAATAAGCCAATTAAAAAGAGTCAAATGAATACTGAAAAGAAGATGGTAACATTGGGAAGAGGGACAAAGAGATCTGGTGACCTACCAAGATCATCTTCAGGGTCAAGTTCAAAAAAAGGCCAGAGATATGCATATCTCAGCAATCCTGGTCAAAGTGGTCCTGCCCATCACTGGCCCATCACGGTCTGGGTTTCAGTCTCATTCTGAAAGGTGTTCTGCCAAGTTCTCAGGACTGTGTAATCTCCTTCTGGGATCATGTTCCTCCATCCGGCTGGCACCAGGCTTCAGTCTTTTCCTTCTCCTAGCATGAGACTTCTAGAGAAATTCCAGTTTCCTGAGGTACCTTATTTTAGAGCCTAACATCCAAAGAGAAAGAAAAATATTTTTTCTTAGAATAGTCTGATTCCTTTCCAGCAGGTCATTTAGACTACCATTTCATATGCACCAGATAAGCAATACAATGTTAATATCTGCTTGTGTTAGTGAGGACACAGATGGCCAGGAAGATGGCATTGATATAAACGGATGTCATCACAGAGCAGCGCAACATACAAGACAGAGACAGAGAGAGAGAGGATGAAAGAATCCTAGGACCCAGCAAATTTCCTGCCAATTAATAGATTCTCAGAAAGGTGGCAAGCAAGTGCATAGGAGGAGGCAATTTTGTGCTGCAAAATTGGAAACAAATTCACAATCATAAGCAAGACAATGAAACTATCAACCAGAAAGTATATAAAATTAAAAACTAGCAAAAGCATTATATCACAACACTAAATCTTTTCAACATAATTTTAAGGAAAACACCAAAACAAAATAACAAAAGACATAGCAGGGAAGTTCAATCATTATGATGAGATTTGTGTAAGGATTTTAGGTGTTACGTTCTACACATAGTTAGCCTCTTCTGGTTAGCAGTCAGAATGTATTATCCATTGCCCATTGGCCCACAGTGTATATACAGAGACACATGCATATGAATTAAAAATGAAATGCATGCTAATAACACTGTATGCCCGGTAGAAACTACCTGGAACAGACAACTCAAGAAGCAATGAGGATAGTGCCCAAGACTATAAATGGGTACCCATCACAGTCATCTGCAAAGCTTTTGCACATTTTAAATGTTTCAAAAGATATTTAAAAGTAGCCATCATATTGTTAAACAGATATAAATACATTTTATTAAAATTGTAAACACCATGATTGACCGTATTCTATTTCTGCTGTAAGTGCTACAGTAGGATTAATGGTGTGTATTTGAAGAGAGCGAACCAGCCAGATCTCCAGCAGCTCCGGAGGACTGAGGCAATGGGAAAAGGAGTAGAAGTGAAGCTCTGACCCTTCCTGCAAGGGCTGGCAACAAAGACAGCTAGTGCAGTGGCAGGAAAAGCTTGGAAGGGGAGGTGAGCACATCAACCAATCATGAGCTTTCCTACTCTTTATTCCTCTGTTTGGGGACATAAGGGTTTCCCTCTCAATGAGTCCCCTCGTACACTTTTGTGAATATAACCATGTTCTGCTCACAGTCTGCATCTTCAGCCTTTAGGTTCCCACCTAGGCAGGCCCTGCACCACCAGGGACAAGAGGAACAAATAGGGGTCAAGATATAAGCATAAGTGAAACACAGTAGAGAAGAGGGATTTTAGGGATTGTGATGTGTTCTGATGTTGAAACATCTCACAAACTGTACCGATGGATCTGGTGGGATCCACACGGAGCAGTCAGTCATGACCAGACGAGATGAATGACTTGCTCACCTCTCAAGAGTCCTGCTGAGTGAGAAGACTTGAGAATGGAGGATCTTTAAGCAGGGAAACAAAGCTCAATGTTTCTCATGGAAAGAAGAGGTTGTATTGCAATCCTTTTTCCTATTGCATTACCGACATTATTGTACATGTGTTTCAATGCAGCCACTCCAAAGTCATTAGAACCTTTCTGAGCACTAACAGAAGCCCCTTTCCTTGTCAGAGCTTGAGAATACTTGGTCAGCAATAACAAAGGGGACCTGGATCATAGGAGAAGCAGCAATGGAAACAAAACATACCCACGTACATATATACATATTTTACATATCTAAATCTCCTTGTAAGGGGATTTAGATTTGAAGAAGTCTTTTTCTGAGGATAGATATGAGAATGCCTCTTTTTGTAAAGGGCTGCTGTGATGAACTCCTCAACCAGATGTTAAGCATTCATAGATCAGTGTTTCTTTCAGAGGGTAACACTACTATGCTGACTGTTTATTGAAAAGTAAATCGATCCGGAAGAAAAGCCAGAAATTCTAGCACTGGTTTGATGGAGCATCAAGGGAGCGTACTCCAACTCTGCAATTAGGAGGTTGGTCTAGTCCAAAGTATAGCCAACTCCAGCCTTCATTGGATCTGTAGCTGATGATGCTTTGGGCTACAGGTACAACAAAGAGAAAATGCAGTAGTGAGTACAGACCATATGGTCCACAGAGCCTCTTTACAGAAAATTCTTTCTAACCCCAAGTCTAGAGTGAAAATGTCTATGATACAATGTAGGCCACATACCAGATACTAAAGCTACTGGCAGTCACCTTAAGGTGTCAACAAGTACATTTAACCTAACAAAATGCCAGAGTGTGATCAAACCTAGCGTATTTTTAAGATTATATATTTTGAGTTATTGTTCTCAAACTCATGCAAATTAGATCTATATTTAGCAATTACAGCATATCTCCATGCAGTTGGCTACAGATGAAGTGCTCTGTAGCTATGTGTCGGTAACACTAGCATTGTGGGAAAGCCAAGGCCAGGTAATGTAAAATTTGTATAAGCTTCAGCACAGACACACATGTGTAAACACATACACACACACACACACACACACACACACACACTTGCACACATGCACGCACGCATGCACCCACGCACGCACCAGTACCCAACTGTGATTCTTTCTATGGCTCTTTCCTGATCCCTCCCACCCATACCAACCTTATCTGCTGGCATTCTGGATATGTAGCTCTCTGTGGATGCATAGATTTCAAGCCTTTCATAGCACTGAGCTCACAGACCTGGGTTCCCAACCTGCCCTGAGGCTTGCTCATTCTGGGCTTTTGTGCTCATATGGCACTCACTCCTGTCTTCATTCTGTATAGGCTACTCTATCTAGCTCCTGTCCTTATCTTTTCTTCTAGGACTTTGACATTATTTTCTCCTTCTTCTTTGCTCATAGATTTATCTTAGAAGTCCTCTGGAAGCTACCAACTGGCCTGTTGCCAACCATCAGCACCTCTCTGGAAGGGAGGTATGTCATAAAAGGAACTGGATAGCTACAGAAATGATGCTGGGTTGAGGAAAAAACTCACCAGTTCCCAGTAGTTCAGCAAAATCAGAAGTAAAGTATTCATCACTGCCTGAAAAGGTGCTTTGGGGTAAGAGAAACAGCAGACAGCCGAGACTTAACCAATGGGATCCATTGGGAGAATTGGGGATAGAGTCAGAAGTAAGAGGAATAGGTCTAGAAGCTTGTTCCTCTAGAGTCCCAGCCTTACAGCTAGGGTCAGGAAACTGGTGAGCCCAAGTCTCCAATTCAGGGTCTGAAGGAAGAAGATGGAGCTGAGAGGCCAGGGTGACTAGGATGCCAGAGAGGAATTTAATACTTCAAGGTTTAGTACTAAGATTGTTGGCCATCTGGGGAGAGGATGTGCTTCCTCCCTCCATTTCCACCTCCACCTCACCCCATGCTTGCAGACTTCCAGTCGAGCACAGCCTGACCCTTAGCTATACAATTTCAGGACCAGCAATGACAAATCAAAGTTAGTGAGTTTACACAGACATAAAAGGTGGGACAGAGGTAGGTTAGTGATAAAAGGGGACTACACACACAGAGCCTGGGCTGAAAGAGGAGCTCAGTGTGGGCTCTCAGAGAAGGGGGGAGAAAGAGAGAGAGAGAGAGAGAGGATGCCCTTAGGTGTCCTCACATTGTCTATAATTCTACTCTATGGTTGAGTTATAATGCTGAAAGGATTAATTTACAACAATATTTAAAGGTTGAGGTTGCATTTTTAATAATTATATTAATAGTTCATTATAACTTTCTTCAAACTATATATAAAGTTCAAGCCCAGAATACTTTAACCAAATGTTGAAGATCTTACCTGTTTTAGATTTAGAGTTGTTTAGAATTTGAAGTGTTTGCATAGACTACCTACCTGTAGAATATGCCAGATCCAAAAATTACATCTCATCCAAGTAAGGTGGAAGCATCTATCTGGTCAGCACTCAAAAAGGTTTGGATTGTGTAGCATTTTGGATTTTAGATTTTTTGGATCTGGGATGCCTAGCCTATATAAGAAAAGAAATTAATTACTAAAGTTGTCTAGCCCTGAAGTAAGTTTCATGTGTTTTACACACTGTTATAGTATATAATGTTTAACAATCATATAAAATCATATTGCCATCTACAATGAGTGTGTGTGTGTGTGTAGTTTTAGGAAATCTACTCTAGCCCTTTTGACCTCTTCACCCTTTACATATATGGGGGATGTTGTCATTACTTTACACAAATGATCATTTTATACATTCCTCTCATTTCATTATCACATCCTTCAAGTTTCTTCAAATTAATGAGTTTAGAATTAATTTGCTTTTAATGGCTGAGGAATGTGAGCAGTATGCGATTATCATAGTTTATTCAGCTGTATCCACTGACGGGCCCTCCCTTTGAAACAACTTTACATATATGCCTTGCTGACTGCTGTTTTGATCTTTGGAGAAACTCCCAATAGTGGGACTGCTGGGTAGATGAAGAAATGGAGTGACAGATCTTCCCAGCAAGAATGGGAGCAGTTTACATCTGTTCCCTGGAAGTGTGAACAAGCCTTCCTGCATTGCATCAACCCCAGCAATGCAGGAAGTAGTCTTCCTGATCACTTCTGGGTATAAAGTGCTGACTCAAGACTACTTTACCTAGAAGTTTCTCGGCTGCAGTGTTAGAATAGGAGCCTCATCTCTAACTGATATTGTAGCCAGGATCAATCCACACCTTCCCTGTGATGTTCTCTGAGACAGAGTTAAGAAGTAAGTAGCCAGGGCTGTGACTTGACAGCTCTCACTTTATGGTACCCATCTCCTTCGTGCTTCTTGCATCCACCTACACTCTTCTGAACTAAATCATGTAATGTGAACCATCCCTCTACCCTTGGGTGGTAATAAAAATTAGCCTTTTCTTTGTTCTGAGGATGGTCTGAGACTCCTCAGGGGGAAAGGCAGGACATTCCCATGACAGCTACTCTTCAAAGAGACTTTTCTGGCTTCCTTCTGCTACTACCTCTCTCATGATAACTCTCTCTCTCTCTCTCTCTCTCTCTCTCTCTCTCTCTCTCTCTCTCTCATTCAGATAGCCATATATTTTATATTGTTTCTGTCTAATGTTTTGCTTCTCATCTCAAAACCCAGCAAGAAGCCTTCAGGCCCTCTCATTCTAATAAACATCATATTAAAGAGAAATTATTACGTGCCAGCTTCCTTTCTGGACCAGCCATTGCTATTCTGTTGTATTTAATTGGAGTAGATTGAGCATTTTTTCATATTTTTATTATTCATTTGGAGTTCTGGGAGCTATCACTCATATCATTTGTCTATTGTTATAACTAGTTGTTTTTATTAATTCTAAGAGCTCTTTGCATATTATAGCTATGAGTTTTTTACAAGTATTTATTCTATACATTTTAGTTGACTTCATTCCTATTTTTATAGCTGATTGAAGCATTTTGCCTAAATAAAAGAATAAAGCAAAAAATCTATGTTTTGGAAATCTAAAGTGTCCAGTAAGGTGGGTTTATGGTGAAGTGGTCTTTTCCTTGGGTCAGAGCTGGGACACATTTTTCTGTATGCTCATATGAAGTTTTTCATACTGTGTGGCATGAAAAAAATAAACCTCACAGGTATCCCTTTGTTTTCAAATAAGAAAGTATGTCCTATTGAGTTAGAGCCCTGTCCCTGAGTACTCATGGAATCTTAACTCTTCCCTAGTGGCCAGGCCCCAAACATATGTGGATTTGAGAGGAACATAATCCCATGTCTAGCAGACAGGCTCTATAGCAGAGACCATATGGAGAGGAGAAAATACACTGTGGTGTGTATATATCTTTAAATCTTCACAGTAATTTCCATGTGCCAACTTGACAGGGAAATAGTTGGCTGATTCCCACTCACTGCCATGTATACTCTGCCCCCATTACAGAAATAGTAGAGTAGTTTGTAGGCATGAAGGGGTCTTGAGCAGCATGTCTCAGTGAATGTCTATATCACCTTGATCCAGCACGAAGCCAAGGCAATATCCATGACACCTACCCATCACAACTGAAGGGCCATGTGAATCTTTGATATATTGAGAAATATATTTTGAGCACTGGCACATTTCTTGTTTCCTTGCACATGGTCCTAAAATACTTGGAGTCTCTGGAGTGACATTTCTTTGTATGCTAATGAGAAAACAGAAGGCTGGGCTCTTCATAGCTGCAGGAGGGACCTGGTTTCCCAGGAGGCCAAATATGGATGTAAAACAATATTTCTCAACCCTTTTAATGCTGCAACCCTTTCATTCAGTTCCTCATGTTGTGATGACACCCAAACATAAAATGATTTTTATTCCTATTTCATAACCGAACTTCGGTTGCTATTATGAACTGTCATGTAAATGTCTGTATTTTTTTGATGGTATTGGGTATTTTGAGCCCAAAGAGGTTGCACCCACAGGCTGAGAATCACTGGTCTAGAAGATTGGAAATTCCAGATCCAATCCCTGAACTCTGGGGGTATGGGGACAAAGGTGAAGGTGGTCAGCAGGGATTTACTGTATCGTAGATGAGCAGTAAAACCACCATAATAAGACAAAAGGGAAAGGTTCAAGGCACCCTGGTTGGTAAGCAAGAACATATCTATAAGCAGGCAGGCAAGCAGATGTGTACTGCAGTCCCACAGGGGCAGATGTCCCTGTACCCACACCTCACCCTACGTATTCCTCAATCAGGCTATTTAAAATATTATTTGTTATAAACTAGCATTGCTAACTAAATTTTTTTCTGGTGTCTGTGAGCTACTTTGGGACATTATTGAGCTTGAGAAGTAGATCATAGGCATTATCATTGATAGTCTAAGGAGTTCCCTTATTCCTTAGCGATCCCTGCTAGGTAAAGCCAGATAGTGGCTATGCACTACTGAAGAAGAGCTTCAGGATGAGCCAGAAGAAAGTAAAGTTAGTGATTTTATTAAGATAAGGAAAAGAACACATAGAGAGAGCAGGTAAAAAGGAGGCAGATAGACAGGCAGACATAGGAAGTCACAATATGCATCAAAGAAATGGATGCAGGTTTCTAAATGGATATATACATATGTGATGTGTGGTTTCTTTCTAAGTTATATTATTTACCACAGAATATCATTTATACCAGTGTCTGAGATCAAAAGTTTAAGAAATAAATATGAATATGTTTATTTATAGATAAATAGTTAAATATAGATAAATAGAATAAGTAAAAAAAAACATATGACCTGGTTTATTTGTTTTTGTTATCTTAAAATTTTCCTTTTGTGGGGCTAGAGAAATGGTTCAGTGGTCAAAAGCACTTAATACTCTTGCAGAGGACCCAAGCTCCATTCCCTGTATTCTACCTGGCAATTTATAACGATCTGCAACTCCAGTTCCAGAACATCTGATGCCCTGTTCTAATTTCCTCAGACTCTTGTACTCACATGGTATACATACATACACACACTCAGCGACACACACTGCACACACTCACTTACTCACTCATTTACACACACATACACACACGGGGGGGAGAGAAAGAAAGAGAGAGAGAGAGACAGAGAGAGACAGAGGATAAATATATATACTTTTTAAAAAAATCACAAGAATTTTCTTTTGTAAATGAAATTGTTTGGTGGCTATATAAATTACCTTTTTTAGACTTGAAGGTGAGAGAATGCTAATGCAGTTAAACTAAGGCCATACGTAGGTGTGGCTTTTTTCTCTCTCCCTGAAAGAGGGTTTCCTTAAGCACTAGCTCTGAAAACAGTTTTCTTTTGTTTTTAAATTATGTTAGAGATTCAGACTTTTGGCCAGATTACAGAGTAAGGGGCTTCTTTGCCATACCTTGTCTCCTTCATTTTCCCTGTCTTTCTGTCCTTCTTCAGTCTGTCTTTGTAACCAAGTTAGATAGAAACATAGGTAACCTGGACTCCAGGCTGGCAACTGAAATAAGATGTTCTTATGAGACTAGACCATTTGAACTCATAGAATGACCAGGCTGGAACTGGATAAGTGGCCATTGTGGGGACAGCCACACACATGTAGCCACAGAAGTAGTCTATCTTGTTGTGAGTAAGAGAACTGAAAATCTGCCTCTTTTTCTATGTCTATATACCCCCCAAGAACTTACCCAAAGGAAGCAAAGAAAACCACTGTTGACTAATCTTAAGTTTTTTTTTTTTTTTTTTTTTTTTTTTTTTTTGCCCTGTAGGATGAAGAGTCACAATAAGGTTGGAGTAAATGTAGAAAGATAAGAACAGAGCTTTTTCTCGTCAATACCTGTGACAGGCTCTGCTGAACCACCAGTAGCCTCCCAGAGGAAAGATTTGTATCCCCTGCTGCTGCCTGTATTATTGGGGAACCATGGCTCAAGCCCTTGGGGACTACAGGTCTGCATAGCCTTCCCACACAAGAAGATGTCCCATCCCAGAGTGACCAGCAGTAGCTAATACCCATGAAGCCATCTTGATCCAATTTGAGTCAATAGTGGAGATCCTTTGAGCTATGAAATGTTTGGGAAGAGTCCGTCAAGACTATCTGTCCAGCTCTACTCCAGTCCCTGCCTTTCCACAGTGGTAGGTTGAAGAAAATCTCTCCAATAACTCATCTCATCTCTGAGTCAGTGTTCCCAAGATCCTTCTCTATAACAGCTCCTCACTGTGTGATTAAAATACGTTTGAAATATTCAGTGTGTAATAAAGATGACTTGGCCAGAATTCCACTTAGGGCTTGAGATGAAACAAGCCTTGGACTGAGTAGAGCTGGCCTTGACGTGAGATGGACATCCAGGCTCCCTGGAGGACTGACAGCTCTTCTATCTCTCCATGCAGGACTTTCACTTCCTACCCCACACCTGGCCTTTGCAAGTCATTTTCATTGCCTTATCAGTCAATCTCATCCCAAAGTCCCGCATTGAGTGATGACCTTAACTAGAAAATGAAGGCCCTGAATCTTTTGGCCAAATCTCTCATGAAAGAATGTATGGCAAATCACTTACCTGGACTTATTTAACACGACCCTCCAATTTATTCCCCATTATGGTACTTACTCTAATTTAGTTATTTGTAGCTGCCAAACTGAGGTGAAAAGGCCGTCCAGTTTTGATAACAGTTCTCCACATCAAGACAACAATGTCCAAGCACTTCCCAAGGCACAAAAGCCAACCCATACCCATGACGAGGAGCTTACTGTGAACCAAGCAGAAGTTGACACCATTGCCACATCATGAAATAAACACTAACATGCCAGTTACAAGCACAACTTTGAGTCTTGAAAGGTCTCCGCTGAAGTTCTCAGAGTTTTGTGTCCCAGGACAAAAAAATTACACCAAGGACACATGGCAAGGTAACAGAAATAGAGACAATTTAATAAGAAAGAGAAAGTATATCTAGAATGGGGATGGGCTGGTGATCAGGAAAAAAGGCATGGGTTCAAATGCACTGGGCTACTAGACTCGTGACCCTTTAGAGGTCATGAATATACTATCGACCCACATTATATACTTTATGCTTTTCTCAAGCATGCTATGCTTAGTGCACATAACCCAAACAAGCCAAGGTGGTATCTTTTTTATTTTTCAACTGGCTTCTTTCATTTGTTAATCTTTTTAAAAAATGCTTCAAATTATATTTATTTTATATGTGCATGTGCTGGTTTGTGTGTGTGTGTGTGTGTGTGTGTGTGTGTGTGTGTGTGTGTGTTGGTGTAGGCTTGTGTGCCATGTCAGACATGGACACGTGTAGGTTAATAGACAGCTTTAGAGAGTGCCTTTCTTCTTCTATCTTATGGGTCCTAGGGACTGAGCTCAGTCCTCTATTTCATTTTCTCAAAGCATTGTTTCAGATACTCTTTTATTTTTCTAGAATTGACACACGGAACCCCTGGCCCTCAGGTCCTTGGGGAAAGTTGAACATTACAGACTTCTGTTTGATTCTATTGGGTCAGATTCAATAGTGAAATTCCTCCTGGACTTTTCATTTCCTGGGGTTCTACTTCTGAACATTCTAAATTGTGTTTCTTGGACATGGGTTCCAAATTGGACATCTGGAGCTGGTCTCTCTTGATTGGCTGCCCTTGATCTGAAAAGTTTATCAGTTCTCTTGGAAACGTTCCACCATTCCATTAAGATTGGAATGTGGATGTCACACTTTGCAAACTTTTTGGAAAAATCAGAACCCGAAAAAAATCAGCCAGCTACACTACTTAGTGCCTGGCTTGGAGTTAGGGCTGAGTCCATTTGTGAAGTGTAGTTAATTTCATTTGGGGAACAAAAAAAATGCAGACCATGTTCTCAGTGTGAGCTCATGTCAGGAAGGCCATAATCCCACATGAGTGAGAGAATGCTCTCGTTCCTAAGACACTCTCTATACATATACCTCCACACAGCTAGCCACATACTAGAAAATGACATTAGCCAGAGAGCATCCAGACAGCATCCAGACAGTAGCCAGACAGAAGCCTTCTGTCTCTTTCTCAATGTGCATCTACAGTCATCTATATTCTTGCCTCAGTAGCTTCATCACCCTTTACAGTCAGTAGGACCACAAATCATAAGCTTCCACATGGTTTCTGGCAACAGCACAGACCACAAACATGGCCTCAGCCACAGTAGGATCACTGACCTTGGCAAGGCCCTTGGAGGCAGCCCATCCATGGACATCAACATGGCCTCAGGTGACAGCATTGATCATACTCATCAATATGGCCCCTATTAGCAGCATGTCCCTCAGACATCAACAGGGCTTCAGGCTTCAGCGCAGACCACTGACATCCACTTGGCCTTTGGTGGTATCATGGACCACAGATATCAACATAGACCCAGGTTGTAGTAGATCTGTGAGAACTATAAATTTCTTAAGAAGTAAGAATACACTTAATCTGACTCATTTTGAATTACCGGGATCTGATGCAGTGCTCTATCAATGAATCATCACTGAGTAAGTCAAATTGGATTTGCAGGAAAATCCTATAGTCAGGATCTAGACTTACAAGAGTCCCTGTGTTCCTTCCCTGGCTGTATGTTCCACATTACCCCACAATGACACATACCTTTGACTGCTTTGCCACCTCATGTGCCCTCCTCATACCACCACGAAAAAAGACTGTTCTGTGTGTCTTTTTGTCTGTAGCACAGAGTCCAGTGCCAAGTGGATCCTCCACCACTGTCCTAGCTTTCATGTGCTGCTTCCTGACTGCCATGATGTAAACAGTCTCTCCCACTGCTAGAATGTTCTAGCCTTCCTCAGACAGTGCAATGGCTTCTGTAAACCACGGGTTGAGTTCCTGAAAGTGTGTGCAAAGTAACTCCTCTTTTTAAATTGTTTTTCTTGGATATTTATTATGGTGGTGAACACTGGTTAATATATGGCCATCATGACTTGAGTGTAGCTTTTGGGGAGATATAACTCAACTCATAGCAGCCCATCCTCAGAGCCCACAGGTCCCTATCAAATGCCACTTAATCACCCTCTGCTTTATTTTCTTGTAGAAAGATTGTAGGGAAGAACTGTGAGATCGACTTGTGGATTGACCGGAATTGATTTCTGATAACCTCTCTATCCTATCCAGTGCCTTCCTCCTAAGTCTACTATGCTTCTTACTGTCTCCTGGTGGATCTCAGGGAATCCATCCCTGTGTGTCAGTGAAGGTAAAGTGGACTTCAAGGTCCAAGGACATTTCTCCATTAAAATAGTCTTTCAGACACAACAATGGAGAAGGTCTGGTGGTGAGGTTCTGGGAATGCTGAGTCAGCCCAGCTTATTTTCTTGCCTGTTGGAATCGTCTCCTACTCAAATAGAAAGTCCAGGAATGAGGTACGAAGGGATCCAGAGGAAGAGACCACAGGCTGGCAGCTGAGGCAGAGGGACCACTCCATGGGATGTGGTCAGCCTGCATAGCCATTGATTAATAGAAACATCCAGTTACAGGGGAGCAAAAGTTTGGTGCCTGGCCATGAGCAAGGATACTAGCCTGTAGCCCAGCCAAGGCCTCTAGCCCAGCACCTTCACACTAACCTACTCCTCAGGCATACTGGGGAGAGGGCAGAATATGGGTAAGATGGAAGTGGAGTATCTAACCCCTCCACACTCACGCATCCTCTGAGCATCTGTAATGACCCCTCTTGCCAAAAGGAAAAAAAAAAAAAAATCAGCACAACAGCAAACAGGGAAAGAGGGTAATAAGCGGAGCCCAGCCTTCATCTGCTCAGTCACTCTAAACAGAAATCACTTACCCTAAGCGGCAATCAGTCCCCGATGGCCTCCTTTCCAAACGCCTTGTATGACAATGAGTGATTTGTAACAACGTCCAATCAGGCGCACCTAACCTTCCTGTAATTGCCTGTCCTTTTCAGCGTTCTTAAAAGCTTTCCAGTGGAAGAGAACATAAGCTCCTTGCCAGAAACGGGCTATTACACAGAGGAGGGAGACGCCCTCCCACACCCCCTCCCTTCCTTCAAGACCATCTCTGTACCCACCCAGGTTCTGTGCCCCTGCAGAAAGAACCTCTCTCTCAACCCCATCCCCATCCAGTCTCCTGCCCTTTCCTGACTTCTAGAAGCTAGATCTGAGCAACCACAGCTACCCTATGGACTCCTGTATTTCCTTCAAGGCCAGAAGAAGGGCAATGGTATTTCCATTCGGGCCAAATGGTATCAGGAAAATATGAGGAACCAGACACCTGGAAATCTGGCTATGTGTCCCAAGTCACAGGGCTTGTGCTGGGTTTCCGTGCAGGCACGGAGAGAAGACAAGGCACACACCTGAGCTCTCTGCTCTGACCACAATAACAGCTCCATGCTGCTGCCTCGGGCAGCAGGCTAGGGACATCTTTCCACCTCACAGCCCGTCCTCTGTGAGGCTGAGACCTAGGCCCTGCAGCGTACTGAATCATGATCAAAGAGTGAGAGAAAGGGAGCCATGAGCTAGAACGAGGGCCATAGGGGCTAAAAAGAAATATAGAAAAGTCTATGAAAAAGAAAGCCCCAAGGACCATACTTGCAAAAATCCAGCTACATCATTTTTTTAGCTTGAAAGTCTAGAATGATCTCTCACTCCCTCAAATAAACTACACTCAATTCTAGTCTCATGTTTCTTTGTCTCTTGGAATTTATTCCACAGATATAGCTCAGCACCATTCAATAATTAATAAATAGAGCAAGGAAGAAGCAGAGAAGATGATTCAGTCAGGAAAGTGTTTGTCGTGGAAGCATGAGGACTGCGCTCAGATACACAGAACACATGTAAAAAGTCAGATGTGCCACACATGCCCACAGTCCCAGTGCTGGGGAGGCAGAGACAGGGGGATCCCTGGGATCAGCTGGCCAGCAAGTCCCACTCAGTGTTTAGGGAGAGACACTATTTCAAGACTTAAATAGAAAGTGACTGAAGGAGACCTGGCATTGAATCCTTACCTATGTGCATGTGTATTCTTAGTATATGTGCTGCCGAAGCAAGCACGTACATGTGTATTCTTATACAGATGCTTACATACATGCATGTATATACCTATACACATGCTCACTTAATGCATTGTACACCTGTACATGCTCACATACATGCATTGTACACCTATACACATTCTTATATACATGTACATGTAAACCTATACGCATGCTCACATGCATGCATGTGTGCACCTATCCTAGTCAGGGTTCCCTAGAAGCCAAAAACCAATAGGATAAATATACACATACACTTATGTTAAAATAGCAACAGCAGCTGAATTGCACTGAGGGCTGAGAAACCAGCAACTGCTTAGTTCTTAAGGCCTGGAGTCTCACAATTGGAATAGTCCTACAGTAGCTGTCTCTCACTGGGGAGGCTGACAATCTAGCAGTTGCTCAATCCACAAGGCCGAGTGTCTCAGCAGACCCAATCTGGTTCTGAAAGCCTGGAAAGTTCCTGGAGAGTTTCTGGTTCTTATGGTGAAAGCTAGGAGAAGTTGGTTTTGCTATCAGCAAAGGAAGCAGCAGCAGCAACAGGAGCAGGGTAGACCAACTGGGCAGCAAGAGGGAAGCCCAGGCAAACAAAGGCCCCACCCTTTTGATCTGAGCAGCTATAATCAGGTTGAGTCTTCCAAAATCAATTAAGGTAATCATAATAGTTCTTCAGCTGAGGTTTCCTGGTTAGGTGGTTCTAATTTGTATCAAGTTAATATTAAAATCAACCATAATAATGCCCATGCATACAAGTGGGTTTCCATACAAAGAGCCATTAAAGATGTTGTTGGCTCAGCCCACTCTGGGACTGAAGATGGTTGGGAAGACATTATCAGATGGCTATTGACTGGCCAAGGACAGTCTGTGTGTGTCAAAGGTACCTTCAAGGGAAGAGACAAGTCACAGCCAGTGGACAGAAGACAGGAGAGTGTCTGGAAATAGGAGACGGTGCGGGACAGTCACTAAGACTCACTCAAGCAAACTCATGGAGTGATCAGAAGTGATGAGCAAAAGGAGAAACAGGTGGAAAAGAGGGTACATGGGCCTGTTCCCACACCAGGGCCAGCACGTGGCCTTCCCTCAGACTTGGGATCGATCCTACCATTCAGAAAGTTAAATTAGGCAAGAATTTCCTTTTGTTGTGGTCTGAGAATAGATAGCCCAGGGGAATCTATCCTCTGAAGTCCTGCAAACTAGGGAATGCTTTCCCCACTAGGCTCCATGTCCTTTTTGAGTCTACATCCTAATCCTTCATTTCCCAGCTCTGTTGCACCACACTGGAAGTGGAGTATCACTGGAACTTCCTAACGGATCCAGGAGAGAAGACAGACTACGAGACACCACCCTCCATTCATCTTTGCACATCACTTAGAAGGTGCAGAAATGGTTTTCTCAGTCACTCAATCCAAATTACTCTCCCTGTATTAAGCTACATTCTGTTGCTCATCTAAGGTACACCACCTCCAAGAAGCCCACCCGTCTTGTCTGCTCAGCCTATGTGGCTCTCCCATCCTGGATACACCTGTGTGCTTCTTGCTATGCATTTGGTACACTCAGCAGTACCAAAGCTGTCTACCTGGTAAGGCATCTGTTGTTCCTTGTCCCCAGACACACTTCAGGGCTCTGTGGGAGGGGCTGGCATTCTACTTCTCTGTCCTCTCTCCTGATATTTGAAACAGTGGCTCAGTTCTGCTGAAAGCTTGAGAAACATCTGTGAATTAATTGACTGATAAAAGGCACTGAAATTTGCAAGCCACGCTGTCTCTTAATCATAGCCCTAGGAACTCCAGATGGAATTCTGTTTCTTGCCTACCCTTCCCTCTTATGAAAACTGACAATTTCAGTTCAGGTCCACTTTAAGCATAGTCCTTTACCAGGTCTCAACTTCATGCATGTGAGAAACGCCACCACCAATGGAGGTCCAAGGCTCAACTCCTCCAAGTTGGTAGATGCTTAAGGACTTTGTACAGAGATCCAAAGAGGGACCCTGAGGGAGGCTGCCAAAGTACAGCGTGGGCCCAGTAACAATTCCACTGAACCTTTGACATTGTCCCAAATCATTGAGTCGTCACCTGCTTGATACAAGTACCACACCCAGCTCTGCTATAATGTTTACTCTTTCTTAATCGCATTTCTACCAGATTTCTACTCTCTTTTCTCCCATTTCCAGACCTTATATCTCTCCAGGAAAGAAGATATGGTTTTCTCAATTCTGTATCTCCAAAATATGTGTGCTTATTGGAAGTAGCCAAAACTCATGAAATGTATAAGAAAAAAAGAGGAGGGGAAAATGTATAAGAGGTCTTAGTGAAGGAAACTTGAGGCCTTAGGAATCACCTTCTGCTCAAGTTCAAGTAGAACTCAGTCCCACTGCAGCCAGGGCAGAATCTGCCCATCTGCACAGATTCTCACTTTACTCACCTCCTTTTTAGTTTTCTCATCTTTAGAAACAGGGATGAGAGCAGTACCTACCCCAGGGTACTTATGAAGCTTCGATAAATTACTACACACAGAATTCATCTCATTCTGCCTGTCAGAGAATAAGCAATCAATCACATTAGCCATTGTCTTTGCTATTCTCATTATAGCCGGAATGGATCCTTTGGGCCATCCAAGTCTACACCTGATTGCAAGACACACTCTTCTTGTTCTGAGTAGAATCTCCTTCCAGCTAAGGGGCAGGCATACGTCTTTACTATGTGTTAAATTGCCTTCTATTGTGTATACTTGAATGTGTGATTTATTGAGTATGGCTTCATGCGCTTTATAGCTCCTTCTTGGGGACAGCCTGTAACTGATTGCAAACACGAGGCCCAGAATGCCTCATTTATGCCTTTTTGTCTGAAATCAAGGGAATGTTCAGGCTGAGTAGAATTTCCAGTTAACTGAACTTTAGCCTCCCAAACATGAACTTTTCTCACTTTTACCACTGTTGTTGACAGATAGTTTCCCATCCTTACTGTGAGCTCTGCTGGTGTTAGAAGTTCTATCATGGAAAAGGAGCCAAAGCCACTTATCATTTGCATGTCCATAAATCGCTCTGGACATTACTCATGCAAAACCAGAAGATGCCCATCTCTACTTACTACAGTCGTTCTCAGGATTCAAGGCACAAGCCTGTGACAATACTGAAGTCACTGTAGAGGGTCAAATGACTGTACAGTGTTATCACAGAGAATCTTGGAAGTTATTCAGGCTACAAAGCCATTTGTCCCTACACTAAGTGTCCCAACTACTCTGTACTCCTGTATTTTCTTCTAGCTCTTCCAGTGTTGTTAACTCTTTTGAGAAGAGTCTACTCAATTCTTAACCTTTTTGCTCTTACAGGATTATTTGATTCCATCATTTCTGGCCCACAGTATACTACCAACTCTCACACCAAAGGAAATTGTTGCCTAATCTATTAAATGGTAGTAAGCACTGCACTATTCCTGCAAAGGCAGAGAGAAATTAGACATCCATGGGGCAGGCTGGCTCCTGAGAATAGCCTAATATGCTATAAGATAAGGACTCTGAGCACTGGTAAGAAGGAACAATTTACCTATTATCCAGTATATTAGCATCAGAATTAGATTGTCAACCTGAGCAGACCTTGTCTGGTCTGAAGGAAGTTGAACAAAAGGCAAAAACATTGTGATTTGTGTTGTTTTTCTTTTAAGTTTGCATCAAGATCCATATGAGTATACCATGGAGAGCCAGAAGTAGAGAGATTAGAAACTCCTCTGGAAACAAAAAAAAACAGACTAGGCTCACGAGACTTTTGGACATATCAGAGCCTGATAATTCTGAATTGAATACTTCTCTCCTGTCTCTTCCTCAGGTACAGCCACCCAAAGATCCTGAAAGGAATCAGGAATTTCCTGGGCTTCCCCTACCTTATACTGTGGTCTCTGCCTGTTATCAGAAATCTTTCTCCTGCTTTCCTGATGGCCAAGGTCACTACTCACCAGAAGTTTTCAGGATGAGAAAAGAAAATTATGGGGCTGGAGAGATGGCTCAGAGGTTAAGAGCACTGACTGTTCTTCCAGAGGACCTGAGTTCAATTCCCAGCAAAACCACATGGTGGCTCACAACCATCTATGATGAGGTCTGGTGCCCTCTTCTGTAAAACTGTATGCATAATAAATAAATAAAAAAAAGTTTAAAAAAAAAAAAAAAAAGAAAATTATGCTGATCTACCATGAAGAAAGTCATTACCAGACTTCTCGGTGAGGAAGAGTTCAGCCACTCACAGACCCGGATAAGCATCTCTTGGCTTCCCAGGGCTATGCTGCCTCTTACACAACTCTTCATCTAGAGAAATAACTTAGCTGTTGCGTGAGTTTAATCATTTCCCCCAACAGCATGGGCAAGAGCTGCTCCCCACAGCTGTAGCTAATTCGCTATCCAAAGGACATTCTTCTTTAAATGGATTTGTGCATTATAGTCTGCAAATGGTTTCCAGAAATAGGGGAAATCCTCTTGGATCTCTGTCTTCAGAGGGCTGGTAGCTCAGGGCTTCTAGGACTCCAAAGGTTTCTGTCCACTGGGTACCTGGCCTAATGTGGTGCAACCACAGGAAGGATAAGAAAACTCATGTCCAGCAATAGGTCAGGAATTTATTTTTCAGACAACTGACACTCATCCTGATAACCCCCAGTTCATCCCCCCCCCCAAATGCACACTGTCTAGGTTGGCCTGTTTCCAGAATAGGATGGCATTTCTCTGCTTTCTGAAATGGAATGTACTATATTAATTGGTTCGTGCACATCATTAAAACAAAATCCAGATGAGGGAAGTGGGGTGTCTTTTCCTTTCTCCCCCGTCCCCAGCCCACTGTCATGCCCACAGTGCTGAGAACAATTCCTGGCCTGCAAGATGCTCAGGAGACCTAAGTAAAGCTCTTGATAGATGAAACTGAAGATCTTTCCTCAGCCAAGCATGGCTGAGTGCTCTGCAGAAATAGTGACAAAGTGACAGTATTTCTTTGCTCCCAGATAGAACTCATGGGTTAGTCAGGGAACATTTCCAAAGTTGGACAGGTTCTACCACATGCTGAGTATGAACGATACCTTTACAACACAGGCTGTCCCCACACAACGTTGGTAGTGGAAAATTAGTCTTCTTTTTCTCTATGCTCAGCTGTCACTTGTCACCTGAAGTATCATGGAACTGTCAGCAAGAGATGTTAGAAATTGCTCTGCAGAAGAGCAGGTGTGAGGCTCAGGCACTTCCTCCTGCAATCTGCCATGGAGAAGGGGCAGGGCAAGATGGCCCTTCTCAGTTTCAATATGTCACTCCCTGAGCGCACCACCCTCTCCCTGTTGGGTCATCATCCCAGCTGAAGGATGTTGGCCTGAGAAAGAGGTCACAGCCTTGATCTAGTACAAAAGTCACAACACACAGGTGAGAAAGATGGATGCCAAAGGCAAGGTGACTTCTGAAGGTCACTGAACTCAGAACAACAGAGACAAGGCTAGCCCTTAAGTTTTCTGAGTTCTGCCCTGGACGCTGTGCTTCTATCCTACTTCCTTAATCCCTGTCACACATGCACTTCTGACTTCCTACTGGATGGAGAAGTGTAATAAAACAAAGTACAGGAGCTTACTAAGACTATTTGTAAAATGTAAAGATACAGGCACTGCTCCTATTTACGCCACATCCTATGCCATTAAGGAAATACAAATTTAAAACAGGATTTAATTGCACAGCTTCCAGAACAGCTAAATCCAGAACACTGCCTCTCATCAAACACTAGCATGGGGCAACTGGCTCTCATTTACTATTGGGACGAGTGGATAATGGGACGGCCGCCTCTTTATGAAGATGAATTGGCAGTTTCTTGCAATGTTAAGCAGAATTTTGCCATAGAATCCAACAATCACACCCCATGATTTCCACCAAGTTGAGTTACAAACTTAGGTCCACACCAGAATGTGAATGTTTATGACAGCATTATTCCTAATTACCCAAACATGGAAGCAATCAATATGTACCTCTATCAATAAATAGACACTGGGATTTAGATACAATAAATTGTTTTACAGTAATAAAACAGAAACAAGCTATCAAGGCAGACAAAGGATATGAAAAAACTTTAAATACATATTACCAAGTAAATGAAGCCAATAAAGAATGCTACATACAGCACAAATCCAAATCTGCAACAGTCTAGACAGATGGGTTCACTACAGAGGCAGTAAACTGATCAGTGGTTACCAAGAGTCTTGGGGAAAGGCTTCATGAAGTCACAGAGGCTTTCCAGGGGTGAGAGCATCCTATGTGCTACTTGAGCAGTAGGTACATAGCATTTTGTATTCTGAAAATATGTAAAACTGCACAACATGAAGTATTAATCCATGCAAACAGTGGAGTTTAATGGTTGGTAGATAATGTATCAATATTGGCTTATCAGTTACCACAGACTTACCGTGCCAATGCAAGATAATAGTGCAGACTATGCTAGAGGAGCAATTATAGGGAAATGCACTATATTTTCTGCTCAATGTTTCTTTAAATTTCAACCTGCTCTTGAAAAATAAGACCTCTTTAAATTAAAGACTGAAAGTAAACAAATGACTGTGTCTAGTATGGAAAGCCATTGGCAGTGCCATATTTGTAACATGCATGAACTTTGTTTAATACCTGAGTCATTGAGGAACAAGGAGACTGGCATGTCTGTTCATCTTGTCCCCGCACCCCATAGTTAGCTGGGAATGTGCACTACAGGCCACACCCATGGTGCTCACCTGTGAAAGTAGTCCTCCCCCACCTGGCTGCTAAAGATAGAAGTTGCAATCTGAACTCATCCCAGGCTTGCTGTCTCCAGCTTATGCTATAGGTGTTCTTTCTAGGGTTCTGTGGGTAACATGCTTGCTGCATAGGCAAGAAGACTAGAGTTAGGATTCCCAGCCCCCATGTAAGCGCTAGGCATCTGCAGTGGCCTGTGAGAAATGACAGAGGCCAAGAAACAGGGAGCCCTGCAGGAAGCTTGCTAGCTTTACCAAGTGAGTTGGAAAGTACTGTGTTCCATCAAGGGTCTCATTTTGTTTCAATATATCAGGGCTAAAAGCAAGCAAAGAAGACACCAATGTCAACCTCTGGCTTCTGCATACATGTGCATCTCACACATACACAAACTGGCAACCACACATTACACCATTACACACACACACACACACACACACACACACACACATACACACACACCCACACACCCCAAACAAATGAGTTAAAGTAAGTAATGTCCCCTTTGCTTCATCACTTGGTAAAGGACATCTTGCCATCACCCTATGGAATTTCTCAGTGGTGGCTTCTATTTTCTAGAAATAATTCTACCCCCCCCCCAGCTGCATCCTTCCCCAGGGATACTGGCCTCTTCTCTCCTGGTGAAACTTTGGTAAATAACCCTGGGGTTGTCCCACATGGAGTCCGGTGAATCTGTGGAGGAGGGTGGTTGTGGCGGGAATTTCCACAGCAGAATTTATTCTGGGATCCAGTGGCTAGGCTGACAGATTGACGACAAATCACAAATCGGATGCAGGCATAGACAGTAAAAGGCTCATCATCTCACTCAAGCCATCTTTATTCACCCTGTATTTTTCCACACATTTCATTCCCCATCATGGCTGACTGCCTAAAGCATTCATGTGAAAATAGCAGATTTTCGCCTATGTGTGTTATTCCCTGTCTCCTCCCCATAATGCAGTTTATTGGAGTCTCAGAAATGACATAAACACTTGGCATATTGAAGCGGAAAAAACAAAGAGGAAAAAGATAAAATATCCACTGATACCATCATGGAGAGAAGAGTTGATCCTGTCATCTTTCAACAACAGTGTACTCAAAAGTGTCATGGCATGTTAGAGAGGCCCTTGATGGTGATGTCATTTTATAGATATGGAAACTGAGTCCCAGAAAAGCCAATTTTCTCAATCTCCATACATGTATTAGGATGTCCTATGGATGTTCTCCCTGGGATTTCTTCCTTATCAAGATACAGAAGCATAGAGAATTCTGAGTGGAGCCTAGGAGTAAAAGATGGGGTACAAGATGGCCACAGTAGCATCTCTCAGAAACAATGTTTCCGTCAAGGTCTTTTGTGTTTCCTCTCTTGGACATCCACAGGGTCTAGTGGGAGTAGAGGAAGGACCCAAAAGATTGCAGGAGAAACAACATAATGTGAGCACCAACTGCTTATACAGCATGGGACAAGAGATTTGACAAAAGACAAGTGCAGTTTCCAGAATCACCATATAAAAGTCTTTCTAATAAGGACTCCAGGGTCCCCAAGCCTGCTACCATATAGAAGAGATGTATTTATAAACCATATTGACTCCTGGCTTATTATAGACTAGGCACAACCTAAGCATCTGAATGTGTGTGATTTTATCAAGTTAACACAATCAAGAGTCACTTAGGAGGCAAATGTCTGCATATATCTTGAGAGAGTCTCTTGATTTGGTTAACTAAAATAGAGGGATCCACCTTAACTGTGTGTGGCACTGTTGCATGGACTAGAGATTTGTTAACTAAAATAGAGGGATCCACCTTAACTGTGTGTGGCACTGTTGCATGGGCTAGAGATTTGCTAACTAAAATAGAGGGATCCTGTGTGTGGCACTGTTGCATGGGCTAGAGATTTGTTAACTAAAATAGAGGGATCCACCTTAACTGTGTGTGGCACTGTTGCATGGGCTAGAGATTTGCTAACTAAAATAGAGGGATCCTGTGTGTGGCACTGTTGCATGGGCTAGAGATTTGCTAACTAAAATAGAGGGATCCTGTGTGTGGCACTGTTGCATGGGCTAGAGATTTGCTAACTAAAATAGAGAGATCCACCTTAACTGTGTGTGGCATTGTAGCACAGGCTGAGGTCTTGGACTGAGTAAAACTGAGAAAGCTAGCCGAGTACTAGTAGCATTCATCTCTCTCTGCTTCCTGACTGCAGCAATCTTCTCTGGACTTGCACAGCTTGAACTACAGTAGGACTGGATTTCATCCCTGAGTCTCATTCCAGAACTAAGAAACAGCACAAGCCTCATTCTCCTCCAACATGTTCAGACCCAAGCACAGCCATAATGCTCCTCCAGTGATGCCACCAGCTAAATACTTTGCAAGGGTTTTCCATACACCAGCTAGTTAGACCTCCAAACACTCCTACAGAATGTCTAGGTTAAAGCTCACTAGCCCACTTTAAAAGATAAGAAGCCTAAGCTTAGCACGTGAGTGCTCCTACATCCCAAGGCTGAGAAGGGGCGAAGCTCGGGCACTTGCTCCTATGGTTTCAGCATGGAGGCCTCACAGCTCTACCAGCCCTTTATCCCCACTGAACATGGAAGATGCTCTCAGAAGAAAGCCCCTCTGTGTGCCCTCACCCCTACTAAGACAAATAGAAGGCCCATTGTTAGATTTGGAAGGATTAAAAGAAGGGTTCCTAACTAAGAATCACTTCCGGTTTTGCTGTATTTCCCAGCTTCCTGCCTGAGTTGGTTTGACGATGTCACAGCTGCCTTCCTTTGCGCTGATGTTGGGGGGTGACAAAAAGGAAGCCTGATAACCTGTTCCCAGATCAACCTTTTGCTCCCCTCTTTCCTTCTTTTTGTTTTTCTCCTTCCAAGATTTACCTCGGTGCTCCTCTGTGTCGCAGGCATTCTCTCCCCAGCCCCCACAACCCTTGCCCATGCTCTCTTATGAATTGTGCACAAGTGTGACATTTAGAGTCAGAGTCCTGGAAGAAATCATGTGGATCTGTCAGAACACTAAATTTAACCAACCCAGAGGGCCCTGAGGAAGTCAGGAAAGAGGAACATGGGTCAGAGAGATTTCCTCCTCGGATTAGGCGCACAAAATACAGGCCCACCTGTGGGCTGCCCTCCTCTCTTGCTCATCAGAATGGGGAACATAACGTCAATCAGCAGCACTCGCCTGATACCATTGTTAAGAGGTGGCCTGGAAAGGCCTTAATCATGTCCTCCATTGTCTGGTCCATCCTAAGGAAGAGCATGGCAGGGTCAAAGCTTCACTTCTCTCTGCAGAAAACTCCGGGCACATTGAAATATGTGTCTGGACATGTGAGTATACACACATTTACACACACTCTCCTGCTTTCTTATTCATATACACCCTGCCCCCAGAGGAGGGTGCTAATCCAATGAGGTGAAGAACTTCTTTCTAACCCTTCCCACAGAACTGCAATAACAAAAATGCTTTGCTCCTCTTGCTCCCCAAATCCCTTCTTGGGCCATCATTCCAGAACTAAGGAACAGCACAAGCCTCATTCTCTTGGGAATGAGTTCTTGGGAAGCCATCCAAAGACCCTGCATTGATAATCAAAGACCAGTGCTGCTTCAAGATAATCCAGGAACATGCATGTTCTATGCGCATTAGAACGATGCCAAATCATCAGCAATTTTCTCATTGCCTCAGTTTCTCATCTGTGTCAAGAGACCTGAAGTTCTGGCAAAGTAACTCTGGCTTTCCCTCTCACCCTTCTTAAACGAGTGCTTGGAAAAGAAGCAGAACCCTTTTAAAATAGAGGTTACCCCTCCCTGTAAGATTTTATAAGGTAAATAAATGATCTCTGAAGATTTCCCTTTCGCACGGAAATGCTTAAGCCCTTATAAAATGTCATACCCTAGGCAATTTTGTTGTTCAATAAGATGCAAAGCAGGAACCAGATGTAATAGAGTGAAACAAATTATTGTCTTAACAGCTGGAACCTGGATGCCTCTTAGGGGGAGAATAGTGTTTGCTGAGGATAATGCCTCATAAGAGACACGCTGTGATGGATGTATTGCTCTATCAGTGTGTCTTGTCCTGCTTGGCTGTATCATGTCCTTTGTAGAGCATCCCAGTATACTCTAGTCTCAGCCCTTTCAGTGTTATGAGGAATGGCTACTGGATAGGTATAAAGAACACCTGGAAGGGGGGCTGGAGAGATGGCTCAGCGGTTAAGAGCACCGTCTGCTCTTCCAGAGGACCCGGGTTCGATTCCCAGCACCCACATGGCAGCTAACAACTGTCTGTAGTTCCAGTTCCAGGCAAACACCAAGGCAAATAAATAAAGTTTTTTTTTAAAAAAAAAAAAAAAAAAAAAAACACCTGGAAGAAAGGCAAGTCATTCCTGCTACAGCCATGGTAGACCAAGTATGACCCACCAGTTGTCTGTCCACGCAAGAACAAGCCCAGCCCAGACACCTGGCTCACACATGACCATTGCAATGGTTTAGATGTGGTTTAAGATTGCCCCCCACAAACATGTGTGTTGCAGTTTAATTTGCCTTGAGTCTTTTGAGACATTGCATTCAGGTACTTCAGGATAGCAGTACAAAGCTAATAAATCATTCAGCTGAACATGTCCAGGTCATTATGCCTGGGGTTCCTGTTTGTGAACGCTATAATATGGAGCAAGACTCCAAAGGTACCAGATTTGACCTAAGTTCCTGCTTTGCTGGGTTTTTCCTCACAAATATGTTTTGGAAGCTAGCAGCACTTACTTGTATACACACACACACTCACACACACACACATGCACGCACGCACGCACGCACGCACACACGGATACACTCACCTCACCTACATTTTCTGGAAGTCTCCCAAACAGAGCAATATTTTTATCATGAAGCTAATAAAACTTAAGCTTTGAAGATCCATGCTACCCTTCCAAAGTTCACTAGTCAATTTTATATGCACATTTCTGTGTTGTTTTCCTTTAGAAATCACACTGTCTTCAGGCCCCACAAAGTTTGGATCCACCCCTACTCTAACAGTGCCAATCAACCATCCGGCTCTCAAGCAAATAGCACTTACTTTAACCATACGGGTCTGTGCTCAGGAGCACCCCATCCCATCCAGCCATCTGCCAACACCTGGAGTCACCCTCCTTTCTTGCTCACAGTTTGAAAAATCCAACTCTATGGGTAAGCAGAAACAAATGGAATCCTAGAACACTGTCAGTAGGGAAACCCAAAACCCTGGTGACAATTCCTTCCTCTCTGCCTGCGCTCCCATTCTCTCTTTGTCTTTTAACACTTAGTACAATACATCACTTTACTCACAAAGCTCCAAGCGCATCTGCTATGTAACCGATACCCAAATCCTAGAACAGCCAGGCCTGAGACACATCTCCCAGGCAGCTCTCCAACCAGTTCAGAGGTCTTGAAGCAATACTTGTCTTTCTCTGGCCCTATCTCATTTTGCCAATCACATTTTCCCCATTTTCTTTCCAAACATGCCGCCAGCATGATCCATCCCCTGTGCATTCTGTGACCACACAGACACACGACTGTATCACATCTCCCTCAGTTGGTTTCTCTAATTTCACTTTCACTCACCCTTTAATTTATCCTTCATGCTGAGCCAGAGTGCTTGGACTGAAATAAAAACATTATCTTGATCATCCTGTGAACAAACCTCTTCAGTGGTTCCCCCCAATCACAGAGTGCTAACACCTACATTTATCACCAGAGGCCTCCTGTGGACCACAGCATGACTGACATGATGGCCATGAGCATCACCTCTATTCTACTCTACCCTAATATTCTCATATGCCCGGGGGCATCTGGCCTCCAAGATCACTGTCGTCTCAGTATCTCTTCTTCATAAGGTACCCTATTCTCCTTCTCTACTCACTAATCATCTAGAAAACTCACATCCATCCTTCAAGACATCACTCAAGTGAGGTCTCTAGTGATGCCCATCCATACTTCCATTGTAGATAGGTAGTTCCAAGTAACTATCTTTAAGCTATGACATCACCTGCCATGAGTGCATTGTTTTTTGAAGATGTCACTAAGAGATGCCTGTATAACTTTAAGATTAACTTGGACCCCAGTGCATAGTCACTAGAAACACTAGAAGTCATGTTCAGAGTCCTGTGATCTACAAAGATGAGCTCCCCTGGCTCACAAGTAACTCTGTATTACTGTCTTGATTGCCCTTAGCTAGTTTTGATTATGCATATTAATTAACAAAAAAACCTGGTAAGTGTTGTAGACTATTCTTTTTATATATATTAGATGGAATGAGAGGCTGTTCTGGAAGTAGGACCCAGGACCTATTAGACAAATGCTGTACTATTAAGTTATACAGCCAGCTGTTGTAGATTATTCTTTACAGAATCCTTAGGTCCTTATGCCAGTCACACCTGGACATTTCTATGACATCATTTTCACCTCAAGAAAGCCATAGATCGGCACCTCTCATTGGCTCCTCTTCACATCCTTCCTTCTGTTTCCCCTGTCTTCTTCTATCCCCTCTGCCTACATCCCTTTCCTACCAGCTTCCTTCCCCTTAATTACACTGAACCTTATGGGTATGACAGTGAACGGTCATAATAACAAGACAAAACCCAAAGTAACAATACCTTGACCCACCACCTTCAGACTTTCACCCTGTGCTTGAACTGTCTTCCCATGACCCAAGGTACCAGAGGGTGAAAGGCAAGCTGAGCTACAGAATAATGTGCATTTATTAATGCAAACAACATCCCTTGCCTGCCTTCCATGGATCCTGTGCTAAGCATGGGAGACAGAGAGACCATGACGTTATTCTACTGTCAGAATGCAGAGTCTATGGAGGCACAGATGTTCAGGAAGAGATCATGTTTTCTTTTTACAGCCATCACTGTGATGAGAAGTGATGGAGGAAGTGATAGAGAAGGGATGAGGATCATGGTGTGATTTGTCTTGTTATTCTGACCCTACTGCAGCAGGGTTTGACTGCCAAGGCCAGGAGGAGGAGTGGTTCTGTGTAATGAAGGAAAAGAGTCTGGTGAGAAAGTGGTCCAGGCACAGGGGATGGAGCTGACAAGCCCTGTTCTTCCGACTTCGTGGACCATGTTCCTCCCACTGGCCATCCTCAGCCATCCTGAGTGGTGGTTCTGCATATTTCTGTGGGAAGTAAATGTTATTTTCTGGCACATCCAGATTTCATATCTTCTGGTCAGTAAAAAGCAAAGAAAGTGGACAAAGTGCCTTCCTGCTTACACTGGGCATAAAAGGATAATGCTGCCCAAAGAAAGAGAAGGCGGAAGAGGGGCAAAACTAACTCCCTTGTTTAATCAAGTCTAAACACAGATTATATGAAGTTGAAAAACAGTTACCTTGTTCTTCCACCAACCTCCTTCTCCGTCTAGGGCTATAAAACCTTGTGCGATTTTATCTTTTCATAAACTTTTATTGAATCTGATGTTCAAGGGGCCATGGAGGATCATCCAATTAAACTCCTCCCTCTAATCCCACTTTTAAACCCCAGCACTAAATGGATGGGAGATTAAACGACAATAAATATGACAAATGAGAGTTGATCTGTGGGCTGATAAAGAAAATGGAGTCAGGTAGGGATTTGCCAGGGAGAACCAAGGTCTGATGCTGGACAGCATGGGCTGATGAGGACCTTTGTTGTGGTAACAAATTCAAACTTCTGAAGTACTAAAACTGGCATGCTCAGGACAGAGTTCTACCCAACAGCGCTGTGACTTAAGATAAGCTGCTCACCCAGAGCAAAGCAGTGCAGGGGTGAGGGGGAGGAGAGAGGGGGATGGACTTGGTACAGATTCACAAGAGATGAAACATCAGCGCTACTATTACTATCTAGGAAGCTATACAGGGACTGCCACTGTGCCCTACAAATTGTCAAAGGACAGCTGTATTTACACTCACTGTTCATGGAGCCCTTGTCATCTTCCAGGGCCTCCCCTACGTGTTGTGCTTTGCTTTTCCTATGGATACAACCCATGTAGGAAGGGGGTGCTACCCGCTTGTCTATAACAGCAAACCAGAGTTCAGAACAAGCCAAGAATTTTCCCACAGCCCTTAATTAAGTAGCAGAGCTGATGTGAATGGACCTTGTCTTTCTCCAAAAATAGTCTCTGCCTCCTGGAGTTGTGTTAAGGATTTAATGAGAAACAGAGGCACTGCAGATGTTACAGTAGGTACCCAAGAAGTTCATTTTCTCTCCTCCCTGAGATCCACATTCTGCATTCTAAGCATCTGAAATGGAGCTGTACATTGTCTACCATCACTACCACCCCCAATGCAATCTTAAAGTAGAAGGGGCCTGATCATTGATATCAATTCACTTAATCATATTTTAGATCTCCATGAATGCATTCTTTGCCAGACTCTTTCATAAATATGTATCAAACTAATCCTCATATCAGCCATAAGAAAAAGGAATTATTTCCTCATTTTAATTAATGCATAAACAGAAGCTTACAGAATCCAAATGATTCTCCAAGATTCACAATGCCTGTGACTGACTGGGATGAATTCCAGACTTAAGAGTGCCTCCAGGTCAAGGTCTGTGGTCTTTCCAGTACTACCTTACCCACATTAGTGGGCAGGACAAAAGGTGATTAGATGGAAACAAGACCATATGGAAAATGAAGGTTGTGAGGCCTGTGCCACGTATGATGCACTGCTGTCACCATTTCTCTGAAGATGACATTGTCAAAGAAAGATGGGTGTCAAGACAACCTTGGTGACTCTGGGCTCTCACAGTGAATGGATGACAGGAGAAACTGTACAAAGAAACAAGAGAGCCAGTGAACTCTCGTTTAATTGCATTGTGTGTGTTTCAAGCAGGAAAATCTTATGCATGAAAAGGTCTGGGTGAGGGACTGGGGAGATGGATCAGTTGGAAAAGTCCTTACCACGCAAGCAGAAGGACCTGAGTACAATTCCCAGAACCCACATTTCTAAAAGCTGAATATAGTGGCATGCACTTGTGATTCCTTTACCGACAGGTAAAGACAGGAGGATCCTCCAGTCTTCATGGCCATTCAGCCTAGCTGAATGAAAGGTGTCTCAGAAAAACAAACTAAGCAGTGTTCTGGGGAACAGTATCCAACACTGATGTCAGGCTTCTGTATATGTGCATCTGTACAGACATCAACACACACATGAGCATTGCACACAAATGTTCTCTCTCTGTCTCTCTCTGTCTCTCTCTCTCTCTCTCT
This sequence comes from Sigmodon hispidus, assembly GCA_004025045.1. Classification (NCBI taxonomy): domain Eukaryota; kingdom Metazoa; phylum Chordata; class Mammalia; order Rodentia; family Cricetidae; genus Sigmodon; species Sigmodon hispidus. The sequence goes on from PVIH01000196.1 coordinate 362,760, forward strand.
CTCTCTCTCTCTCTCACACACACACACACACACACACACACACAAAGACAGGGTGAAATCAGGAGAACATGGATTATCAAGATAAGAAGTAGCAAGAGTCCAAGTTCAAAGGCCCTTATCACATATCACTTATATTATCACAAAGCCTCACATTGTTCCCTTCTTCTCAGAACATTGTCTCTGCCAACAAACCACAGAATGCATGCTCTTGTAAACATGCAAATATGTCAAGTCTGGCCCAGTGTACAAAGAAGGTAGGTAGATAAGTGTAGCCATGAACTGCACAGAGAACAACCCTAGCTGCCTATGGTCCTCCATCAACTCACTCTAAGACCTAGCCCCACACCACTTACTGACCCACAGGAGCATTTGCTACTGAGAGGATGAACAGGATGAAGGGCAACAGTTTCTCATGACTGTCTGCCTGTTCAGTATAGAGACACTTGGGCCTTCCTTTTATTCTCTGTGGACAGAAACAAAATGGTGGCTTGGTGTTTACTGGATGTCTACCACGGAACATCCACCACCAACTCCAGGAGATATAATTTTTTTTTCTCAGAAAGCTGAGGTTCTAATCTTGGTGCTAACATTTAGTGAGGGACACTGGAAGAAACTGCCAGCTTGCTACGCACCATAGTTTGCTAGTGGAGAAGATTCTACTTATGGGTAACAACTCAGTCAGTGCCCAGGCAAGAATGTATTGTGGCTTCCATGGCCAGTCCCTACAGTCTTCCCAGCTCATCTGGCTGCCTAGCTTCTCAGAAAGGAAAAGAAATAAATTTCTTCACACAGCCACTGGACACCAAGTTCTTCTCGACGCAGAGTCTCATCTTATGTTGCAGGCACACCGTTCTCTGAATTAACCTCATTTTAACATGAAAAAGTAACCAGGAGTAACTCACAGACATGTGGGTGGCTGGTTTGGTTTCAATTACCTGACTCCAAAGACATAAATGTCCTTTAGTACCTCAGTGGAGCTCAGTCTTAGCTGGTCAGGAGACTAACAGTAAGAAACCAAAACAGACACAGCATTGGCTGAAAATTCATTTCTCTTGCCCTTAATTAAGTGCTACTGATCTCTGAAGATTTGGGTCCCTCTCTGTTGGTCTTTGCTTTCCTCTAAGGAAGGAGCCCTTGATAGACTGGCTGTCATCCACCTTAGAATAGGATCATCCTTTGTCCCTAGCCTGAGCACTACCCAGCTGAGGGTTCTGACTCTTTATACAAGTAAATATTCATTTTATCACATTTAATTAACACAGAGAGACTAAAGTGTCTCAGCATGGCACCCAGCTTGCAGGCTCCTGTGCCTCCTTTGGATTCAATCACAGCACTGTCTTCCACAATTAGCTTCTTTTCCCCTGATCTGAAAAGTCTGTGTCCATAAATATCAACCAATTTTATTGATATTTGTAATTAAAACCACCCAACGGGTCACGCTCGGTTGAGCAACTTTGCAACACATACATCCATAATGGGAACATGAGCATATTTGTATGTGACATTTGATAGATAATAATCCAGGGCATTTCTCATTTTCAGAACATCCTGTGGGTACCAGCTAATTAATCCTAGCATGTATTTGGAGACGAAGGGTGTACTTCAGGCATGCCCCTTTGATTGTCTTTGTTCCTGAAGTTTTAAGGAAGCCAAGGACCAAGAAAGAAAGTGGCTGGGATGATGAGATGGCTCAGTGGTTAAGATCACTTTTGCTCTCTCAGAGGACCTGGGTTCAATTCCCAGCACCCACACAGTGGCTCAAAACAATCTGTAGCCCCAGGTCCAAGAAATCCAATGCCTTTTTCTGGCTTCCATGATGGTACATATACATACATGAAAGTAAAACACTCATAATAATAAAATAAGTAAGTCCTTGAAAAAAAAAAGTAGACAACGGGCTGAAAACCCATGGAAGTACATGATTCCTAAGGGTAACCTTGTCACTTTCTCATGTTTCTTCTGTTTCTCTCTGCTTCAATGGTAAATAAATGCCATTAAAAAGGAGCACTAGCCAGGCAAGTTGTTCACACCTGGTACGACACACAGAAGGTCAAGACATTACTGGGAATTGGAGGGCAGCCTGGCCTACCTAATGAGTTCCAGGTCAACATGGACAACAGAGTAGGAGAGTGTCTCAATAGGAAATTGTGCTCTGGGCCTCCCCACAAGATCCAAGGAATCATCTAGAGTTTTTGCTGATGATACAATGGATTCTTACAGGCAAAAAACATGATGTGGGCAAAGGAATAAAGTCTACTTCATTCCTTAATTCATGTCCCATAGAGAAGAAGTGATGGATGCCATGATTCCACTTCCCTGTTGGTCCAGTGACAGTGTAATGGTTGGTCATAGTTGTCCATTTACCTGGATTTAGAGATGCTTAGGAATAAGACATACCTGTGTGTCTGTGAGGGTGTTTCCAGAGAGGATTGGTGTGTTGGGGCAGGGGCACTGACTGAAGGGAAAACATGCCCCTGGATGGAAACAGCACTTTTCACCAGGCAGATGCCCTGACAGGAAGAAGAGAAATCAAAGGGTGATATCATGTAAGCCTTCAAGATGCCATTTTGTCCCTGCAAGCTCATCTGTTGTTGCTGACATCAGACTCCAGCCTCCAGGCCCTTCAATGTGGGCTCAATGCCAGCAACTCACTATCCAGGGAATTTTTCAGGTTTTCAGTGCTGGATTGGGGTGCTAAAACATCAGACTTCCTAGATGCAGAACCGAACCTCTGCTTCTTTAAGATGTAGATGGCCAGTGTTGGAGTAACTAGTTTCTGCCCTGAAAACCAAGTCCCCTGTGGAGGGGGGGCACTTTTATAAAACATATGCATACATTCTATTTGTTCTATTTTTCTAAAGAACTCAGCCTATCTTTGGTATCTACATCCACATGTTGTTTGGGTTCCCTGGACATTGTTCATATGTTTACCCATGAGTCACATAGAGAGCCAGAGCAGATTGTTGTTCAGAGCTCATTGGTAGAGAAGAGATGGTCATCACAATTGGGCCCAGCATACGTTCAGGTTATCATATCTACCCATGTCACATTTCCTCCTTTCAAATCTCATAGCTTCAATATGCTCAGTGAGATTTAAGACCTTTCTCCCCAAATCCTATGACAGCGTTCTTAGCAGAAACAATCAGCCTGAAAGTGAGTTAAAAAAGAAGCTGTTTTTATCCCAGAGGGTAGCCTTTAAGTGTCTGGGCAGCAGGCTTATCTCCCTCATGACCTAAAGTAATCTCATCATTGACAAACCCCTTAAGGATAGAAGGGAATTCCAGATGAGGAACAGGCAGGAGAAAAAGGCAAAGAGAGGTAATTCAGAAGCAGATGAAAATGTACTGCTGGGAGGGCATTTTTACAGTGTGAACACTCACGCCCCACCTGCTCCCAAAAATGATTTAAGACTATTATTGTAATAGGCACATACCCAATAAAGCCATTAAAACAGAAACAAGGAATATAAATGTCTGCAGAGGGTGACATTGAAGAAGTCATGATTCCCATTATCCTAAGAGCTCAAGTGGGAACCGCGTTTAGAGAGAGTGTAGGGAGATTCATTGATCACTAGGACAACTAACTCAATTATTCAGGGACCAACAATCCAATTTATGTTTAATCTGGGCCCCTGGCATCATGTCTCTCTCTCCTCTGCTGCCTAACTAGGGATAATGTTTACTGTCCAATACAGCCATCCAAACATACCCATGAAAGGGATGGAACCAGTGGCTCTCTTGCAGCTGAACATGAGTTTATCTATCACTCAGGATGACTTTCTGCCAAGTCCAGGAACTCATTACAGAGTTGCTAAGGCAGAGTTGTGTAGCATTATCTTGGACACTCATAAGACAGGGCATATATCACCTGATGGAAAATTTCTTTAAACATTTGAGTCATTATAAACATCTTTGTCATATAACGACAAACATCTACCCTCTTTGAGAAATCAAGCAGTGGTTGCAAGCATGGTTCAACTTCAAAACTACCTGGAATCCTCTGGAAAAGATACTGTGGCAGAAGTATAAAGTACTATACCACAGGAAAAGAGTTTGGATAAAACCTAAGCATATATGAAGGTAGTATTATACTCTCAGATGGGGCAGAGGACCAGTTTAAAATCATTCTCAGAGACAACCTTCTTAGCATCCCCAAACTGCAACCCCCCCCCCCAGAAGTCCATCAACTGGAACAGAACACCTGAGGCCGGATGATGTATATTAAAGAGAGATTGATTTGATTTGTGCTTCTGGTGGCTGGTAACATCATGGTGCCCATGTGTGGCTAGGTCATAATAAGATGGAGATATAGAAAGTTAGATAGTCATATGTACAAGGAACAGAACACATGAGTGACCTCACTTTATAGCAAATTGATCTCAAGAGATCTACTCTGTCCCACGACAACTACATTAATCCTTTTGGAAAGGTCATGGTGCCTCTATGAACTAATAGCCTTCCATTAGGCCCTGACTCTTAAAGGCTCCACCACATCTCAATTCTATTACTATGGCTCTATGTGCAGTACTAGAACCTTGTAAATGGTAAAGCCTAATAGAAATAAGATAAATCAGTGGGACCATGCCCTTCTGAGGAATAATGAGATCAAAGCTTTTCCATTCCATCCTCTTCTATGTATGTTCCAGACTACCCGATGCTGAACAGCTTTTCCTTGTCACATGCTTACTCTGTGACACACCATCTTGACACACCTGGGCTGAGAGATGGTAGCTTGAAAGTTCTGGAGTCAGGAGCCAAAACCAAGTATTCCCAATTTTAAGTTGATTTTTCTCAGGCACTCTGTCACAGCAATAAAAAGATGACACACAGTCTATCAAGTTCAAAACCTGATACAATTAAGCCAAATGTTTGGAAATTAAACACTGATGTGCAAGTTGGGTCTGTTGCTTACACGTGTGGCGTGACTGTGGGTGTGAGGGCAGACTGGAATCACTGGGCTCTGCTCCTGTACAGCTCTGATAAGTCTCTGAGCTGACCTTTCTGTCTGGGCCACTTAACTGCATGTGCTTTATTTTTCACGGTTTAAAATGGATTTGAACTACAAGTTGGTTTTGAGGCTTTCCTGCAAATCTGGAACTACTCTAAAACTAAATGTTTACTTTTTTTTTAACAAAAGAGTAAATGCTAGGTTTGTTGAAGCAGAGTTTATGCAACTGGGTCCCAGGGATCCTTTTTTTTTTTCCTAATGCTCAGAGGTAATTTGGTTGTATGTCTTTGTGGGAAGGCCATAGGGAAATTCTTCACCAAGGCTGACCATCACAGAATATTCTCCTATGCTTTGAAATATCTAACTTCCTGTTATAATTACCAAATGAGTCCCCTATTTCAATAGATAAGGACTCACTTAGCGCTGCTGTTTCTGAGCCCAGGCTCCTTCTGGCCCTGCTCAGCATCCTTCTATACAAGTCACAGCAAGCTCAGAGTGTAATTGCTTAAGATAGCTAGAGAAGGGTCGAGAAGGAAAAGCCCTATAAGCTACTGAGGAATAGTTGAGAATCCTGAATGAAATGAGTATCAAAAACGCCATTTGTCCTCACTTCCCTGCATTTCAGTTAACAACAGACAATGCTGATAAAGGGTACAGCCTTTAGCTGATCCATGGGATAGGTAGACATATAGATGTGCTCACGCTTCCTGGTGTCTCCGTGGTGGCTGGAAGAAAAAGTGATACTCACCCCCCCACACCCTTAGGATCATGTATTTGAACACTATGTCCCCAGCTGGTGAAACTGTTTGGGGAGTCATGGACCTTTTAGCTAGTGCAGCCTTAGTGGAGGAAGTATATCATTAGAGATAGGTCCTGAGAGTTTATAGCATCACATCATTTCCAGTTTGCTGTGTCTGCTTCTTGAATATAGGTGAAGGTGTGATCTCAGCTTCCTGCTCCTATCACCATGCCTGCTGATTGCTGCTATACCTTCCCCCTTCTGTGATGGGCTCTTAACTTGCTGGAACCATAAGCCAAAATAAATGTTTTGTCTATAAATTGTTTTTGGTGTTTAATCACAGCAAACAATGATTGGATGTAAGCAATATAATCCAATGATGGAAGTAACCAATATATTCTCCATCCTGGAATGAAGTTCTCTTTCCTGCTCAGTGAACTGACTGACTCCAAACCCTTCCACACGTGAGCTTCTGCCAGACATGACCTACAACCACAGCAAAACCACAAGCAGGTTCCAAGAATTCCTTTGCTTCTCCTTTTCTCTTTAGAACTCTGAGGTTCAGGAGACTGGGAGGCAACATTTATCAACCAAAAAAGATGGAGGATTGAACCAGAAATGGAGATGATAGGTCTATATCCTAAGCCTAGTTGAACAGAGGACACATCCCAGCATAGCCAACAAAAGGAAAAATATCCAGTAAACAATTACCTGTCTCGTGATTCCCTCTGCTCCACGGGCTCCATTTCCTCAGGATCCTCACACTGTTCAGTGCTCAATTTGTGCAACCATATATGACAACTTAATAGGTCAAGTAGAATTTCTTATACCCATTTTTAGAGGAAGAAACTGAGGCCCACAGAAACTTTAAGATTCTATTTTGGCTACAATGCCAGCTGATCCAGTAGTCTCTGGCAGCAAACCCGTCCTTATAGCAAGAAAACAAAAGCCAAAAATCCCTGAAGGCATACTGTGCAATGGGTAGATACTTGCTGTCTCCATATAGAAGGAAACCAGGTAACATAAAGTCATTTTAATGATAACATAACATTCAGTCATTACAGTGGCCTCCATGCCTGGCTAGAGGTGAATTGGGTTTTGATTTGAAGAAAAAAGTCTAGAGACCACATACACAAGAAAACAAGGCTCCACCTGCATGAAATATACCCAGTGAAAACAGAGCAAGGCATAATTAAGCCTCATTGTGTAAGCCCTGCCTTGCCTTTTAGTGAGAGGAAAGCCAAGGTTTCTCTTTCCCAAGATCCATACTGCCTGCATATCCCCACCTGAAGGTCACCCTCATTAACACTGCCAAAAGCAGCTCTTGTTCCAAAACCAATGGGAACTTTAACTGCTTCCAGGCACAGGAGACCTCTGGGTGTGCATATGAGGCTGTGTGTCTGCTTGTCTGAGTGCATACATCTGGTGCATACTGTTGCGGGATGCACATCCCTTGTAACTGGGAGCATTTTGTTCTCTCCTAGTGCTTAATGTTCTTCCACAGTCAAAACTAATAGAATCAGGTTGTGATTCAGATGATGTCACATTGGTGACTCACATCTTGCTAGATGGATAGATTCCCCCCTCCCCTTTGCATCCTTTTCAAGGTAACCTTGACTTGTCACACAGCCAACCAAGAATGCCAGGAAGCAGATTTTTTTCCCCTGGAGACATTGACTTGGCCATGACAGTTAACAATGGTGGCTGTGGAGAAGAGATAAATAGAGGACAGGAACCAAAGGCTGGGACTGGGGGGTGAGCAGAGTTACCCCCTACCTATCTCTCCCTTAGGGCTGGGGACACCCAACTGGCTATGTCAATGTGGACTGCATGACTCTGTTCCCTGGCAGTGACCTTTCTCAGCAACCTTGTTATTAAACACCCTCTCCTCTCAGAAGCACGCAGGTCCTGAGGGGGGAATAAATAGTCAGCACAGCTGGAAAACACTGCGACAACAGAGCAGGGTTGCAATTATGCCATCATTTCCGCCACTAGAATTTCTTTAAGGAAATTTTTCATTGGGAAAAATAAAAAGCAGAGAGGGTGACTCACTCTCTTTTAAGATGCCACCAGCCCTGGAGTGCTCACATCCAGGGGTCAGGCTGACATGACTAGATATGTTCCAAACCTTGGGTCCAATGGCGTGTAGTCTTTGCATTTGCCCATCTTTGTCCTAGATCCTTCATCTCTCTGCCTGGGGTTTTTGGAGAGATTTCCTCCTAAAGATCTTCAACTGCAGCTGTGGGGCCAGGTGACATCAGGTAATCTAGATGGTTGCAAGCAAGCTGCTCCAGGATTGTACTTTTTTATAGTCTTGTATTAGTTAATTATCTTGTCTCCACAGCAAAAATAATGGACTAAAGCAACCGAGGGAGGGTTTGTTTTAACTCACAGTTTAAGGGGACAGTCCATGTGACAGGGGAAGCCATGGTGGCAGAAACTTCAGGTAGCTGGTTACATGTCAAATTGTCATGCCAGGAAGCAGAGAGCAAGATGAATGCTGGTGCTAGCCTTCTCCTTTTTATGTGTTCAGGATCCAGCCAAAGGGATGCTGCCACCCACAGTCAGAGTTGATTTCCTCACTGCAACCAATTCTTCACAGGCATGTTCAATGGCTAGTTTTCCTTGCTGACTTTAAATCAGATTAACTATTGCATGTCACATTCTATCTGGTAACTCAGCTTGGGGGGTAAACACTGAAGACTTGAGTCCTGTTCCCTAAAATCTTACAAGGGTAGGCGAGAACTGACCCATGCAAGTGGTCCTCTGACCTCTCTGTGCATCCCAAAGAATGTGTACATGGATGCTTACACATACTAAATAAACAAATAAGGAAAGTTTCATTTTTAAGGTTTTATTTGGGTTTTCAGGAAGTATTATTTATCCATGTTACTGTGGGCAGGTTACTTCACCACCTGTTAAGCAGGAGACAGGGACTGCAACTTCCAGAACTGAGATGCCTCTCACTTGCCAGAACCAACCTCCTCTCTTGCCAGATGATGAGTCGGAGAGGTAAAATAGAGACATAGCAGTAACCGAAATCATCAGGGTTAGTCATGGGCTCCCAAAGCCACCGTTGATCAAGACTCTAAACTTTTCCTCATCTGCTTAGGAGAAAAAAATAACACAGGTAGATCATCCCTCCTCTGAAAGTCAGAAATGCAATATGCTCCAAATACAGAAGCTTGTTGAGTGTTAACATGAAAATATAAACTGAAGAAATGATGGGTGGAGGCACATACACCTCACCTCATGCATAAAATCATGATAAATATTGCATAAATGACCTTTATGTATATGTATATGTATATGTCATATGTAGAAGGGATATGTGGAATGTGGAAGAATTTCATGTTTAAACTTGTATTTCATTCCCAAGATATCTCATTATGTAGATGCAAGTCTTTCAAAACAAGAAAAAATATTAACTATGAAGCATTTCTGGTTGTAAGCATTTTGGATGGGGAGTAAACTTGGACTTAGGACTTTCATTTAAACAGCTTCCTGTGGCAACTCCAGAAAATGCCAGCCTCATTTTTCCTTCAGAGTGGAAAATGTATGGCAAAATGAGCTCCAGGTGGTAGGGATAAGAAGACAAGACCAGAAACATGTTAGGATCATATAAAACCCCCAACTGAATCAGGAAGTCTATGGACTTCTGTGCCCAGAGTCCCGGTTCTGTAGTCTCCCACTTGTGGAGGAATCCCACCCATCAGCCCCTGCTCTGTGCCAATAGGATCATCCATAGGTGGTCTTCCCCAGGCCCAGGAAGTCATTTCTGCCAAGCTCATCACTGCCCTCTCCCAACCTGAGTCACTATCTCCTTGTTGCTCAAGATATACTTCCCAAATCTCCTACCTGTCTCTGTCAGCCATCTGTTGCAATACCTGAAGACCTCAGCCTGAATAACTAAAGAAGATCAATGTTGACCAAGATGGCAGTTCTAGGGCCTAGGGCGTTCAAAGATGGAAGGTCACAGCTGATAAAGCCCTTCTTGCTGTACCAAAGAGGTACAGGGTGAGAAGGGTACTTCTAAGAGATACAGCCCAACCAGCTTTAACAATAGACTTCCTCTGAAGATAGCCCACTAAGACATTAATCTATCAGCCTACAAATGGATTAGCCCACTCTTAAGAAGAGGGCAGAATTTTCCTGATGAAAACACCATTAAAAGCTCCACCTGTCTGGCCTCTCCGTGAACCTCTCACAATGATTAAATTTCTACATGGACTCAGTAGGGACATTCAAAGCACAGCACTATGCTTTTTAATTGTCCCATCTCAACTGTCATACTACACAAAGCCTTCCTTAGCTCCTCAGTTGGAATTGCTGTACATTTTTTCCATGCATTTCTAACCCTCTGTGACTCAGTCTTGACATGGTGAATGGCTACTCATCTATGATGGCATTCTTTAATGAAAGCCCCTTCCCAGGCCTAGCCCTTTCTAGTGCAGAATCCTGAATCTAATTACCATGTCAGGTTCCCATTGAAAATATATCTTCAATTATACCACAGTTTTATGGATGGCAAATAGATTGCTCAAAAGTGAATGCATGCACACTGTGAGAGAATATTAAATGTATAGACAATGCCCAATGTCCAGGGCACACTGAGGATCATGCACATACCCTGTTATCAGTCTGCACTATGACCTCCATAAGTGGCAGGGAGCCCAATGGCAAGTGATGACAAAGTTTTGTCTGCTTAGGTTCTAGTTTGCTCATGCAAAGGGTCATGAGTCCTCTTTCTTTTCAGGACCTTCAAGGATCCAAGTTCTGACCCAATAGGTTAGTGCTGCCCTTTGTGCTTGCCAAAGGTTCTTCATCAAAGTGCTGAATCATTATCATCTGAGCTCTTCCCCATTGCTGGCTTGCTTGCTTTATGTTACTGGGGCAAGCCATTTGGTGTTGGAGCCCCATCTCTATGGAGAGAGGTCTGTCTGAGCTTGGGGAAGATAGCCTCCTTCTTTGTCCATGTCAGCAAGATGGAGGCATTTTTAGCTTGGTGTTTGGAAGGAACTCTCCCTCTGTCAGATTTCAGGCTAAAATAGATGATTCTCATTTTGTACAATATAAATATTTCCCATGTGACACATGAAGACACAAGAAATGCATAGCCCATTGTGTCTCACTGCCAGGCAAACATAAAACCAGTTGTCATAACCCCAATAAACTAATAATGACTATCCTTTTTACATTTTGAGACAGAGTTTGTTGTAACCCAGACTGACCTCTAATCCCTGTGTGGCTGAAGCTATCCTTGAACTCCTGATATTCTTCCCATCACCTCCTCCCAAGTGCTACATTTACAAGTTTGCATGATCACTCTTGGTTTATATAGTAGTAGATGTCAAACTCAGAGTACAATAAAAACTAGGCAAGCATTCCACCAAACAAGACATATCCCTAGACCCTCCTTTCCTAATTGAAAAGCAACTGTACAGCCATTATATCTGAATATTTTAATTGCTATCCTGTATACTATCACAGCATCAATGTCTCATTTTATGGTAGAGAAGACCAAGGTTCAAGGAAGTAGATCTATATGGCCTGCATATCATCAGATGCTCGGTTGTAGAATTAGAACATGAATTTACATCTTTCTGTCTTCAAACCCTTCATACCACACAGTCCTCTTTTGGTAGCTCCCTGAGTCTCTCTTTCCTCTAAATTATAAAGCCTCCAAGTAGCACTCATATCTTATGTGCTTCCTCCACTCTCCCTCATAACACAATAGGCCTGTAGCCCTCTAATCTACCCGCTATTCCTCCGCCATTTACAGGATCCTGATAAGGAATTCGCATCTGTCAGCCACTGCAAAACTTACAGGTTAGTCATCAAGGCCTCCAGTTATTGAGCTAATCAATGAGTCTATCACCAAATCCTATCTATAGTGACATAGTAACAAAGATGCTTTCATTTCCATAGGGAAGTCTTGCCAACAAGTCTCAATGCTAAAGAAAGGGCTGGCAGGTATGGAGAGTTAATCTAGAAGAGCTACTTGGGTATTTTTAGAAGTTTTCAAGGTATCTTTTTAATTTTTAAATTATCTTTTCACCCACCCCTACTTTCTCTATCACTGTCCAGTGGGTGTCTAACACATGAACTTTAGGTGTTTCCTGCTGTGGCTCCCTAACATTCCTTGTTCCTGACCAGATCTTGGGGTGCTAGTTCCACTAAGTTTCATACTTTAAAATCCAGAAAGATTCTTGGGAACCAGACTCCAAAAGAGCTCCCACCAAGTAAACATTCCCTCCAAGGGCAAAACGGGCAGGCCTTGTACCTCCCCCTTCTCCACAGTCCCTGCCAAAGGCCTGTCTTCTGATTACAGGAAGGGCTTGCTTCCTTCTGTTTTCTAAGCAGAGCCTATGCTGCCCCTAATAACAGGGCTGTTAAAATCAGCAGTTCCATTTTCTATAGCCAGAACCACACCAACTCACATCAGCAGGTCAACCGCAGAGCCACATTTAGCAAGGGCAGGTAAGATTTAAGGAGAGAAATGTTGCAGAATGGGAAGTGGGCAGGCAGACAGCCACAAACTTGACTTGAAAATGTTGTCCAAAAGCAACGCTTATTATCAGCATAAAGCTCCTTTATAACAATAGCTATATTAACATTAAAGCTGGTCATTGCCGCCCCCTGTAAAGAGTCTGTCCTTTCCTGGATTTACAGTTTATGAACACTATGACCCACCCCATCACACTTCATCTTGAAATACAAACATCATGCTTGTTTTCAGAGAAATATTTAAAGAATATGCTAGCATTTAGAGTAATAGCCTTGGTTTTAATGCAAGCCCACTCTGCTAGGCCACAATGATTATGAAAACCTGCATTGATGATCACCTGGAGAAACTTAGTGACAATTGCATGGGCTGTAACAAAGAGATGCAGCTTGGCAGAGATTATTGTAGACATCTACAACTGGTCAAAATATGGAAAGCAACTGACCATAAGGTGTTCAGCCCCAGTGGATAGATATATTTACAACATGCCCCCTGAACATAAGACTAGAGGGGCATATTGTAGGAATCCGAGAGACAGGTTGTCTTCTATATATATCATGGAAACTGCACCCATGAAACCTCAACAATATAATGATAGTCCTCCCTCCAAAAAAGTGTGCCCATTGACAGCATCAGTTGACATAGCAATGCATATAAGGAAACTCACAAGGCCCTACCCCTCAGTGAGGAGCTATAGGCAATTAGGGTTACTAAGAAGAGAATTCATCTTCTCTAGAGACTAGCCCACTGATAGGTTATCCAAGCAAGCATTCATCTCTAAACACATAAACATAGAAGCAACACAAAATGTATTTATATATATATATATATATATATACACATGTTTACACACACACATATACACATATATGTGTGTGTGTATATATACATATATATATATATAGTCATGAATTTGAGACGGAATGGGGGAAGTTGAAGAGAGGAGCAAAAACTACATAAATACAATGCTCAAATATGAAATTCTCAAAAACAATTTTGAGAGAGAGAGAGAGAGAGAGAGAGAGAGAGAGAGAGAGAGAGAGAGAGATGCATCTTGGGCCTGTCCTTTTGAATGTGTCACTGATATTCCAGTAGTATCTTGGATGCACTGGCAGCAGGCAGGTGACTGAGTAGTGTTGACAGACATGTGTCCTTCTCTGCTAGTGACAGCTCCTCATTATCTAATAAGGTGAAGTTGTAATAATCTGCCTGGCAGCCCATTCAAGGCCAAAGGAACAGCTTCAGATCATCCACTCTCAAACCAAAATCATCTGCACAGGGAAACATCCTCTGTTTTGCTACCCCAACAATTCTATACCACAGCTTGACTTGTTATCAAGGAAGAGAGTGTTTAAATAATTCATCTTGGTGGTTTTAACAGGAAACTACATAACTCAAAACTTCACATTCTAGTGGCCAGTACATTCTCAAATGTGCTCCAAGGATTCTATTAAAAACTAGGAATGTCTCTTAGGGGCTGGGGAATGGCTCCATGGTTAAGCAGTTCCTGTGCCAAGTGGGAAGACTTTGGATCTCTAGAACTCACATCAGTGCCAAGTGGGCATGATGCCCACCTGTAATTTCAACCTCAGAATGTAGAGACAGGAGATCCCCAGAGAAAGCTAGATAGCAAAACTAATCATATTAGTGAGCCCTGGGTTTGACTGAAAGAAGCTGCCTTACGTGAATAGGGTGCAAAAGACATAGAGGACCATTCCTGACATCAGCCTAAGGCTTCCATATGCTTACATGCACATGGCATGGGAGCAAAGTGTATAAGAATCCACACACATGTGTACCTACACATGCAAAAACATCTATATGCACATACAGGTATACACAACACACACACACACACACACACACACACATGAGAGAGAGAGAGAGAGAGAAAACACATAAAGAAAAGCAAAGTATCTTAGTAGTTGATTTATGTCCCCAAGGAAGTTATATTGAATTTCCAGTACCCATTACCTATGCACATGGTAACAAAAGCTGAGTGACTGGGGTAACGCTCTGAGAAAGGCTGGCCAGGCTGGCAACTATTGAGGTTGGTGCTCTGGCCTCCATAATGTGAGATAACAGACTTGTGTTTTTAAAGCTACACAGTTTATGTCATTTGATTATGGCAGCCCTAAGAGCCCAACACAAGGTCCAAAAGAAAGTCTTTGAAATTGCTTTGAAATTCTGCAGGTTCCCCAGTATCCTTTAACCTAAGGATCCAGGAGATAATGGGATGGCTCATTACAGACAGTTAAAGCAGGATCTCAGAAAGCAGACTGTGGGGAACACATGAAGTTCTGAATGATGTGTATAATTAGCATGTGCATGGCCACATCAAGGACCGCAATGCCTCAGACTCATAAGAAGGGCAAGGCCTTCCCCTGATCTCAGTACAGATCTTGGCAGTGTTCACAGAAGGTACCAAGCACAACATCGTTGGGATGACTGCAGCCCCTCAAGGAAACTGCCTACTGAGATCCGCTAACCTGGCTTCTCTAGCCTACAATATGTATGACCAATGTGTTAATTTCCCAAGCTCCTGCTGGTGCATCTCCATCACAGCACGTGACATACACATCCTAAATTTTCTTGACCCTTTGGTTGTGAGCCTAGACTTTAGTCCATCAATCTCAACTTCTCTGCATATCTGTCTACAGTTTCTTTATTCCCAATCACCCCAGTCAGGCCACTCCTAAAGCCATGCAGGTCAAAGTAATGGACAACAGTCAAGTTTTTGCTTTTTCTATTTTTCATTTACTATTACTATGTGTATATGTGTGAGTAGATTTGCCTGTGGTGGACAGAGCACAGCTTAATGGAGTTAGTTCTCCTCTTGTGCCTCTCTCTGGTGTCTTCCTTAGGTGTCATCCTCTTGCTGTGATTAAACTCTATAACCAAAAGCTATTGAGGAGGAGACTGTATTTGCAGCACACACCTTAATCCATCACTGAGGGCATCCAGGGCAGGAAGCTAAAAACAGGAACTAAGAGAAAACCATGGAGGAGTGCTTCTTATTGGCTTATTCCTCATAGCTTTGTTATAGCACCCAGGAACGCCAACCTAGGGGTAACACCAATAATAAGGTTAGCTCCCCCACATCAATCATTAATTCTAAAAATGCACCACAGGGACAGCAGGAGAAAAGGAGAAAGAAACTCACACAACTGATTGTGGTGGCCTGCCAGGGCAGTGAGGAGAAAACACCATCTTGTGGTACTGGGTGGTTGGACACTATTATGGCAATCAAACATATAGTGCGGTATGGGTGAGATTGAGAGACAAAATGGTTCATGTCCTGTGGAGAGAGGCAGATCTGAAGAGGAGAAGGCAATGAGCAGCAGGCTGAGGTTGGTAGCTTTCTCTCCACCCAGGGCTATGGTGATATCTAGGCCTGAGCTGCTGCCAAGGCCTATGTCTGTGTCTGTGTCTGTGACTCTGCTATAGCCACAGTCTGTGTTGATGTCCAGAGAATGGGCCCTGCACCTTGTCTGGGCAGCACAGTAGAGCTGACCTTGTCAGCAGGGCCACAGATGAGTGGGCAGATAGGAAGATACAGGAAGATGAATGGAATTGAGACTCATGATGTAAAAGCCACAAAAATAAGTAAAAAGTTGTTTTGTTTTTTAATGTACCACAGATATGCCCACAGGCTAACCTGGTGTGGGGGTGCATTTTCTCAATTGAGGTTACCTCTTCCCCAATGACTCTAGTTTGTGCCAAGTTAGCGTAGAACTATTCAGCACCAGTGGTTTTCAAGGATCAAACTCAGGTTGGTGTCTTTCACAGCACCTTCAGCTAGACAACTGTCTCCCAGGTCTCATGATAAAGTTCCTTAAGGGTTTGTCACAAGAATAAGATGCCCAGAGTGGATAGTAAACAAGTAGCTGAACAAAACTGAGTGTGGTTTTCTTACACAGTCATTTCTCTGTACTTCAAGCTGCCATGAACAACAGCAAAGAGGGAATATTTAGGATGAAGAACTCGGCACTTACCTGACGTACTCAGCAGGCAAAGGTACCTGCTGTCAAGCCTGATAACCTGAGCTCAATCTTCAGGATTAAACATGATGGAAGGAGAGAGCCAATTCTCTCAAGTTGATCTCTGACTCCATGCATGCTCTGTGGCATGAACATGTACACACGCACACATACACACACACAATAGGTAAGCAGATAGATAGACAGACAGACAGATAGACAGACAGATAGATAGATAGATAGAAACATATTAGACTACAAAAGATTTTTATATTGAATGTCTTATCAAACTTATATTATTGGATATGATTTAGAAAATATTGCTGTCTCTCATCTGGGTTTTTATGGTCTCAATGCACAGCTCTTAACACCTGCCTTGACAACTTTTCTAGACAAAATTGATGCTGTGATGCCCCGTGACCAGAATTTGGACATCCATCACCTATGTGTGCATATTCTGGAACTGATCACATCTCACAGAAAATTCAGGGCTGCCATGTGGTAGGATAGCATGAATAGACAGAAAATGGCAGTGAGGTACACAAGCAGCTCAAAAAAGCTTATTTAGCTCTGATCTAATCATGCCTGTAGGGTGACCACAGTAAAGGCCTGAATCTAAGCTAGGTGCTCTGGTGGTTTCCATACTGAGTTAGGCTACAGTTGCCTAAATAAGAAATATGTATGGAGGCTTTCCCAAGCCAAACTCAGGTTTGCTTAACATAAAATACACAAAGACAGACAGACAGACAGACACATAGAGAGAGAGGGAAAGACAGAGAGAGAGAGAACAATAAAAAAGAGTTCCAAGCTTCAGTTTAGGCTGCGGAGACTCATAGAATAGAGGATAAATAAATAAAATACATTTTAGCTCTCAAATAAAACCCTGGCCTGACACCGCTAAAGGCGCAACCCTAAAGGGATTGTGGAGTAAAGTTTGTTCTATAGACAATAAGTTTAAACTATCCTATTCTGACCACAGGTAGATAGAAATGTCTTGGAAGAAGCAGAGAGAAAAGCATGCTGGTAGATATCCAGAACTCAGAATTCAGACTCCTGTTCCTTCCATCCTAGCACCAGCCCAGAGCAAAGGGCTTGGAGGTCCCAAAAGAGCAGAGGCCTAGGTGCATGTACGTGGACAGCTGCTGTCTGTACTGTGTCCTCCCCGTTCCCTGAATCCACCCTGATGAAGACAGTCTCAGATGTCATCATCACCCTCAAATGTAGAGACCTAGGCAGACAAGGCAGAGCAGACAAAAGGAGGGATGTTTTAGTCAATCCCACCACAGGTTGATGTCAGAAACCAAGTGGAAACATCTGAAGAGCAGGCATTCTTTTTTTAGACCACAAAAGTAGATAGAAGAGACTATTCCCAAGTTTCTACAACTCAACTCATTTTCCATCCATGTCTCTGTTCTGCCTAAACTACAAATTTATAGTCACATGATATTATTTTTCAGCCCAAGTTAGGCGCATTATATCTTACCCTGAAATGCTGTGGTTTATATGTGTCTCTCAGAAATTCATGTTAAAATTTGACCAGTACATTAAGAGGGAGATTCTCTAAATAAGTATGGTGGCTCTTCAAAAAGCTGAAAACAGAACTACCTTATGATCTAGTTATGCTACTCCAAAGGCTCTAAGTCAGCATCCTGTAGAGGTGACTACACACCATGTTTGTTACCACATTGTTGATATGGAATCAACTTCATATCCATTAACAGATGAAGGAATAAAAAATGTGACATATATATGAGTTTTATTCAACTTTAAAGAGTGAAATTATGACATTTACAGATGGAATAATGAAACTAGACACCACACCACTAAATATAAAACTAAGCAAAGACTCAGAAAGACAAATTGTGTGTGTGTGTGTGTGTGTGTGTGTGTGTGTGTGCATGCAATAAAAATGGAAGAGAGTAGTTGAGGAAATAGAGAGAGGGAACATGAGAGAGTGATGGATGTAAACATAAGCATATGTAGAAAGTGTTTGGCTGGCCCAGATCTTGGGTTCAAGATGGAGTCATTTAAGGCACCAAAATGGATGATTTTTGTGGGATCTAGATCCTTCAGGGAAATGGAAATCGAATGTTCTGCACTTCTCAGAAGTCTGCGGACACCTTGTCTCAGAAGAATAACTTGACCACAGTCTCCTGCCATCCAATGGCCAGAGCACCTGCCTCATAAAGTTTGCTTACTGCAGTCTTTTTTGCGTGCCTCCCACCCAATTTAAACCAACTTATAAAATCCAAATTCCCATTTGGTAAGCTGTTCTTCCCTCTCTTGAAGACAGTCTGGAAGTTCCTACCCTGAATAAAGCTTTGCTTTGGGCCTCCATGTGACTCTCATGGTCTGGTTCTCTCAGTGAGGTCTCAGTGAAACTATTTTGTAATCTAATTTCAGAAAGGAAGAGTAGAACAAAAATATAAATATCTAAAGTGAAAAATATAAAATATGACTTCAATTCATAAATGTGTTACTCTAAAAGAAAGGAAGGAAGGAAGGAAGGAAGGAAGGAAGGAAGGAAGGAAGAAAGGAAGATCCACCCATGAGGACTTCACCTTCATGAACAGGATTAGTGTCTTCATAAAAACTAAAAGCTCTAAGCGAGATTTTTGGCCATCTTTGCCCTTTCTCCTTTAGACACAGCAGAAGAATGCCAATTTTGAAATATTAAATAAATTTACACAGGGCACCAATAAATTGGTGCCACCATTGTTTACATTTAAGTCTCCAACAAATTTCTATTTTCTGTAAGTTTTCCAGAATTTAGAACACTTCATTATGGCAGCCAGGATGGACTGAAACATGGACAAAGGTTGCATCTAGCTTGGGACACTATAGTAGGATTATGCTGGTAATGTAAATATTTGTCCCGCCTATGGGTTTAATAAAAGCTGATTGGCCAGAGGCAAACAGGAAGTGTGGGTGGGGCTACCAGGCTAAGAAAACTCAGGAACATCTCAGAGCTGACACAGACACCAGACAGATGGCAGAGAGCCACCAGAGAGAGCCGCCACAGACAGGACGAGAAGATGGCAGCAGACACAGAGGAAAGAAGCCGAAATGCTGCTCTGAGAAAAGGTACCGAGCCGCGTGGCTGAACAAGATGGGTTGAGTTCAGATGAAGGAGTTAGCAAGTTATATGCCTGGGCCCTAGGTCAGTCAGCGTAAAAATAATACAAGCATCTGTGTGTTTCTGTGGGACTATGGGTCTAAACCTCTGTTCCAGGCCTGAAAAGTCTAAACAAGAACCTTTTACAACAGGTCACCTGTGTCCAGGTGGTATCCCTACTTTATCCTCATCCTCATGACTACCCCAGCATCATTCACACCTCCTAGTCATTTCAGGAGACTGAGCTTCCTATTTGATTTGATACTGTTTCAGATAGTGTCTAGCTATATAGCCCAGGCTGTCCTTGAACTCACATTCCTTCTATCTCAGCATCCAAAGTGTTAGGATAGTAAGTGTGAGCCATCAAGATCATGAGACCTACTGCTATGATCTATAACAGTGGCCTCTCCTAGGGATCACAAGTGTGTAGCCTTCAAGGACACTTCCTGCCCAACAGCCTATGGAAGCTCTGTCCAATAAGCCTAAACATTTGGTCTCCCCGTTTCACCTGCTAAAAACTATGTTCTGCACCCTTCAGTACCCTAACTTTGAGCCATAGCCCCAACAGTTTTATTTTCAAGTGGTGGTCTCATTTATATAATTCAAAGTTTCATTTTTTTAATGCCAGATATGATCACACATTGATCACAAGCTAAAAAGGTCACAGGCACTATCTGGATAAGAAACATTTGTTAATGCTTCTAAGTACTTCCCGCATCTCTGAATTCCAGTCTCACCTCTCTTCATCATTTTCCTAATTGAATGCTGGCATCTTAATTTTTCTGACTTTCGTGTATATGAATGTATGCACATATATGTATGTATGTTTAAGAGATGAGAGGTAGATTTAAATCTCTTATAAACTAAAATGAGATGTGTCTAATAACATGTAACAAGTTATAAGAGAATGTCATTAAGCTATAGTTATTGTATTTATTAATGATGGATGCTTACTAAATATGTTATTTTATCACTTTTATTTCCATAGCTGAGAGAATAAAGGATCCAAAAGTTGAAGTCATTTACTCATTTTGACATGTCTACAGTGTGAGGATGGTCTCAAAATTAGACTTTATCTGCCTCTAAGCCCTGCATCCTTCCCAGTGTAACACATCGGCCCTCTTCACTATTCCCTCAAGTGCTTTTACATTCAAACATCCAGTGGATTCATCACACTTTGCTTCCAGGGTGTTAGGAAGGATCTTCAGATGATGTTTTTAAAGAACTTTGAATTTCCCAGGTGAAAATTCTCATTGAAAACAGCTATATTGTCAGCTCTTGATTATTGGTGACAGTGCCAGACAGGGAGCAGCCCATTGGATGAGATTCATAATTAATCCCCTCATTTGAGTCAAGAGTCTCTGTCTGTTTCTTCCACTGTAGCTCCTGTCAGAGCTGCCCACGGGAGAACTTCATTTCCTGAGGGACTCAGCTCCCAAGATCTAAGCTGCCCGAGAACTGCCCTAATCAGGTATCTGCATTAATGTGACCTCGAAAAGCAAAAGCCGAAAAAAGAAGAGAAAAGTAACCAACACGGAGAGTGGACTGATCCAAAAAAGAAATGTTAAGTTATGGTTTTGTGTAAGCACAAGAAAGATGCTCAAGTCTATGTGATGGGTTTTGTCAAAGCCTGAACTGTTTGTTTGTTGGGTTATTTTTTTAATTGTTTGTTTTTTGTTTCTTTGGGGTTTTGTTATTATTGTAATCTACCTTGCCCTTGTTGGAGAGGAGACGGAACCTCCTCTCTGTCTACTAGAGAAATCTAAAAGAAGATACTAATCCAAAGCATCTGTAAGACACTTGCTTTTGAGCTAGCTTGGTCATTGGTCACTTGTTTCTGTTTATTTGGGGAATAATCTCCATTTTGAGCTCAGAGCTCTGCTGTGAAGTGTCTCACAATGTGTGCAAAGATTTGGTCCCCAGCTGGTGGCACTATTTCAGAAGGTTTGGGAAATTTTAGGAAGTGCTGCCCAGTTGGAGGAAATAGATTGCCGGAGGACTGAACTAGAGGACGCATCTTACCCTGGCCCCTTCCTGGCCCCTTCCTGGCCCCTTCCTGGCCCCTTCCCATTTGCTTCCCTGCTCAGCTTTCTCCCTCCACCCCTTCCACCATGACATTCTGCCTCATCGTAGTTCAGCAACCAGAGAGCTAGCAAGCTCTGAACTAAAACTTTTCAAACCTTGAGCCAAAGTACATTTGTCTTTCTTGAAACTGTTTGCTTCAGGTATTTGCCACGGCAACAAAAGGCCAGAGGAACATAATTCCCAAGAAAGAAATTTCTCCACCTACAAAGTCAGTGGTAGTAAAAATGGCCAAGGGTACCATTTCTTGATGTGTAATGAAATTTGTATTTCCAGAGCCACAAATATTTACTAAGCATCTACTGTGTGGTAGGTAATAAAAGATAGCAATGAGTAGGCATAAAAGAAGCCACACATGACAGCCTTCAGCATCAGACCTTACAGGAGTTAGAGCAGTCACAAAGGATTATACTGGGGATACAGTGAACAAATAAATGACAAACCAAAGGTCACAGTAGTCCTAAAGCCACACATCTGCTTCCCTTTCCATTAGCAATTAAAGATGTTCGGCTCTGTATTTGGCCCAAAGAATAGAAATTGAATACAGGAGCCTTGTCCCTATGAGAGCTTCCCAGTCTAACCTGCAGGCCCAACCACTAAAGATTGAAAAGGAGAAAGTATATCAGAACCAATTATGATCTACAGCACTGACACAAATGCAGTAGGAGGAGACTGGAGAGCAACTTGAGCAGAGTGGCAAGAAGAAAACCAGACGGAGCTGGCTCCCCCAAGTTCACCAGACCCACAGTCCCAGAATAGCCTCACCATCGGGCTGATCTAACTGTCTAGAGACAAAAGGCCTGTGGCTGAGGTTAAACCTCCACCTCTGACCTAGGAAACTAAGCTCCAAGAAGGAGGACCCAGAAATGACCTTATCCTGTAATCTGGGGGAAGCTGTGAGTCTGCCAGGCTGTAAGGGGGGCCTCTGGCTGTACTGTAGGCACTGGTGTCCCAGCCTAGCCTCTCTGCTTCAACTTCACCCTCCTCAAAGCCACCATGACCAATGATATTTGTCTTAGAGTAGAAAAAGAACAATTTTGACAGGAAATTAGAGAGTGAGACATGGGTTCATAAAAACTATGTCAAGGCAATGATGATGATGTTTGATGGCGCATCTCAAGAAACATAGCTGGGAAAGTATTGAGTCTCTGATGAGAGGAAGAAATTGTTGACTGCCTAGAGAATCTCCTGATAGTATTCTCCCCACACATACAAACATTGTCACTGGCACAGCTGGCTCTGGAATCACCTCTAGGCCAGCCATTATAATGTCCTCAGTATTCTGCCACCTGAGTTTCCACCACATGTGGCTCCTCCTGGATATACTCATGGCTTTCTACATACCTTTCATACTTCCCAGCACACGGCAGGCACTGGATAAATATTAACAAAGGCCATGAAGTAGAAGAGCATGCTTCATGAATCTTGTCAGTACCAGAAATGTCCCTCTTGGATCCTGACCATTCCCCAGGCTGGGCTCCAGCCAGACCTTTGTAACTCTACACCAGTTAACCAAAGATCCCCAGGTACCAAGATGTCTCATGGTCATAGATTCCTATGCACTTATAACTACTCTAAATTCTAGGTAATTTCTGACCATATTGTCTACTGATTTTGGTGTTCTGACCCCTCCCTTTAGCACAACTCTATGCTCAGTGTCTATGAATGAACACTTCTAGGCATGCATGTGTGCATTTTTTTAAAGTGTGTGATCTTGAATATTGGCAAGACTGAGCTGTCTGAAAAAATGATGTTACTAGGCTTGATTTGAGGACAGTAACATGGCAGCCAGCTTTTACAGAAGACCAGAATTCTCTACAAGGCTCTGTGGAGACAGAGATGTTCTTGGGAGTCTCAAAGGTTTGTTTTCGTCTCCTTTGCATGCTCTGTAAAAGTGGTCTGGGACTCAGTCCTGGAATGAATGACATTAGGTGCCTGTAAAAGTACTACCATTCATATCCAATGCCCGAGGCAGTACTTCCACACAGTGGGCGAGTTTCTTCAAGAGAAAACATGGGCTTCAAGGGGGCCATGTTTCTATGAACTGAACACCAGGCATAACCCAACAAGGTTCCACAATTTTTAAGGCTCTGTTAGCCTAAGTACATGTATTTGGACTAACTAAAGTTTTTATTGTTCTGGCAGGCTGGAGGTTAGAATAAATAAAATTTACTAAAGGCAAGAAAACTCTCCTTTTATTTCATGTTATAGGTTGAAATCTGCTCTAGTTAAATCTGTTCTGCCTACAGTCCATACCTGGCTCATATCTGTCAGTTAAACTCCACCAGCAATAACTCCATTGGGTCTAACATCAAGAATGTTGGCCTCCCAAGGATCCCTTAGATCCTCAGGCTGACTGGTATCAGACAATCCAAAACAGATCTGCCTTCACAATTCAGGAACCAGCTCTAGGTGGGAGCTAGTATCTCATGGGTTAATCCTTTGCTATAATAGGCTTTACCTTGTCAGACTTGAAGTTTGGTCATAAATATCAGCTATAAGTTAAGGCTCTGGGCTCTGGGCTGGCATTGAATGTTCAAACATAGTTTCTTGTCCCTGCCTCAAGTCTGCAAACTTTAGCCTCAGAAGAGTCTTCTTTTGTCCCTGTACTTGTCATCTGCAAGGATTGAATTTGATATGTGATTATAAAGTAAAGAGATTGGCTTTTAAACAAACCCCAGACCCTGTGAATCCAAATGAGTGCTGGCCTTCAAAGTTGTCACCGTGCTCTGCTGGCTACATACTTACTCCAAAGAGGCTACCACTCCAGCCCCTGGGGATGAAATTTCCCTATGAAAATCACCTGAGGGACAATTAGCTAATTAAAAGAGGAAAATAAGATCATTCCCACTATGCAGTGGCTCCTGTCACTCTCTAGTGTGGCTCATTGTCAATCTGTGAGCTTCACCTAGAGGCTTGTCTTTCTTCAGAGAATGTGTCTTGTGCATCTTTGCATACCCTAGGCAGTTCACACAGTCTTGGCATACAAAGAGCTTAATGCTTGGCTATTGTACGAATTCTTGGTAGTTTAATAAAAACACAGAGCTAGATATTGGGGAAAAGCTGGAATATCAGAGAGAGGAAACAGACCATAGTCAATTCTCACCCAGCCAACCTCTCAGGCTGGACAGGGTAAATGCTGTCTTCAAGAGTCCTCAGCCTGACTGATTGCTTCTACAGAATGCCTGAATCTCTGTTTCTCCTGCCTTAAATATTTTCCCCACCCAGTTCAGGGTTCAACTCTGCAAGTAATCCTGGAGTTAGGATTAAAGGTGTGAGGTACTGCTGTCTTGTTGTTAGGCTTTGGACTCACAGAAATACAGAAAAATCTCTGTCTCCTGAGTAATGAGATTAAAGGCATGGGTCACCACTCTCTGACATCAAGGCTTGACTATAAATAACATCACCACACTTAGCCATGCCTCCCTCCCCCCAAAACAGGTTTCTCATTGGCTCATTATAATTCTCCTCTCAGGTTTATATATTTTCCATGTAACACTCAGTGGGTTATACCCTCTTCTTTTTGTTTCTTAAAGGACACAGTCATTAAAACAAAATGACAGCCTATAGAATGGGAAAAGATTTTCATCATCCCTACAAGTCACAAAGGACTGATCTCTAAAATATATAGAGAACTCAAGAAACTAAGCCCAAAATCCTAATTAACCCAATCAAAAAATAGGGTTCAGAATGAAAAAGGGAATTCTCAGCAGAACAATTACAAATGGCTGAAAGACACTTGAAAAAAACGCTCAACATCTTTAGCCATCAGAGAAATGTAAATCAAAACAAGTTTGAGATACCACCTTACACATGTCAGAATGGCTAAGATCAAAAACACAAATGACAGTCTATGCTGGAGAGGTTGTGGAGCAAGGGGAACACTCCTCCATTGTTGGTTTGAGTGTAAACTTGTTCAGCCACTCTGGAATGCAGTATGGAGGTTTCTCAGAAAACTGGGAATCACTCTCCCCAAGGATCCAGCAATACCACTATTGAACATATATCCAAAAGACATACATTCACACCCCAAAAACATTAGCTCAACTATGTTTATAGCAGCATTATTCTTAATAGCAAGAAACTGAAAACAACCTAGATGCCCCTCAACTGAGGAATGGATTAACAAACTATGATACATCTATACAATGGAGTACTACTCAGCAGTAAGAAAAAAATTATATCCTAAAATTTGCTGGCAAATGGATGAATTTGGAGAACATTCTCCTGAGCAAGATCTTACAAACCCAGAAAGATAAGTAGGGGATGTACTCACTTATTAGTGGACTTTAAGACAAAACATTCTTTTTTCATTGACAGATGATGGATGAATAAAGTGACTTAAAACACACACACACACACACACACACACACACACACAAAACAAAACAAAACAAAACTTCTGGTTTGACTGTTGAAGGGTTGCTTAGCAGAAATTTGTGGTGGCCATAGTGCATCTGTGGGCAATAGCTGTGACCTACTGTGCTTTTTTTATCTGTAGCTGAGCCTAACCTGGCTTGAGAAGCTTTAGATTTTATTTATGTTTCATGTATTTTAGAGAAAACAGAAGTTTTATTACTGTTTGGGTTTTTTGTTATTTATTCTGAATGTTTTGCTTCTTTATATAATGTTTGATATTGATTTTCAAAAAACAATAAAAAATAAAAAAAATCACAACAATAATTCCTCAGGAATGAGTTAGAATATACTGTGCATGTATAAGCAGAGGATCTATGTCTGTTAAATTAAGCTGGGTTGTGCAGCAGTAGTCAACAAACTCAGCATCTCTATGGCTTAAAACTGTACTGATTCACTGCTACCTCTTTATATACATGCAAAGTGTAGAAAGCAGGGTACCAGGATGTTTCACATCACCATCATGTAGCTCACTAGCCAAAGGACACTACAACACTCTCCATCAACATAAGAGTTTGCACAGTAGAAGAAACAAAGATTAGAAGAATTCACACTTGCAATTATATTCCATCTACAACTAATGCAAGCTTTTCCCCTATGACACACTGGCAATCACTTACTCCAGCCTTATGACCCCATTCTAAAGTGGAACAAAGAAATAACTGTGTTGTTTCCATTTACTTGAGAAAAGGGAGAGATATACTAAAATAGGAGCAAACACCAACATGTCCTAAAACATCTCTGGAAGCCAGCAGAATCAGATTAAAGAGGATATTAAGGCTATGGGATTGTTCTATGAATGTTCCCTAATGGATCCTGCCCCCTTGCTATATCTACTTTGAGTTCATCCATGTCATTTTCTTTTTGGTCAGGGGGATATTAGCAAATGTGATCCAAGCTGGATTTAGAAGTGCTTGCTCACTGAGGTTTTTGGAATGTCACCACCATCATAAAAAAGCCCAGACTTCCTGGTAAAGAGGCCACATGGATGATAGGCAAGGCACCTCTGCTAGGATCCCTAGCCAGCTGGAAGGATGGGTGAAGCCATCTTGATCACCAGCTTGCAGATGAACTGACAGACTGACCGCCAGTGTGTGACTGAACCCAGCCAACATTGTGTGAAATAGAGATAAGCCATCCAAACTAAGCTGGCCCAAATGACTGAACCACAGAAGAGAGAGGAAATAAACGGTTCTTGTTTGAAACCACAAAAATTTGGAGTGATTTGTTGCCAGAAGTAGATAACTGCTAAAGCAATTCAGATCTGAAAGAGGAGTTAACACTGCAACAAAACTCAAAAATGTGTGGCACTGGCTTTGGGATATGGCAGAGGATGGGAGCTGGGGGAACTAGGGAATAGGTTGGTAGGGGAGACTGGGGGAAATGGTGTATAATCTTTTAGTGCATCTCTGTGAGCATGCTAGAAAAAATGGCAGACCCATGTTATGGAGTGGTGAAATAATTGAAAATAAATGTTGCCTACAGAAGCTTGAAAGACAGATAGCACTTAGTGAGCCTGTCCATTAAGTTGAGAGACTCTTCCAACCCCGTGCTGAAAGCACCCATTGGATGCTTCCTGCTGTGTGCGATAAGAAACTGCCAGAACTAAGCAGGAAGCTAGTTGTTCAGCTTTCAATCAGATTTTAGAAGATATTCAGAGGGCCCCGGATGTGCTGGTTTTGAAAAATTCAACTGTTCCTCACATCTAGTTTATCTCGTTAGTGTTTCTCAAGTAAGAAAGAGTCTCAGCATAAAGATCAAACAAGAAAGGTATGTTTGTGAGAGTCCTCTGTTATGCTGGATCCTTTCAGAAATAGAGACATCTTAAAATCTCAAGGGAACTGGTCCACGGAAGATCAGTCTACCTGTGTCAGTCAGGTTTCCATTACTGTAACAAGTAACTTTGATAACCAACTTAAAAAGAAGAAAGGTTTATTTTAGGCTCAAATTCAGAGTTCACAGTCAGTAAAACACTGTGGCGATGCAGCCCATTGTGATGGTGGTACCTGTCAGAGAAAAGTTATTAGCTCATCATCAGGAATGAAAAGGGGAGAGAATGGGCAGAATTCATTTCCCCAACTTCAAAGGCCACCCTAGGTGTTTAAACAGACTCAACCTCCAACCTCAAAGGGCTCCATCATCTCCCAACAGTGAAAAGTTAGGGACTAAATCTTAGAGGATGATTCTCAAAGAAACAGCTCTGTCTCCAAAGAAGCAAGTAGTTCATGAGAAATTGGAAACAGAGGGTGAATTTCTCTGAGAGTCAAAGACAGCACACAAGTTTCTAGAGTTTTATCTGTAATACCTAGACAATATTGTACTAAAAGCAATGACACAATTAAAAGTGAATAGAATCCTCTAAATCCCCACTTTCTACAAGCAGGAATCAGGCTAATAAGGTTATTGAGCTACAGATGTGGGCAATTTCCTATGGGAAAGGAAATACATCTCAAAGAGTCAAACCCAGAGTTTAAATGAAGGGTCTAAGATCTATGAGAAATAGACAATGGACTAGGTAACCCCTTCAGGTAGAAAACCAGGCCCAAATCAAGAACATTTTTCTGACCCATGTGGAGAAATCCAACCTATGAGCAGCTGGACTTCATAACTGCTGTGGAATTTTGTGACTCCCGCCTTCTCCATTTTCAGTGGGAGTGTCTATTAGCTAGAATCAAATGCTTTTTTCACCACTGTGCTTTAAGGTGGTGGGAAGAAACACACTTGCCTTTTAAGTGCAAAGCCTGTGGATCCAGAGAAGCAATGGCTAAGAAACCACAGTGAGAGGCCTTGCCTAATCTCAACTTGTAGACACATAGACTTCAAACTTGATACTATAATCATAAAAACTGTTGAGGGCCTTGGGAAGGATGATGGAGTGATTAACTGAGGCTAACAAGAAGACTTGCTGTACTGCTTTTAAACACAGCTTTTACTTCCACCCATATTGAACACTCGTAGGAGGCATAACCCTATGACTCTTCCCACTAAAGGATGAAGCCCATCCTGTCCCTTACATTTTAGATAACTTCATGACTTGCTTTGACCAATCAAATGTTTGTAAGAAACATTGTCTGACTTCTGAGCAGAAGCCACCAAAACCTTAAGAGCTATCTTACAAAGTGAATTGTTATCTTACTATGAAAGAAGAACCTGTGTGATAGAAAACTAGACACATAGCCAACCCTTAGCTGAAGATGTTTGAATGCAGTGTTGGCATGTGCTTGGCGCCATCCTGCGTCATGTACATGAGACAAATAGCTATATCACAGCTACAAGAATGACCCCAACAAGAAGAACCACCCAGCTTAGCCCAGCCCATTTTTTAGAACTAGGATCAAATAAAAATTGTTGTTTAAGTCATTTATTCTTAATATTATTTATTATGTATGCATAATAACTTAAATATTAAGAAATGGAAAACTGGGCCAGTTAACATATCTGCTCTATAAAAGATAGCCATTCAGAAACAAGTCATATATTACCTGATTTCCTCCCTGGTCTATGTTGTGGATGCTGCTATTATCTTCATCTGAAAGCCAGGGTACCTTTTCTTTTGGGCAGCTCCAAGTACCTGGATTAAGACACATGTAAGGGAGTTTATCCATTTCTGCATAGACTGCAAGCCATTATGGGATAAAACTTTTGTTAAACTGTTAGGCAACAAACATAAATTATAAATATAAACCACTAAGACTTGAAGACACTGTGAACAGTAGCTTCCCTTAGTACAGGTTGGCAAGCCAAGGGATGGTCATGAGAGCACCAGGCATGCCCCAGCCTTCAAGCCTTTGAGATTTGAATTTCTCATGCATAGATTACATAAGGTATCATTCACATTCTTTAATTCCCTATACTATATAGTATCATCCAAGGCATCCTGTCTGCCCTACACATGCACAGCTTGGTCCTTTCCCTACCCAGCTTCACACCTCTTACAATCGCCACTGCTGACATGACAAGACATTTGTTTTATTGCTTTATCTACTACTTGTCTCCTCCACCACACACACATATACACATATACAGATGCACACATGCACATACAAATGCGCGCATGCCCCCCCCACACACACACACTAATATATAAGAACCATAAAGACAGGGATAGTTTTTGCTTAAGATTCTGGAGCCTTCTTCATGCCAAGTAATTATTGCAAGCAGTCACTCTATCACTTAGCAACAGCCCCAGAGACAAGGATTGTCATCTGTCTTGTCTAGTAGTGCATCCCCAGTCCCTTGAGCAGTTCCTGCTGGTGGCAGTTGTCCAGTAAATGTAGCCAGGAGGAATAAAAGAATAAACAGAACTGGGTTTCCCCAGCATAGTACAAAGATTGTCTCAGATATCATTGAACTGTTTATGCACTGTCTAAATACCCACATTTCCCTAGCATTCTCTGTCTGCTTCTTATTATGCCTCTAGTTAAAGCAACCCCCCTTTTCCATCTTTCTTCTTTGGCTCTTAGAAAAAAAAATGGGGCACATTGGTTTCCTTTTCCTCTGTTTCCTTAGCTCCAGACCAGAAGCACAAGTCACCTATTCTTCCCTGTGGCTACCCTGTGGCTCTTTCTGGCATACTTTCCATAGACTCTCTTCTAGCCTGGGCCCCTGGCTCAGCACTTATGAACATGAGTCTCTGGCTACACATAAAAAGATGCATACTGTAGAAGAAATAAATAGGAAGGAGGTAGAGCTCCATCATAGTCTATGAGTTATGAGAGCAGAGAAATAAGGAACTCTGGCTACTCTTATCCATTAAAGAAGAATATTTCAGAAGAGATATGCCGCCTCTTAAACAGACCACATCACAAATGCTCGTTTCTGTCCCAGTACCTTCCCTTGACATAATATGTTACACACACACACACACACCACCTGGATTGCAGTTGTGCCCTCTAGTCCTATTTGGATTCACCACCAAATGTACTCTTTCTATGTAACTACAGGATCTGCCTGACTTTATAACCTGGCAGGTCTGACAGATTCAAAGCTTCTAGATGCATTGTCATTTGCTGCCCATGGCCAAGTATTCTGCTTCTCCCAGGCTTCCATAATACGCCCAGAGCTATTTCTCAGAGGGCATACATATCCTTCTGCAGGTGGCACAATGTGGCTCCAGAGCTCCAGGGATCCCTGTGGTGATTCTCCAACCGAAGCTTGTATGAGTAAAAGTCAACCCATCCTTTATCCTCCCAATAGTTATCCCTCCACCCCTTTCACTTTATTTTCTAATCTCTAGACTCTATCACAATATTAGATACATGTTATTATAATATTAGGTTCACTTCGCAGAATTTCCACAAAGCACCACAAACTGGGTGGCCTCATCCACCGAAATGTACTAGCATCTGACATTTTTGGGATCTGAAAATCTATGATCCAGGTGTGGGCAGAGTTGGTCCATGACGAGAGCTGCCTGGGAAGATCTGCCCTCAGACATCTCTCCTCAGTTCTGACAGATTGCCAGCAGCCTTTGCATTCTTTGCCTTCTAACTGGTCACTGAAGTCTCTCCCTTCATTTTGTGTCCATAAGGATGCACATGACACTGAGGTCATTCTCTCATTTCAGAACGTTACATAGGCAGTTCTATCACTCCCAAATAAGGTCACACTTTGAAGCAGTAGGAGTGAGAACATCATTATAGGCATTTGAAGAAACAAATGTCTTGGTTTGGAGCATCTTGGATATTCTTAAATTTCTATATTCTCTTCTTGGGATGGGTACAGCTGCTATCTAGGTTCAATGTCCCTCTATACTGGTTGAAGTAGATGTGCTAGGTTGGAATAATTAGTAAGAGGTCCAAGAGTACCTCCACTGAACTTTGAGCTCATTCAAGGACCACTCCAAGAACAGACCTTGCTCTAGCAAAATTGTCTCCATCCCAGGACGGCAGGGTAGCCTTAAGACAGCAGGGTAACCTTAAGGCAGCCACCACTTTGGCTGTCAGCACAACTATTCCCTATGGAGACCTTTTTGTAACTTGACAATCAACATATTCTCTGATTATAAACTCACTGTTCCTATGTTCTAAAAGATCATCCATTGAAACTTTATGTATGGTTAAGAGTTGGAGCCTTTGGAACATGGTTAAGGCCTAAAGATAAATCCCAGTTATAGGATTAGTGCCCATAAGAGAAGAAACATGTGAGGAATCCTTCCTCCTTCTCTCTTTCTCTTTTCTCTACCATAGAAAGATTATTAACAAAATTCCTTCCAACAAGGGTGTCAGCCCTCTTTAGATACCAGATCATTTTGTTATTCACAGAAAAAGACCACCAACCCAAATAAACATAGACAAATTAATTAAATCAAGTTTTTTTTTTAAATCATTTTCATGAACTGTCTCTCCCTAAAAGGCTGGGTTCAAGAGATCAGAGTCAGACATGAGGAAAATAAAGGAATTTTTTTTTCCTCAGGAGAAGAGGTTTTTCCTAATGGGGAATTTTAGAAACAAACAAGCAGGGTCACAGAAGCAGAACATCAGCATAACAAGTTGGTCATAACAACCTTTTCAAACAAAGACATAGTTGCAAGGTGGTCATAAGTAGGTGGTCATAATAATCTTTTGAAAGAAAAGCATGATTCCCATTTCCTGGAACAATTGGTGTAGAGCCATTTGTAGTTAAGGTAACAAGTGGGGCATAACCCAATCTTTGAAAAACAGATTTAACCATAAATGGGAATAAATCTGGTTTGTTGTTATTATAAAAATGGCTTTCACGTCTATGATGGAGGCAGGCTGGTTTATGAGCCTGGCACTTTGACTTTGGTTTCTAGCATTCAGAATAGTGACAAACGTCTGTTGTCTGTGCTAGCCATCTCTTTGTGAAGTTAATACTTATTAGTGACTTGACAGGATCTAAAAATCACATAGGAGATGAATCACTGGGCATATTTCTAAAATCTCATGGAAGTTTCTAGATCGGGTCAACTGTAGTAGGAAGTCCCAGTGTAAGTGTGGGCAGTACCATTCCATAGCTGGGGTCCTAGAGTGAATATGAGGGACAGAGGAGTTGAGCAGATGGTATTCATTACTCTGCACTTCCTGACTGCAGCTGCCATGTGCCCAGCTGCTCTTGCATTTAGAGCTTTCTTACCATGATGGACTCTACCCTCAAATTGGGAGCCAAAACAACCCTTCCTGCCTTAAGTGGTTTTGATCGTGTATTTTTTCCAGCAGCTGGGAAAGTAGCTAATAAGCCATGGTAATTTGTTATGGGGCATTTCACTAAATAAGATATACCATATCCAAATTCATAACTAGTCAAAATCTAAGACTATGTCCTCGTGTGCTTTTAAAACTACACAGGTAACAATCATGATAGAACTATGAAGAGCCAAGATGTCTTGGGGACCCCCATCCTTTCCTCATTCCCATTCTGCAATGTGAATTTGGGAGGGTTTCCTGTTCCTAAACATCAAAAGAAGAAAATAGCATGACTTAATACGAGCACCAAACAAGGGGTCAAGAGCCCTGAGATCTGACTCAGGACTCTATCATTTGGTACTTGGGAGGCCCTGGGAAATTCACCTCACCTCTCTCACCCCATCTATACAGCAAACAAAATGACTGAAGTTCCCTTGAAGATTAACTGGCCTATTGCTCAAACCTGGCTGACCATTTACTTGTCTGAACAGAAGTGAGCATATGGGAATCGTCAGGGAAGCTTTCAAACTTCCCTTTTTTTCTAAAAGCAATTAAGAGAGATCAGTCAGAAACTCCTTTGGTCCATGTTTAAAATTCAGAATCTCGAGGAGATTTTTAAATACGCTGTCAGTAAAGCATTAGAGTACATCACTAGCCAGCTTACAGTGCGGTATAGCTTATGAGTACGATAGTATGGACCTGAAATGTTCCCTAAAAGCTTATGTGTTTATGGCTTGGTCTTCAGATGATAGGGTTTTTGAGAGGTTGTGGAAATCGCAGGGGCAGAGAGCTGTTAGGAACATGTTCTCCAATGATGTATCTTATTCCCTGGCTTGTCCTCACCCACTTTCTCTGCTTCCTACCACCATGAGTTGAGCGACTGCCCCCCTACATCCTTCCATTGTGCTATTTCTTCCTCATCACACAGGTCCAAAAGCAATAAAACCAGCAAACCGTGCACTGAAACTTCTGAAATTGGGAGCCAGAATGAGGACTCTCTTCCTTGCAGTCATTTGTCTCGGTAACCTTATCACAGCAACAGAAAGCTGAACAAAGATCCTTCACAACTCTAGAGTGACTAGGCTCTAGGCTCTGCTGCATGGCTCCCACCAGCTCTCATATCCATAGGGATTGATAGCAGCTGGGGTCGCAGAAAGTAAAGGCTCAGCTGGGTGAGATGTCCAAAGTTCCCACTCATATAAATTGGCAATTGAACCTTGTCTTGTTTACTTTTTCATGGCTGTGATGACAGATGTCACTTAATAAAATGGGGTGGGCATTTCTTGGCTCATGGTTCAAGGGTAGAGTCCACCCTGGTCAGGAAGGCACATGGCAGCAGGGTGAAGCAGCTGGTCACAGCATCAGAGCCAAGAACACAGTGGCTCAGTTCACCTTCTCCTTTCTATCAAGACTAGGAACCAAGGCCATGGCAGGGGAGTGTCATGTTAAGAGACCGGCTTCCCATCCCAGTTAACTTGATCTGAAACTTCTTTATACACATGCCCAGACATTTGGTTTCTGAGTGGTTCTAATTCCTGTCAAGATGGCAATCAGTATTCATCTCATAAAGCAGAGCCCTCTGAAGGCTGTGAAGCTCCATTTGGTTTGCATGTACTTCGGGCTCTTCTAGCATGGAGGTGGGGTCCAAAAGAAAGTGTTCCAAAGAAGAATTCCCCCAGAAAATGGGAGCAGATATCACAGACTCCACACAAAGTCTAAGAATACCCTCTGGGCAGCAGCTGAGGATTAGCTGTGTCTTCAAGGACAGTCCATATCCAAACACTTACAAGCATGAGGACCTGCAACTGATCTTCAAAACTCACACATGACAGTAAGCCGTGATGGACCCTTGTACTTACCATGCTGGGAGGTAGAGAGGGGTTGCCTGGGGATCACTCTCAGGCCAACATTACTTCCTTGGTGAGCACTAAGCTAGGAAAGATTTTCACAAAACAAGCATTCTAAACACTGCATGCAACATACTTGAAGAACAAAAGAGTTTTGCTTTGTATTTGAAGTTCACATGCAACTGGAAACTGTGTGTTTTTAATCAACCAGAGCAGCAAGCCCACAGGTAGGGTAAGGGGTACTGAGCCCCCAGAAAGCCTGTTGCAGAGTAAGGGTGAGCAGTAAGGACAGCAGTAATCACTTCAAAGAATTCAACCTTTGTTTTCCCTCCCCAGAGGCAGCCATGGAGGAAGACTGTGTAGCTAGGAACACTTCTGGAACAGGTTTGCTCTGCGTTTGAGTCTGAATGTCTAACACTTAGTAAGGGAAGAAAATGAGGCAGAAAAAAATATCCTACCGATACCATCCTTTTCTCATTCGTTCTTTTGTTGTTGGACACTTCAGTTGGTTCTACAATTTAGCCATTGTGAGTTCTTCAACCATAATGAAAAACAAAATTATGTCATTTGCAGGAAAATTGATGCAACTGGAGATAATCATACACGAGGACAATTAAGTCTGCCTTGGAAAAACAAATATCATATGTTGTCTCTCATCTGTGAGTCCCAGATTTTATAGAGATACTTAAATAAGGTGCATATACGTGACACAAAAGGAGAAGTGAACTTCTAGGGGACAAAGGGGACAAAAGTGGCGAGAATCAAAACAAGAGAGATGAGTTATAGGAGGAATATGCCCAAAATAATATATATATAATATATATATGAAAACTTTAAAAAAATTTAAAAGGTTAAATAAAATTGTAAGGACAAAAAAAAAGACAATGAAATATATGGAGAGTGGGTTCACACAGCACCTTCCTTCTTTGATGACTTTCAATAGCCTCGTGTTCATCCTCCATCTGTAAAGTCAAACCCCTACTTCTCATGGGATGCAGGATGCTGGCCTATGGCAGAGATGCTCTAGAACCAGCCTGGAAACAGGGAAGGGGTGAACTCAGCAAGAAACTCATGAAATCAAGGGAGGCATTTTCTGCATCCTTTGAGCTCAAAGTCTTGACTAGATCACCAAGTACAAAAGACAGCACATGTTTCTGTGAATACTTGTCGGTCACTGGGCTTCTAAAGATCTGTTTCTTTAAGTGGGTGAGGGGCATCCTGCTGCAGTCCCATTGCTTAGCAGGGTAGGCCGTATCAAGAGCCAGGAACTCTAGATTTAGATCTCTATCCTGAACACATCTCAATAAAGCTCAGTCCTAAAAAGCTATTTAAGATGGTTTCAAGCTCTTCATATGACAGGTCGAAAACGGAGGTGCAGAAAAGTTAAAGAAGTTGCTGAGCATCACACAGCTAATGTGTGTGGAAGCCAACTGATCATACAGATTAGACCCTGCTGAGCATTAAGCTTTCCCTTTTCAAAACAGCATGCTTTTCAACATCAGAGTCTGTCCCTTTTCCTTTTCATTCCCCTCAAAGTTAGACACCTACCTCCTCAGTTCCCCCAAAGAGGAGCATCATCCTGACCTACTTCGTGTACTACACACCTCAGTATTAAGGGCCTCTGTCCTTATCCAGCTCAAGTCTTCACCCAGTGCCCCTTAACCTTAGAAGGGTATCACTGTCACTAGCTCCTAGTGCTGAGGAAAGTGAGCACATGGCTAAATGGAAGGGCATGATGGATGCCTGTGATGCTGTTGGTCCTCCAGGAAAGCTGTAAGGCAGCCAGTGCTAGATAAAGAACAGAATGGACAAAAGGAAGTCACGTGTCTTGTGAGCATTTATAGGACGCAAACTAGAGTGAGCAGGACACTTGAGACAATAAAGCAGACCCAGAATTGATGCATTTAAGCAATTTAGGATTTATAAGATGCTCTGCCTGAGGGAATCCATAATCTACCTCCCCCTCTCTTTCTCTCTCTCTTGTGTTTTCTCTCTGTCTTCTTCTGTATATGTGTGTAGAGATACTTTCAAAACTCCAAAGCCTTCAATATCTCCAGGTGGATCTAGAAACATTATGTGGAGCTGGGTACTAAGCCCTGAGGCATATTATAGAGCTTTCTAATATTTATCTTTTTGAAAGGTCGTAGACTACCTAATTCTGTTCCCAGGATGAGCTCCCAGGGCTTAGGAGGGATCTGACAACATCCAAATGTCAGCAAAGTGGCCTTAGTAAGGGCTCTACCATCCTACAGCTGTGGTAGAAATAACCCCAGCTTCATCCCATCTCCAGCATCACTTCGTAAGGAGGCCATCCCCAGAGATCACTCTCATTATCTAATCATCTCTATTTGCATAATTATTTCCCTCAAAGTACAATTAGCAGATCTGCCTCTGAGATTTAAAATATATAGATAGCACTGGATGATGAACAAAATAAATAAATAAACCTCTATCACAAAAAGGAGGAAAGACTGAGAAATAGAAGAGAGTAAGAGAGAGAGATTCGGGAAACTGTAGAGGAAGCAAGAGGAGGGGCAATAAATGGAAAGAAAGGAAGGAGGAAGGAGAAAGGAAAGAAATGGGGAGAGATAGAGAAGGGGGCATCTAAAGCCTATGTCAGTGAGTCTTCCATCTAGGCCAGACCTACATGGGAGCCTTTGAGCCCAATATAAACCTACTCTAGGCTGAAGGTTCAACTCAGGAATGGCTCTGGCCTCATGTCTTTCTCAGAAATGTGCCATCACCTGATACTTTGCAACAGTAGAAAAAAATGGAGCTAATACAATGTCAGTGCCCAAAGGAGACAGACATGAAGTCAGCTTGAGAACCCTGGTCTTAATGTTATGCCCAGTGTCCTGAAGAAAGCAGATCTAACCCACTGTGCTCTCCACAGAGACCACAAGGGACTGTGGCCCAGGGCACATCACAAAACTTCATTTCTCCCTGTGAAGTCCCAAGAGGAAGAAGAACTGTAAATCTGATTAGTTCTCAGTGAGCTCTTTGCAACCCTAGTACTTGCTCTTAAGATTTTCATTCATCATGGAACAGAGGTTGGTCTTCATCACCTTTTCATTGATGTACTAAAATGTCCTGATAAACGCAACTTAGGGAAAAAATTGTTTTGTCTTGTAATTCTGGAAGGACATAGTTAATAGTGGTGGGGAGACCTAACATTAGATTCAGGAGGCTCACTGGTCACATGGTGTCCACTTTTAGGAAGCAGAGAGTGATGATGCTCATTTTCCTCCATGCATGCAGTTGAAGATACCAACTAGGGAATGGTGGCACCCAGAGTGGAGAAGTCTTTCCACCTCAATGAAAGTAAGACAAACCTCCAATATGCTTGACCCTGGCCTGTCCCCTAGGTGATCCAGATTCTGTCAGGTTGCTGATTAGCCCTATTGCAATGCTCCTTTCAGTAAAGCCTTAAGGCTTCTGAAAGCATTTAATAAACAACCCACAGTGGTTGACAATATTAGGGCCTAAAGCAAGGATCAGTGACGAGGAATTTTAAAGACTCTGTTCTGTCCTGCATTTCCTCTTCCTGGATTTCCCACTAATGTCAAAAACTGAGTGAAGTGATTTTTAAAATAGCATTCCAGCCACCACTCAGCAACTGAGATTTAAGGAGGATTAACAGAAGAGTAGTTTGTACTGACTGGGACAGTCACACCTTCAGCCCTGCGACAAAATTTCCACTAGAACAAAGTAAAGCAGGTCAGATTGGAGCTCGCAGTGTCAGTGGTCAGCTGACCCCATGTCTTCGAACCAGAGCGTCATGGTGGAGCATGTACAGAGCTGTCCCCCCACAGCCTTCTTACTCAAACTAGACCCTTCTTCTAGCAGGGCATTCAGCTATGAACCAGCACTCTCAGAATCCAGTTTCTCCTCTAATGCCACCAGCTGGTGACCAAGCTTTCAACACATGAATATTTTAGGGGCATATTTTATATCTATTTCATAATACCTGTTAATAGGAACCTACTCTCAGGCTTCCTCTTTTCACATGATAAGGGATTATCTGTCTTTTATGCCCCATCAGGCTCAGCCTATACATTGACTAACACAGAGCAGTAGATATGGCCTTAGAGGCCAAATTACTAAGGCAACGTGAGATCTTCATCAGACACCTGTGTGCCAGGCATTAAGGACTTTAAGAGTCTGCACAGTAGCCATACTTTTTACTCAAAAATATATACTAGGCTTTCTGATTAAAATGCTAAATTAAACATTTGTGGATCCCTTTATTGTGAGTAAATACATAATAAATGTCAGTAGGGGGATAGGGAAAGGCAGAGGCTACTGAAGAGATGCTATTTCAATGTTTATTTTCAAAAGAACATGAGTAGGTAAACATTGTAGGAAAGCCACACACTCAAAGGTCCTGCAGAGGTATCCCAGGAGGTGTGAGGTAACTCAATTACAAATCCCTTGAGTGCATCTGAAGAAGGGGCCAGGTGAACCAGAAGCAATGGATGTGGCAGCCCTGACTGAGAAAAGTGTAAGTTAAAGTGCAGAACAACTGATGAATGGGCTCTGTCCCAGCCAGGAGGGTCACAGACGCTGCCACTCAGGTGCTACAGCAGAGATGGGGCCTCTAGTTATATTGAACTGGAAACACCAAGATATAGGCATGTAGTCTTCCACAAAGCTGATGCATAGCTGAGTCCTAGGTTAAAAAAAGAAGGCAGTGACATTGTGACCTGAACAAGAGACATAGAGGAGAACACTGACCTTAGCTCCTACTTCCCACCAGCCCCACAAATCAGAAGAGCTGGGTATAGAAGAAGCAATAATAGTAAGAGAAAAAGATTTTCTTCTGCAAAAAAAAGTCTCCTCATTCATAATAGTAAAAAAAAAAAATGATCCACATTCTTCTTGGTATTTGATCACTTTACATTGAAGCTGGGTAATAAATTCTCCTCTCCCAAAATACACACACTTATATACGCATGTGTATATGCTCATATATACATACACACACACAACTTCTGAACATTTTTTAAAACCTTTGGAGGCTGGAGAGATGGCTCAGAGGTTAGGAGCACTGACTGTTCTTCCAGAGGTCCTGAGTTCAATTCCCAGCAACAACATGGTGGCTCACAACCATCTATAATGACATCTGGTGCCCTCTTCTGTACACTGTACTGTATACATAATAAATAAATATTTTTTTAAAAAAAAAAAACAGCTTAAAGTTCTGTGCCTTGATACCAGCTTTGAAGTTCATAGGTGAATCCCAAACCTGCATTAGCCCAGAGGTCACACCCTCAGGTCAGGGAGGTGCTGTGTCCCACTATAATATATATTAATTGTGCAAAATAATGGGTTTCAGGTGATATTTCCACATGTGTTTATCACATATTTTGATGAGATTCTCTCTTGCTAACCTCCCCTCAACCCCTTCCTTCTCTTTGACTCTCAAATTTGGATGACAGCCTTGCAAAATGTAGAACAGGACATGAGAGAGACAAGACAGGAGGAAATGTCCAGAGCAGAATTAAAACTTCAATAACAAAAGATCCTTTCAAATTCTTTATGATGAGGAAGTATGGTATGCATGCAAAACAAAGTTGGATGCAATTATAGAAAAGGGTGGAGCACACTCTCAAAAAAGGATGGGAGCTGAAATCAAGGCTTTAGTAGCATCACTGAAAGAACAAATGCAAGAAATCTCCCCAAATGAAGACAAAGATGAAAAGTAGGAAATAAATTTACAAGACAAGTCAAGAGGTCCAAGAATTATCTAGTAGACATATTGGACGGGGGGAGATGTAAAGCAGAAGGTAGTCATCCAAAACATGCTACAAGAACATTTTCTATGAATTGCAATTGAAATATATGAGTTCCTTGATTGAAATGGCTCAGATTACCCAACAAAATAAATGAATAAAGACCTCCCATCAAGGCTTCTTGTGAAATCTTAAAACCACAAGGCTAAAGATAATCTCTTAAATGCTTCCAGAAAAGGGAAAAAAAGTTATATCAAAAGACATAAAATCAAACAAACAATTGACTTCACAATAACCACATGTGACATTAGAAGACAAGATTCTGAAAGAAATTTATTTTCCTCTGGAATTAAATTCCCAACTGAACTATAATTCCAGTGTGGGGACAGAATAAAGCTATTTTTAAGCCTACAAGGCATGTTTTGATTCCTGGGATGCTATTGGCTATGTGGCAAGAGATAAGATGAAGAAAATTACAAAAACAGAAAAACACAGGCCTTGGGATGCAGGAATGCGGCGGGCGAGGGCACTTGGGTGAATCCTAGGAGAAGGAACTGGAAAACAAGAGTCCTCCATGGCAGCTTTGCAGTGGGCCTAGAGCAAGTGCTTCTCATGGGAACAGAGCACTCTTAGCTCTGAGGAAGAGTGGGATAAAATAAGTTAGTGTTATAAAGTCCTGTATAAAGAGAGGATATCCTGTTCTGCAGCCCCACATGGCCCTCAGCAAACAAGAATCAGACATCATGGACATAAGCATCTGAACAACAGCTCAAGTAAGATTTGTAAAATAATTTGTATTAGTTAATTTTTTTTGGTACTATGTCAAAACACATGGCAGCAACAAGTTAGGAAGTGAGGCTTTGTTTTGATTCAGTCTGAGAAAACATCCATCAGGGCAGAGAAGCCACAGCAACAGAAATCTCAGATATCCGGTCACACTGTGTTCTCACAGAACAGAGAGAGATGCTAGACATCTACTCACTTTCTTTGTTACTTAGTTTAGGAACCCACCCCATAGGAAGGTAAACCAACACTTGGGATGAATATTTTCCTATTAATTTAACCTCTTTGAGATTTGTTCATATCTCAAAGATAAGATTGTAAATCTTATCAAGTTGATGATCAAGATTAAGCATCACAAAACTAAGCTTTTAAAGTATAATCTAGAATGAAAGTCCCCTCCTGAGAACTGCTTGTCAATGGTACCAGAGGCACATGCAATGTGCATCTATGAAGCACAACAATGAAGTAGTGGCAGTCATATCTTGGTGGTACCCAACAGCTTTCTAATTGAATTAAGACTCACTCAACAAGACAGAAAGCATGCCTGATACTGGAAACCAAGCCAACTATCCCGGGCTAAAGAAGTCATAGATCTTGGACAAGAACCATAACCATCACATTACTAAATCACTACAATTGCTAACTACATTTTAAATATTTGTTCTCAACCCCGTAGAAAACTATGTCCCTCATCCCACATCAAGGAAACTTCTCTTTGCAACAGACCAAGACCACTATAGAAAATCACAACTAATGAAAATACAGAGCAGTGGAGTTCAGTCCTAAGTGATATAACTACAATACAACTCCTACAGCTAACACTTGGGGATCATTGTGGAAGAGGAGACAGAAAGATTGTAAGAACCAGAGAATCCATAAAGTCTCAGCAACATGATTCCCTAAACAAGAGGACCCCAGGAGGCATGCTAATGGCTGTAGTGGAAAGCTTATGGGGTCTCTTCCCTACATAAAGAACTATAGGAAACTACAGGAAAGCTGAGATAAGGAGAAATGTCTTCCTCAGGGAAGAGCATACAAAGTGGTTATCCAATACCAAATGGTCAGCTGGAAAACATACATAAATTATCATTATATATTCTGAGCATGTTATATGTATATATATATGCATGTACATATGTATGTATGTATATGGATGCACACATATAAAGTGTAAAAGAAGCAATGACATCAAGAAAGGGTATTT
Organism: Sigmodon hispidus; assembly: GCA_004025045.1. Lineage (NCBI taxonomy): Eukaryota > Metazoa > Chordata > Mammalia > Rodentia > Cricetidae > Sigmodon > Sigmodon hispidus. Next base: position 405,255 of record PVIH01000196.1, read on the forward strand.
GGGAGGTTTGGAGGGGGGAAGAAGTGATATAACTAAGTCATAATCTCAAAAAAAGGGAAAAATATAGGGTCAAGGAGTTTCAGAGTGACCTCCACCATAAGAACATGCACTACCCATCACAACAAACCAAATACAACTCCCTTTAGAACCCTGGGTAGCCAAGCATCCTATGGAACTAGCATCTCCTGGAATATCAATACAGGTCAAAGCAGAATTGCCCCAACCCAGGAGCTTTGCATTGTTGTGCCAGGTCCTAGCACACAGAACCTGTTTAATAGCCATGCAGAGCAGGTTGCCTTTGTGTGTGAGAATGAGTCTAGCTCAGAGAACAGAGGCACTAACTGAGCCAGAAGTCCTCATGAAGAACAGAGGCTACACTGACACCAGATACTCAAAATTGAAAAGTGCCCAGAGCACGGCATGACAGAGGCCACCTTTCCAGGGAAGGACAATCACTGTGTATGGAGGGGACAAGAATGGATGAGCTTAGGGATTGCTTGGCCATAGTGGAAAGTAAAACTGGATGAGCAGGTGATGTGCACATCCGACATCATCCCCTCCCATCTCATGACTCAGCGTTCCCAGCTCCTCTCTGCCACATCCTTCTCCTCACATCTTAAGATCTGTATTGCTTGTGATGCTGCCTTTGCACCTACTCTGAGCTTCTTAGGGGAAAAGAAAAGAGGAAGGCCCCCACTCTGAGTCTCTCCTTTCTTATCTCCTAGCTGTTCTGTCACATAAATTTGGTGGAGTATTACTACCCCGACCCTGCCAGGAAGCTTATTCTTGCCAAGGACCTCTCCCAACTGCCAAATCAAACTTCTCAGCTCTTACCTAATGGTATTCTTTTGTGTGTTTAGGGTTCTTCACTGAGAAGCCTCTTTTTCTAGCTTCTCTGCTTCCTTCCCTGCTCTCTCTCCCTCTCCTCATCCTCCCTCCACCCCCCTCCTCTCTCATCCTTCACTCACTCTCCCAAGGCACGGTCACTGTGAACCTTCTCCATGGAAGGTTGAACACCAGAACCTTCAATCTGGTAAAAGTGGGTGCCCATGGAAGCTAGAACATTCTACAGAGTGTTATAAATAGGGTGTCTGCATTTTAGATGGTCCAGAGGAAGCCAAGGAGGAGCTGTAATTCTCACTTCGGAGAGAATGCTGTTCTGAGTGGGATAACGGCATCTGTGCAGATCTGGCAGAGGGACTGAGGAGGCAAAGGTTGGGGAGCTCAGTGGTTTGTTGAAAACAGTAGGAAGAATGTGTGAGATGTGTTCTCATGACCCTGTCCCTGGCGTCACTGTCACACACAGTCGTTCACAGTTTCTTTCCTCTTCTCGTCTGAGACCTTGCTCCCTGAGTGGTCTCATGCTCAACGCCATCCAGATGTGCCAAGTAAAGCATCAATTCCTTCCTGCTGTACCCATGCCCAGCGTCATTCAAGTCATCCGTTTCATCAAGTCAGACTCGCAGCATCTCCAGGAAAATTTCATGAGGTTTGTACATGGTCTCTCTGCCTCAATTCTCTTCCCTCACTTAATGCGGCCTCTAGCTCACCTAAGTCCTACATGCTTCTTCTTTGGCGGCTAAATAGAGTCCGCCTGACTCTACCCTCCTTCTACCTGTCTCTTCTCTGATTCTCCCACCCACTTCTATGGTGCTCCACACAGGCCAAATCAGCTCCTTTATTTACAAAATGATATTCACTGCATGCAGAGGAACAGTCCCACGACAGCAAGCTACTAGGTGACTTTCCTAACATATAAATACAATGGCATCTCCTTCCACTTTCTGTCATCTCAGAAGGTCTCCTTCAACCTGGAATCCACCAAGCTCTCCCATGATCCTCTGAGTGTGTTTCAGCAAAACAACAGTATTTTACATTCCCTATCTACAGCTTTCAAATCACTACAGAGTCCATCACCCTCTTCCTCCAGGATTTCAAGTACCACTGAAAAGTGCCCCAGAAAGGTTATGCTATATTGGTATCTCGTGGATTTGAGCTCACTCTGACATGACATCTCATGTAGTCATAGGGATCTATCTCCTGGCTGAGGGACTCAGAAATGCAAGCCCCTTCAATGGGCACACAAGACCCTCACAGTCTAGCTCATACCTGGCTCTCAATTCTATCTGCCCCCCTTCCCAACTCATGCTCTGTTCCAGTGATACTTTTCTTTCTATTCTCAGACTCTAGAAGAGGACTCAGGTTTTTTTTTTTTTTTTTAAATCAGCTAATTATATTCTGGTTTACTCTGGTTCATCTGAAATTATCTTCACCTGGAAGGCCTTGTAATGTTAAAACCTGAATTCATAAAAAAAATTTACCATCTTCTAGTCTGATTTTTGTTAAAGTAACAGTTTCTGTTTATGCCAGTACTGGGTGTTGTTAACACACGCAGGAAACAAACCACACTACCAATAACCCATGCTAGAGTTTATTTCAGAAGGTAAATAAACAGGTACAGAGGGAAGAGAAGGAAGAGCTAGCCTCTCATGGCAGCTCCCCTTAAAAGGGAGCAGGTGGACACAGGTTTACATAGCCATGCCTGAATATGAATACGGATGAAAGGAGAATTCCCAGATAGTGTGTGTGGGGTTACATGGTACATGGCCCCATATGGTCGTGTATACGGATGAGAGGGGCATGCCTTCTGCACACTGCATGTTCTGATGGCACCATGTCAGGTTAGTTGGGTAGCTACCATGTGCCAGGAATCCTTACCGGGTATTGAACCTATGACCTCATGTGTGTGTTCTACCAGTGTACCCCCAACAATTCAAATTTCTTTTTTGATAATGTTTACATTTTTTTTATAAAGCAGCAAGCCATACAGAAACTACCAGGTATTACTCAAAGTAACCTATCCTGTGTCTGAACTCTGTTTCAGTACCTATTCAGACTTTCCACCATTAATCATATCAGACCGAGGCAGCAAGTTCTTATAGAGATACTCTTGCTCATATGCCCATCATCTACAAAAAGTGAAATGGGCATCCGGAGGGATAGAAAGGCCCTTCCAATCCTCATCCCTCAGTAAGAGGGGCTGCCTTCTTCCCACATAAGTCTCTTCCTTTCACTGGTTTCACCTTTTGTCACAAAATCCTGATCTCCTCCTGCCCCCAGTTTTTCTTGCCTCGTCACCTACCCATCCCACCCGCTCCCCAGGGTCCACTCTGGGGTGGAGACTGGGTAGGTGAGCCTCTGTCAGTCTTTCTAATTATAGGGGAATTCACAGGACGGGGTGTCAAGATGTATATTTTTTAGCTGTGGCGAAGAAAAAAAGAGATCAAAAGAGAAAACGTTCTTTCTCTGCTCCTGGCCCTAACCTCAGCAGGTTCCTGGGGTCTTAAACTTGAAAATTTGGGAAATAAAGAATGAAAGACAGATAAAGCTATGGGAGGGGTGGTGGAGAGGGGAGAAAATGGTTAACACTGCCGTCAGAATATTTGTTTAGGAGAAGTTTGCAAAACAGTGAAATGTGTTTACTGCTCGGTGTTAGAGAGCTAACAAGAAATAGATACACAGACAGTATGACGCTAACTGCATTTGACACCAGTGATAGCCCTTTGGTTAGAACAAATTCACCCCATGCCGAAATGGATTATTACATGCGTCTGTTGTCTTGAGAGCCACCCTTTTCAAATATTCTAATACTCGAGTTAGCTCATCTGCCCACTTATTGATTTATTTGAAGGCATTGGTGTGGAGGAATACCAGACAGGAAGAACCCTCTGAGGATGCATGTCTGAGGGCGGGGGAGGATAAGGTTGGTTACTGAGCCATAGTTTCAGCTATAGGCCCTTGGAATTGGTACAGAATTGTGCCCAAGAGTCAATCTGCAGTGATCACTTTCATCTGCCTTTACCATGTATCTTATTTTTTTCTTCTTTTCGTGTGTGTGTGTGTGTGTGTGTGTGTGTGTGTAAGAAAACAAAACTGGTAGAATATTGTACAAAAAGATTTGCTAAAACGATTGACACCATGGTAACCAAAATGTCCAGCAATAGCTGCCTGCATGCTAGAGGTGCTGAGAACCTGGCCACTGTCATCCATGAAGCCAGATATTTCCTCTGTCCTAATCTGATTCTGAGACTGGGATTCCAGGTTGGAAGGTTGAAAAACTGGAGTCTGATGCGAGTGAAGTGTTGTAGAAAAAAGAGGGGGGGTGGGGAAGGGGGAGGAAGAGGAGGAGGAGAGCAAGAAGTGAAGGCTACACTTTATAACACTTTACGAACTGCTCTCCACTCTGGAGGAGGGTCTTCTCGCCCCATCAAGCCTTCCTGGAAATGCTCTCACAGGCCTATGCAGAGACATGTCTCCTAGTGGGTTCCATATCCCCTCACGCTGACAGTCAAAATTAATTATCTCAGTACCTACAACACATGCCAGGCTCTTTGCTACCTAGGAAAAGCTGAGTTGGATGGATTCGGAGGTCCGTTCCCAGTCCTGTGGGGAAGAAGGCTGGGGTTAATGTGTGACGTCTTCTACAGGCATGTGATGATTGAGAGATAGCTTGAGTTACATACAGTGGAATCACATAATAAGTACCTTTTATTCATCCAAACCCAATCATTCGGGTTCTACAAAAATTAAGAGAGACAGAACAATTTAAAATTCAATCTATCCACCCTTATATCTCACAGTAACATCCTCCTGAGTGAGGGGTGGCAGGCTCTCTATTCTTATACATTTTCTGCTACAAGTGCCTTACTGTGACAAATGCAATTCTGGTAGTTTGAGGAAATAGGAAGTAACCAAGTGTGAGCTGAATATGGCATCTCTAAAACCAGTATCCCCCAACTCTTTTTAAATGATTGAGACTTCCAACATGGCATGCTTCCAAGGAATTTTCTAGGGTAATTTTGCTTATATGCATTCTATAAGGACGTTACTCTTTAGAGCCCACCATTCCTATTACATATGAACCTGCGGTTCTTGCCCTCTAGGTGAGATGAACCAAGCCTATAGAACTTATATGTATAGAGAAACTTCGTTGCTCTCTCTCTCTCTCTCTCTCTCTCTCTCTCTCTCTCTCTCTCTCTCTCTCTCTCTCTCGATAGCTAAGTACTAAATTTCTCTGCCAATATCATCAGAGAGAAAGAGTGGTACCATGAGGTATTCCCAGGACCAAGTACCGGGAAATGCTTCTGCCATGTCATGCTCCTGAGTTCTTGTGTTTCCTACATACCCAGGCAACTTGGCAAATCAGTAACTTTTCTCTACCCGCTTGTCTCTAACAGAGTAATGAGCCATCAAAGGTTGTTTTCAAAGAACAAACTCAGTATAATGAAAGTACTTCTGAGGTTTTTTGTTTGTTTGTTTCATTGTGTTTTTGAGACAGAATCTCACTATGTAGCCCTAGATGTCCTAGAACTGGCTATGTATACAAGGCTAGCCTCAAACTCATGGAGATCTACCTGTCTCTGCCTCTTTGGTGTTAGGATTAAAGATATGAGTCGTCATACCTAGCTGTCCTTGAAGGTTTTAAAAACACTCTAGAACCTATATTTTCTATTTTATTGGTAAATGTAATTTCTCCCAAATAATGAAGCATAGCTTCCCTGAGTTCTCAACATCTAGTGAGCTTTATACTGTTCCTGGCAGGAACAAGACAAACTAGGCCTGGTTCTGCTGAGCTGTGGCAGGGCTCGTTCTACTCTGTGAGGATCAGTCTTCCCCCAGTCAACTGTGTCCTCACTCACGTGTTCTTGGAAACTCTGCTGCTTTAGAGGGACCCATGAGAAACCTTCAGGGTTTTCCTGTGCTCGCCTTCTCTCCCCTCCCCTTCCCTTTTCTCTCCCCCTCCCTTCCCCTCCCCTCCCCTCCCCTCCTCTCCCCCTCCCTTCCCCTGCCCTCCCCTCCCCTCCTCTCCCCTTTCCTCTTCTCTCCTGGATAAAGATCAAATCATTTGTTTCCCATCTTTCATAATCCATTGTTCTTTGTTGACTGATGTCCATTCTCAAAATCTGTAGTCTGTGGGACCAGAAAGATGTCTCAAGGGATAAACATTCCTGCTGCCAAGCATGGTGACCTGTGTCCAGTGAACTCACATGGCAGAAGGAGGGATCTAATGTCCTCTGACCTCCACATGTGTATCATGGTAAGTATGTACTCAAACATACATACACATGAATAAACAAATAAAATAAAATTTTAAAACTGTGGTTGCATGTACCTGTGCACAAGTACAGTATGTATGTAGACATCCATAGGTTTCAAATATCTATGTGTGCACAGATGTGGATGTGGGAGTATAGATACTTTATTTTTTTTGATAACTTTGTTTCAGATTAAATGATAAAGAAGGACCTACATGGATGTCCTAAATGTTGCAGGTTTTTTCTGAAAACGTAAGTACTGTAGTCATTATTTTAGAGAACTTTTAGACAGAAAATTTTTATGGTTGAGTTTCTGAAAAAGATAAGAGCAGAAAAAGATTCTTGATTAAAAAAAAAAAAACATGTTTCTGGGTATACAAATTAATATGACTTAACATGTTAGATATCATAATTAAGGGCATCTATAAAGACCATCAAGAATCAGTATCATAAAATGGGAAAAATATAAGCAAGACAAAGAACCAAAAAAGCATAACTTATAAAGATAGCTTGACTGTGGAGTATTGTTACCATGGACCACACATAGCCATTGAGCATTTGTGCTGTAACTGATCCAAACTGCAGGATGCTAGAAGCACATAGTATACAAAGGCTGCCAAAGAACTTGTGAGAAGCTCATCAGTGGCATGGCGTTGTAATAATATGTGAGGTTGGGGGGGGGTTAAAGAAAATAAATAAATTAAGGGAAAAAATTCCTGAAAATAATTTTACAAAAACCCCTCTCTTTTTATGTTGTTTTTTATATCAGTTATTTTTCTCATTACTGTAGCAATATTGATAGAAAGCTACCTATGGCGGGTAGGCTTAGGTTCATGTTAGGGAGGGTGTGGTGGCTGAAGGAACTTGGTCATAGTGGCATAGACAGAAACAGGGAGTGCTCAGACAGAATCAGAGGCAGATGAACCCTTTAAGACTCACCTCTGGTGACCTGTGTATACCACCTATGCACACGCGCAAAGGATTCCACAACCTTCTCCAACAGCATCACTAGCTAGGGGCCAAGTATCCAACCACACAAGTTTATGGAGAAACTCTACACTCAACCCCTTACACTGAGAGAACATTTTAATCTATGTAAAGCTCACATCATATTTCTACAGGCAAATTCTAAACATATAATGAATGTTTAAAAATGAATGAGGAAAAGGCAGTAGTCTCAACACAAAGATGACAAGCACTATACACTGACAATTGGCAGAAAGAGAAATCCAGAGAACGCTTATGAATATCTGCTCACAATAATTAGGGAAAAAGTGAATGCAAACTGAAAAGGCAAAGAGAAATATTTAAATCTGTACAAAAATCAGAAAATTGGATAATGCCAAGAGTTATTAGGGATTTAGGAAAGCAGGAATCCTGTGCACTGTGGATGAATGCAGCATTCCAGAGAACAGTCTGCCAATGCCTAGTTGAATTAAGTACACATGTATTCTATAGCCCAGAAACTCAGCTCCTGTACTTATATCTCAGACAAATAACTGTACAGTTCCAAATAGACACATGTATAAGGATGTTCATTTCAATTTTATTTGTAGTAGCCATGTGTTACAGGCAACCTTAGCATACATTACAATACAGATAGTAGAGGTACAGCAGAGACATTTGTTGTAGGTGCTGGTTACTCACCACAGAGTATCCTGTGGTTGAAAGTTGTTGACTATATTAACATAGACGCTGATGCACATGGTGCTGATGCAGGGCTGCTCCCAGGAGCAGCTTAAGCAGCAGCTAAGTCTCCAAGTTACTAATATACTCAAGTGGTGACTGAAAGGAGCTGATAACCTTAAGGGAAACTGAAGTGTCATTAAACACGAAGAGCTTGGTTTGCATTCTTACCTAAGTGGATAATAAATATGTATGCATGTATCCACAAACACAACTGAATGGAAGTGGGCTGTAGAAGTGTGTACAGGTAGAGTCATTCTCACCATAGTGGTAATGAATGGTACATGTATGGATGTGTCTCTGTGTGTTGGGGCGAGGGTGTTTGTATGTGTGAAATGGGGGTGGGTGGGTAAAAATAATACAATATGTTTTCAAAAACACATCTTAATATAAGTTATACATCAAATCTTATAGAATATGGTAGCAAAGACAGTGGCTTGTATAAATAGGGTTATTGGATAGAGGAGAATAAATCCATGCACATGGATTCACAAGCTTTGTCTGGACAAGTGATGCACTTGGAATGAGAAATATGATAAACTTATCTCTACATTTTTGATGGAAAATGAAATGCAGTCAGTTATTTTGTTCTATATAGAAATGATAGGTAAGAAATACCATATTGAGAGTGCCCACTGTGTTCCAATTTCATCTCATTCAAGGCAAGAAAGAAAACACAATTCATGGCTATGAATCTGGGTATTATAAAAATGAACACAGCCATTTGTCTGATGAGACAAATTTTGTGCTAGCACTAGATTCTCAGAATTCCCTCTGCCTTAGACTTGAACTAGTGATTTTAATACTATGCTCATGGGAGATTGTTCACAAGGGATCATGAAGGAGAACAAGGGGAGGGGGAGGGCAAGGTTAAGAAGGATGTATAGACAGAAAAATACAGGACAGAGAAATGATAAGGTTCACAGGACAGAGAAATGATAAGGTTCAGGAGCCTTCAGTTTCTATTTCAATCACATTGATCTACTTTACACGTTAAGTTTCCACATTATCTTCTACTTGAAGAAAGAACTTTGTAATTAAAAAGGAAGCAAAATGAGAACCATTCTCATGGGTTTTTATGTAAGATATGGAACAATATGATGAACAGTGTCTTCAATGGTGGTTATACAAATCCTGCAGAGTATCCCTCAGTCCACCTGTCTTTTAGCAACAAAAATGGAAACTGCAGGCGTAATATTAGATCAATGTTTCTGCAAAGATGTTTCTGGGAAGCTGAGGTTATGTAGTATAGGCCTTGTCTCTTTCTGGTAATAAAATGCACTGGAAAGAGCAAGCTTAGAGAATCTAGCAGGACTGATGGTTGTTGTCCTTTGAACTAACTCTCTAAGCTGCTTGTCAAGGCTGCTTCTAAGAGATGTAAGCAGCAGCTAAGTCCCCTAGTTACAGATATACTCAGCTGGTGACTAAAATGGGGGCCAACAACCTCAAGAAAAATTAAAATATTATTAATACAAAGAACCTGATTGCATTTTTACCTATGTGGAATATATATGTATGTATACATATATATGTGTGGGTGTGTATGTATGTATGCATAGATCCACAAACACCCATGCATGGAAGTGGACTGCAGAACTGTGTATAAGTAGAGTCAATGTCGTTATTTGAATGTCAATTGTCCCCTACAGACTTATGTAGTAGGGGTTTGGCTGCAAAGTACTGGAAGGGATTGGATTCTGGAAACTCTGACCCAATCAATGAGTGGGTCCCATGATACCTCAATCATAATAATAGAACAGAAAGATGGTGAAATATAGGAGGTAGGATTTAGTTGGAGGAAGTAAGTCACTGGGGGCATGTCTTAGAAGACTGCATATTGTCTACATACTTATAGGGATTCTTGGATAAAAAAAATGAGACTTTATTCATAATAAATGAAAAAGGATAAAACTACATAATATTTGTGTACACACATGTGTGTTTCTGAGGGATTACATGTGAGCATTTGTGCATGCCAGAGGACACTCTCAAGTATCACTTTTCATGAGTTCTTCACATTGTTTTTATTGAGACAGTGTCTTTCATTGGCCTGAGGATTACCAATTAGACTAGGCTGGCAGAGGAAGCCCAAGAGAGCCATCTGTCTCTGCCTCCCTAGACCTAGGATTACATATGTGCACCATCACTGGGCCTGGATATCTATGGTCCTCATACTTACAGGCTGGGTGCTTTATATATAAACATCTACCTAACTCCCCAGTCCTACAAAACATTTTTATAAAAAAGTTTGAATGGCTGGAAAATGACCAAGCAGATTTAATGATTAAATGACATAATGAAGGGGGTGCTAAAGCTTTTAGCTAGAATCTATTTGAGAAGCTTATGTAGGAGGGCCTTGGTCCTCAGTCCATGATGCTATCAGGAAGTAGAAAAGCCTTTAGAAAGTGGAGGCTTTGCGTCATTGTAGACATGTCTTTGAAAGAGACTATAAGACCTTTGTCATGTCCTTCCTCATTTGAGTGTCAAAGAGGAAATGAGCAGCTGTGCTCAACAACATGATCCCTGACAGGGTATGCTGCCTTCCTTACAAGTCCCTAGACAATAGAACCTCTCAACCATGGACTGACATCTCCAGCATCATTATCCAAAGCAAACCTTTCCTCTTCCTAAATCGATTGTCTTCTGTGTATTTGCTATAGCGACAGAGAGCTGACTAACTAACACAACAAATATATTGGTCTGCTAAAGCATCTGTAACAAAGCCATAGTGAGCATGAAGGAAAAATCAATAATATCCATCCTTTTGCTTTTATTTTATGTGTTTGAGTGTTTTGCTTACCCTTTACTGCTGAACTGTTAACTATTGATAAATTCTATGGGAAAAAAAAAAAAAACAAGAACAAAACATTGTCTCTGATTTGTGTACCAACTGCTGCAAACCCATAGTTAGCCATATGGTCCTGATGAAACTCAGGGGATCAGAAAACAAAGAAAGAGGCATGACCATGTGAGGAAGGTTTGTGGGGGAGGGGCAGGAAATAGATAAGGATGGTGAGGAGATGGGGAGAGGGTACGGGAAATTGTACAAGAACAAAATTTACTTTATCAAACCAAAACAACCTAGAAATTTTGCTACTGTAGGAAAAAGAATTTTCCACTCTTCAGAGTAAAAATAAATAAATAAATAAATAAGAACTAAGTCCAGAGCCCGCCCCTAAATTATATTATAATCACATATTACTGGAAATACAAAAAAATGGAGGAATATGGTAATTAAGGAAAAATCAGTCAATAGATACAAAGCCATAGACAACACTGATCTTGGAAATAACAGAAACATCTTTTAATAAGAAATATCTGATGTTAAAAGAAATATATGAGACCTTAGGTACAGAATTTAAGAAACTAGCAAAAAAAAATGGCAAGCAAAATAACTGCAATAATGCAGCATTTAAATAAATCAAAATAAAGGCTCTAAACCTAGAAAGGAAAAATTCTCATAATTTTAAATAAAGGTGAGAATAATAATATAAAAAAACCCAAGTCTTTAACTTGAACAGAAAGAGAAAATCAATAATATTCATCATTATTTATTTTATGTGTATGAGTTTTTTACTTAAATGTATGTATGTGCACCATGTCATGCAGTGGCAGGGGAGACCAGAAGAAAATATCAGAGCCCTTGGGACTGGAGTTAAAAACAGTTGTGAGGTATTATGTGGTGCTGGACTCTGAACCCAGGTCCTCTGAGAGAGCCTCAAATGCCCCTACCTGCTGATCCACCTCTCAAGCCCCTTAACCCAGGTTCATTTAAAAAATTTTCATGGGACAAAATAACAATACCAAAGTTTTTCCAAATTTGAATATCAGAACTACAAATCCCAGGTGGTCAGCAAAACCTACATGGATAAAATACAAAGAAAAGTTCACTAAAATATAAAACTGATTGAAAACATGTCTCAGAAGAAGCCAAAGGGAAAGGCCACCTGGCATGTGGTAGTAGAAAAAGAACAATGTCTGGTTCTCGTCAGGAGCAACAGAGAATGAAGATTAATAGAGAGACACCTTTAACATTCTTAAAGAGAAAAACAGTTTTCAACTCAGGTTCCATTTCCAGTAAAAAAAAAAAAAAAAAACTATAAGAATAAATAAAGTAATATACAAATATTTGTAAGTAAAATCAATCAAAAACAATATTACCAGCAGACTCACTACATAAAATGCTGTAGGAAGAGACTCAAGTTGAGAGAAGACCCGGATGGAAATTTGGACTTGTGGGGTGAAGGTAGCTAAAAACAGTAAATCTGAGGGTGATTTCAATTTTTTTAACTCAGAGGTTTTTTTAAAAAAAAATTAATTAAATGTATGTGGTGTTTAGAAAATAGAATTATGTATGTGATGACATTAGAAGAGACTGGGATGAATAGTGAAATAGTATGACTGTTTTCATAAGACTAAGTAACAAGGTGTGATATCAGCTTAGGTAGACTGTGATTAAGTTAAATGTGAACATAATACGAATATTATTGGTTTTCCCTTTATGCTGCCCATGGGAAGGCACACATGACAGGAGCATATGCTGTGGAGGCAGCTCACCACACAGTGGTCAGGAAACAGAGAGAAAGAAAAGAGCCTAGGATGCAGAAGGACCATGACCTCCTCATGAGCCCCACATCCTAAAGATTCCCTTATCTATATATAATACCAAGATGAGGCCTGAGTCTTTAAGATATAAGCCTTGAGGGATATTTAGGACTCAAACTATTGTAGAAGGGCGAAATCATATGAAGGAGAAATGAAATGTTTTTCCTTAGAACCCTGTGAATGTGTTGGCATGGGCAGCCATCATTAACTGCCCCATGTAGATGTAACTGCCCATCTTTAGGATCCCAAAGTGTCTTGTATATAATTCTATGTTATCACTTACACATTGAGTTATGCCCTTTCCTTTCTCATAACATTCTTAATTAAGCATTTCAGTTTAAGATTATTCTGATACATACTGTGGGAACACACACACACAAAAAAAAAAAAACCCACAAACCATTTACATAACTCAGGTTTCCATGAATATACCATCTCATAGAATTAGAGTGTGCTGTCTTGGAGAAAATGTATTCAGTGTTACAATCAAGGTACAGAATATTTTTTGAATCCACAGGATCCCTCCTGCTACCCTGATAGAAAAGTGGTCAGCTCTTATACCCTTACTACATTCTCATCTTCTGCAGGCCCTATAAACCACTAAGCAGCTCTCAGATCTGAAATGTTATCATCTTATAATGTTACAGAAAATAATCATACAGTGAGCCCAACCTTCTCCATGTAATTCATTACTGATTGATCCAAGTGGTTCCTTTCCAAGACTAAGCAACAGCAGATATGCCACAGCTTATTAAATCATATGTTGAAAGGCATCTGTATTGATTCTAGTTATGATCATTATGAACAATTTTTATGAGCAAAATTCTTGTGTGGCCATAAGGCTTCTCTATAGAATAAAAGCAGAAAAGTGCAAATACCGTATTGTACAGTGGCAAGTTTGTTTTAAGAAACTGCCAAACTATCTTCCAGAATGGCTGTATCTTTTTACTTTTCCACTAAGTACAGTTATACAAAATTACTTAGCTACTCTAATCTCTTTGCATTTTCATATAAATTTTAGAGTTTTTTTCTCTACAAAGTTCTTATATTTTAAAAAGAATCGCATTGAAGCTATACATGGCTTTGAAGGGAAATGACATCTGCACTTTATTCTGATCCATGAACATGGTACATCTCCACTTATTTCTACTTTTTGGTTTCTATCATCAACATTTTGTTTTCAGCATTCAGATCATTTACATATACATACATATATATACACATATATATACATTATATGCCTTCCCATAGGCATACAGGCATATCTAAGTGGGTTTTTTCTTTCTTATCCTCCTCCTCCTCTTTCTTTTCTTCCTCATTTCCTCCCCATTTTCCTATTTTTGATCCATTGCTTATGGTATTTTATATGATTTCAAAATCATTTTTATTCCTTATTCTTCCTAAAATCATATACTATTTCTAAGAATGCTATAGTGTTTGGGAGATTTTATACATAGACAATTAGATAATTAGAAAATTATGGAATCATTTTTTCTTCCTTTCCAATTCATTTCTTTTTCTTCCTTTACCCACTGGCTACACCTTCTAGTACCAGCCAGAGAAGAGGGGTGAGACTTGACCTTCTTACCTTTCTGTCTTGTGAGATGTATTTTGTCTTTCATGACTGAGCATAATGTCTGCATATTTGACTAGCTGGGAAAGTTTTTCTGCTCCTGCTTTTCTGAGTTGTTTTAAGTTAAGAGTGCAAGTAGAATTTTGTACCAGTATGTAAAACCACACCACTGTGTGACTTTTTTCCTTCAACTTGTTGATGTAGTACGCTGACTGGTGTTAAAATGTTGGACCAACTTTTTATCTCCGGAATAAACATATCTTCCTCATGGTATTTTTAAAAGAGGCTGTGTCTATATTCACAGAAGGTATTTATCTATAATTTTCCTCTTTTTACTGCCTTTGTCTAATGCAATGATTAATAACATGACATGAAACTGTTCCTTCCTTTTCTAAATTCAGAAGACAATGTGTAGAATTGATATTAAGGCTGTTTGAATTTTCCAACAAACTCATGTGGACCTGGAAATTTCTTTGTAGAGAGATTTTTATACTTGAGAATTCAAATTCAATAAATTAAAGTCAAATTTTCAAAAAATAGTTGCAAAGCTGTTCAAACTATCTAATTTATATGGAGTGAACTGCTGTGGTTTGTGAGTGTCTCCTGTAACTTGCCCACTCATGGGTCCCTGGGCTCATGCCCTCACAGACCTCATAGTGCCTATAGGCTTTATAATACTATCCTCATGTTGGCCTGGATTTTGGCAAGTTCTAGCTTCCTTTTTCTTTGTTGGTCTTATGCCAGGTGTCACTGATCATTCCTTAAGAAAACCAATCTTCATTTCACCAATTTTTAATATTTTTCTTGTTTTTAAATTTTATTTCCATTTCCTCTTACCTTTTTGAGATTCTCTTTTTCTACTTTTTTTTTTTATCCCATTTCCCCTTTTTCTAGAGGCTTTAGATGGAAACAGATTATATGAGACTTTTTTTAATGGATAAATTTAGAGCTAAAAATTCCCTTCTTAGAGTTGCCTGTCACATGTCCCATGGATTTTGATATGTGGTGTTTCATTCTGTTCAATGTAGGAATTGCATTATGCCTGCATGGCTTACCCAGCCTCTTACGTTGACATTTTACCAGCTAGAAGTATAGAAATCTGACTTCTTTTTACAGTTCCTTGTCCTCTCTTGTTTATAATTGTCTTAAATACAGGCAGCATGCATATTAAAACCACACCATGCTGCTATAATTTCTGCTTCTCTCACTGAACAAAATAAAGAAAATCAAGAGTAAAAAATAAATGTGGTATATTCATCATGCCTTTTCCTGGTGTTTCAGGATTGCTTATTTTATCACACCCTTCCCTGTTTAGAGAATTCCTTTCAACTAGTCTCTTAGGGCAGGTGTTCTGGCTACAGATTGCTTTGGTTTACCTTCATCTAAGAATGTCTTTATTCACCCTTCTATCCTATAGAGTATTTTTATTAGGACCTGAAAATGACAGCCCAATATAATATATATATTAATATATATACATGATTATATACATATATATATATATCCTACCAACCACTAAGTTGTCACTCAGTGCCCTACCTACCTACCCACCCCCCAATATGAGGCATTATTTCTCTACTGCCTTCAGAGTGTCTGCATCTTTGGGGATTTCACCTGCATGGTGTCTTAGTACAAATAAGTTTATCCTTTTGAAGACATACTCCATTTCTTGAATTGATAGAATTCAAATTTTGCCCAATTTGGTAGTTTGCAGTCATGATTTCTTCAAATATCTTCAGCTCTGGGGTCTTCCTTTTGTTTTGAGGGGACTGTAATGACACAAATGTTACTCTCTTGTTGGAATTCCCCAGAACCCTGAGATCTCCCATATTCTCCAGTCTATTTTCTTCCTGCCTTTCTGACAGGAGTTCCTTTTGTTCTTCCCTTAGGAAGGAAAGAGTGGGTGGAAATTCTCTTTTTATCCCTTTAAAGTGGCCCCCCACTAACACCATGCTGGCTTTCTCAAGAGAGTCTGTGATGGGAGTCCTTACCAAGAAGACAGGGAGGGACCAAGCATTCTCTGGTCCTTAGTCGTAGCATATGCTGAGTCTTCCCCTGGTCTGTGATGGTGAGGAAAAGCCTTTGTTATCTAAGAGTTTTGTGTGTTATTATTGAGGCTGTTGAGTTTTTGGTTTTTTGCCCTGTTCATACTTTGAATCAATTTTTAAAAGCCAGAGAGTGTCTTCTCTTGGATCCTGAGACACCTAGACTCTGTATCTTCCTTGTTTTTTTTTAACATTTCACCCCATATTTATGTTTATTTTTATATAAAAATTGAGAGGATTTCATCCTGTTTTTCAAAAAAGAAAATGGAATGTGCAGTGAGTTCTCTCTTCCCAGACATGGCATCATCAAGTAATACTTTATTTTTATACCATTTTCTCCTTCATTGGAATGCTTCTGAGGACAAGAAACAAACCTCGTTCACTTTTATTTCCCCAGCACCTAGCAATGATCATGCATCCAGCATATGCCTGTCACTTGAATGAACAGCATCCTTAAGTGTCCGTGAATCATCCTCCTCAGTGACAATTTTTCTCCACTCTCTAGTACAGACTCTCCAACTGAACCTGCAGCTGTAATTAGCTTGGGCATCTACACACAGTTAGTGCCCTGTGAACGCCTCATTCTGAGCCAAAGCCTTATACTCTATCTTAAATGTATGTCCTCAACCCAGAAGCAGACCAAAAGCAAACAATAAGCAGAAGTTGCAGTTCTGAAGTTCTGAAGGGCACATTCTTGGCGTTTGCTACTGTGGAGTAGAGTCACCAGTGCAGAAAGACCACAGAGGGATTGAGCCTGGCTGTTGCCATTTTATCTCCACCTTGGCTGCTGCTTCCGTAGCTGCTAGGAGAAAACTAAGCAGGAAAGCTTTGGGGATTTCTCAAATTGAAACAAAATTGCATCTCATTAAAGCACACGCGCGCGCGCGCGCGCGCACACACACACACACACACACACACACACACACACACACACACACACACAGAGCATACCCTGTTATGGGTTACAGGAATTCCCAGATCACTGGGTAATTTATTCTGTTCCTATTCCCACACTGTTGAGAGGCGCAAAAGTACAAAGTAGCAAACATAACTAATGAACAGCTTTAGTGCCTTTATCAATCATAAACGTTGTGTAAGTCCCTTAGGAGAGGCCTACAATAAATCCTCCATTCATGGTTGGGGTACCCTGTCTCTGTCTGGGGGACTTGAGAACCAGCTCTCCTCTCTCTCTCCCTCCCTCCTTGGCATTTTTAAGAGAACAGATGCTGGATTTGTCAACCTCATGCCTTCTTGTTCTTCAATGTCAACCACATAGGAAGACTGCAGTTTTCTAGCAATCACATTTTTAATGAGTAAGAAAAATAAATGTATGCTTTTATTCACCTTTAAAGAGTAAGATGTATAGATGCTGAGAGATTGCCCAGTGGTTAAAATTTTAATTTGGTTCCCATGACCTGCATTGTGCATCATAAAAGCTTAAATTTATCACTTAAGCTCCAGGGGACATTCATCTGGTTTCTTCTGAACTGATGTAGTACACATGTATTTAGACAATATACAGAGAGACAGAGAGAGAGAGAGAGAGAGAGAGAGAGAGAGAGAGACTTTTTTAAACTAAGAACTATAGAAATGCTTTACATGTTATTTTACCTTCAAATATTCCAAATGCTATAATGTCTATATGTAACCAGTATTTTTGAGAAATGATTCATAAGAAATTTACATTTTTGTATTAAGTCCTAAGAATCCAGTGCTTGTTTTTACATTTATGATTTAATTTTGGACTAGCACATTTCAAGTAGGCAATGCCTAGCAGCTGTCATTGGATAATGCAGATTAAAACCAAGGGCAAATGAATACGAATAGAATACGTACATGTATGAGTGAATGCGTGTGTGATGAGTAAGTGTAAGTGAGTGAACCAGTCAATGAGTGAGGAGTGGTGAATGAATACGAGAATCATGAGAGTAAGTCAATGAGAGTGAGGGAAGAAATGAACTAATGAGACTGAGCTAATATGTGGGTAGACAAAAAGATGAGCAAAGAGCAGAGGCTGCAGTTCTGAGGTGGAAGAAGGGGAACATCCTTGGCACTTGTTAATGAGGAGCAGAGTCACGGGTGCAGAAAGACTTTGAGAGGGACTATGCCTGGCTGTGAATTGACGCGAGCAATTTATTGAATGGGAATAAGCAGGTGAATGAATAAGAGAGAGTGGATGAATGAGAGACTAATGAATGAGTGAGTGAATGATGGAATTGAGTGAATATGTGGTGCAGTAAATGAATGAGACATTGGGCACGTGGCATGGAGATACCAGCCTGACCTCATCCTGAACAGATGAGCTTGTTGCAGACAGCCAGCCAAGAGCTGTCAACTTTCCAGTTATTAGGAGTGTGAAATGTCTACAAGTCTACCTGGGCAGAGATTCCAGAGTCTTTGACACTCAACCTCCATCCGCATGGCAGCTCCTAAAGGTAGGATGCCTAAAGGCCCGGGATTCAGATACTCCCATCCCACTCTGCTACTCTCTCATATGAACAGTCTGCTTCCAAACTACTCCTATTAAAAAAACTGATGCTGGCGTCCTGAGTTTATCATCCAGCAGAAGGCACTGACTTCCATTGCCTGCATCTAAGGTGTCACCATGTCTCCTTGCTTTGGGCAAGGCACACCTGGGAAATCTTCATTCTAAAGGTAAGCAGGCCCAGGGGTATTCCATGGAGAAGCTGTCTACCTGTAGCAGAAAACAATCCCCAGTCTTGCACTACACTCTACTGTTTGGACTTCAAATCCTTGGCTCAGAGTGAAGGGTCACCATTGAGGACATCTCAGAGCCCAGTGTGAGGTCAGGCAAGATGTTTCACCTGCTCTCATGAAGGGGCCAATTAAGGAACGCAAAGCAGTCTAGGGTTAGTAAGGAATTATGTAAAAACCAATCAGATGTGGAGGAAATTGAGTGTAATTTGGCTAAAGATGGATGCAAACCATGGTTAGGCTTGTTAGCCTAGGAAGTGCACAGAAATAGGCAGCTGGTCACCATGTATTTCAAGGAGGGAGGGAAGGGGGTGACTTATTAAGGATTTTGAAGTTCCCCACAAGGTCTCCTATGAGGAATGAGATTATTCATGAGGTGTATGGCTTCTGAGGAGTGTGTGGTATCCTAAGGAATACAGGGATATCTATGGTGTATGGGGTATCCTATAGGGTATGTGACTTCTTATGGTATATGAGGTGCTCTATGAAATACTGGGTTCCCTAAGGGGCATGAGGCATCCTATGGGATGTGTGACTTTCTGTGTCTCACTCCGATGGTCATTGTCACTGTCAAAACTCACTGAGAATCTTCAGAGGAATCATTGTTTTACACAGTTTTGAGGGTATCTCATCCCTGTTGCTGATGCCCCTCATCAGACAACCAGCTCTCCAAAACCATGGAGGGATTCTGCCTCCTTCATCTTCCCACAACACTAACAAACAGCAGGATGGGCACTTGATAAAAATCTGACTTGGACATGCCAACTAAATAAATCTGGGAAGTCAAATGGGTCCATTCCTCTTGAGACTTTGCAAAGTGGTAGGGGTGAGAGCAGAACTCTGCACTCCACACCTGTAGATGCCTGCCAGCACCCCACTTCTTATTCTGTTAGACGGCATGTGTCCCAAGAACTATGATCTCTACTGACAGATGGCTGGTAAACGGAATGACTGTCCACACACTCACCTTCATTTAGCAACAATGCTAATCATGGTCACATTAATTGAGCTCCTGAAGCCTACAGTCATCCCTATCTCCGGAGAGAGCCCAGAGAGCTAATGACACAGACAGGCTCATAGGACAATTGTGATGAGTGTCTTTCTGTAGATTTGGTCCCTGCCTGCACTGCCAACAGCCCTCCAGCTCAGCTACCAGCACCCACTGTTATACTTCTAGGTGAAGCTCAGCACCTGTGCATTCCCCACTGGATCACATGAGACAGCCAGATGGTAGCAAGGAGGCAACACAGAGACGCCAGCTCCCAAGCAGGCAGCCATAGGCGGCCTATCTTTCTTTCTCTATTCCTCAGAGTAGAATTGAATATTTTGAAAATACTTCAACATAAAGTCACAAATTACTCTTTATTACGTGGAGGGCTAAAAAGCTGAAGAATGGGCTGAAGAGATAACTCAGAAGCTAATCGCCTTCCATGCAAGCACAGGACATGAGTTTTGATTCCCAGTACTCATGTAAAAGATGGACATGGCAGTGCACATATAATCCAGCAGAGGAGACAGTCAGACTCTTGGAAGACACTGGCCAGTCAGTCTGGACAGTTAGTAAAGTTCAGATTCAATGAGAGACTCTGTCTCAAAAAATAAATGGCAATGATTGAAGAAGATATTCAACATTAACCTCTGATATCCACATGTAGACACGTACATATGCATGCACACACACATAGACACACACACACACATTGAATAACAACATCATGGCAAGTTCTCTGGGTTTCATTCTCTCATGCACACCAGTGTCCTATAGCCCAGAGCACCAAATGTGAACATAGAATTTAAAAACAGAATAGAGACTAGGAAAGGATGTAGTGCAATGAGGATTTAGTCAGGAAACCCATATCCAGTAGCAATGGCAACGTGGGCCCATCCAGTCTCACAACAGTGTCATCAGAGTGACCCCCACCCCCAGGCTAACTGCTCATGGCCATTTCAGAAGGAAATTTCATCACCCTGCACCTATTTGTCCTCCACCACCTAAATGATGCATTTCAGCCCCCTCCCAGCTCCTGGTCCCCTAAACCAGCCATTGAAGACCCGTACTTCCCTACACACTCCTATGATATCAGACCCCAAATCACTTTTTTCTGTTTTTAGTTTTGGTTTTATGTATATTGTGGCATATGTGGGGTGTGGGTGTGTGCATGCTCAAATGTGTTTATGCATGTGTGTGAGAGAGTGTGTGTGAGGGTATATGTGTGAATGAATATGGAGATCCATTTCTCTCTCCACCTTACTCACTGAAGCAGGGATGCTCAATTGAGTTTAGGGCTCACCAATATGGCTAGACATGCCTCCTATCTTAGTGCAGAAAAGATTGCCTACCTCTTTATTCTACACCCTAAAGTTACCACACAGTCATTACACCCACCAACTATTTACTTGGGTGTCTGGGATCCAAACTCAAGGCCTCATGCTTGAGTGGCAAGAGTCTCACATGCTGAGACGTCTCTCTGGGACCCCCAAGCATTGTCTGCTTTCCCTCCACTCTGCTCTGGCTACAACCCTGAGCATATGGGATGCCCACACTGTAGCTGCTGCCCAGCAATTCTGCAGCCCAGATCATCAATAGTCTTTATTTTGTAGCTACATTATCTTGCAGATAGCCTAGCTAGAGAATCTGAGGGACTATCTCAAATTGTCCTCCTTCCCCAGAGCAAATCCATGCTTCTCCCCACAGTGTTAGAGTTATAACCTCCCTGGTAACAACTCTACATTGTCCAGAAACGTCCACAGCCTATGAGCCTGGGTCTGCCTCTGGATTGCTCTCTACCATCTCACCAGCAAGCTTCTCTTCCGCA
Source organism: Sigmodon hispidus (assembly GCA_004025045.1). Lineage (NCBI taxonomy): Eukaryota > Metazoa > Chordata > Mammalia > Rodentia > Cricetidae > Sigmodon > Sigmodon hispidus. Next base: position 426,790 of record PVIH01000196.1, read on the forward strand.
AAGACTCCAGCTCCAAATGTGTCTTCGGCTGCCTGATCCCTATTTTAGTTTACTGAAAATGTTTACATCATTTCTGAGGCCCAGATGTAGACATGGCTAGAGTATTTACCCCCAAAAGATTCTATCTGTCTTGCAGATGCGTGGATAAAAATCTGAGTTGCGGAGTCATGATATTTCCTCTCCTGATACTGGTCCAAGTCTCACTGGCAGCCACCTGAACACCTGCTATACATTTTGTTTAGATGGGATTCTTCTGCTAAAGACCCCTTGTAGCGCAATTAGTGTGACCTTATTTTTTTAAAAAGGACAACCCACAAGGTCATTGCCCAGTCTTCACTTGAAGAGCTATTTCAAGATTTTGTGGCAGAGTAAGGGCAGTTGGGGACAGTGCCTGCTTGGGAGCTCCAGAGAAGGATTTGCTCCAGCTCATAGGTTCAGTCTCTAACTTCATTTTGAGATATTTAATTGCAGCAATAAAGCAGATTAGCTGTTTCATGCTGTTAGTATAAATAAGTACTTTTTTCTTTGGTATTAGCCCTGCCATGCCAGTCCCAACACCAAAGTTCACGTGGGTGTTTAGACACATATCTTGTAAGCAGCTCACCCCAAGAGGCTGTACCTAGATGGAGAAAAAAAAAAAAACAGGAAGGTTCCTTCCCTGGAATGGTGATGTGTGGACCACCTATTTGATGATCTCACTTGGATCCATGAACCTTTTCAAGGATCTAGACAACATGTACACACACACACACACACACACACACACACAGACACACACACACCTGATCATATGCCTCCATTAAATGATCCTTTAAAATATCCTTCAGTTCCAAAGCAATGGTTCCCAAAGAAGGACCCACCAATTGAGCATACAAAATCAATGCAGGAGCTTGTGCAAAAGAAAGACATCTAGGTTCCAAGGAGAACTGTCAAATCAGTGCCGCTGGGATGTGGCCAAGAAGCTACAATTTTAAGCTCTGCAGAAAATTCAGTGTTGCTCCATACATTTAGCAACTGTAATCTATGCTCTACTTGTAAATGGAGATGATGATTGTGATGAAGATGATGATGATGATGTGGATGATGATGACGATGATGTTGATAATGCTGACAACAAGGATGGAAAACTGGAGATGGTGACAGCAGTGATTAAAGGCAAACTTCTGAATATTTACTGGTGATTTGTGATTATTAATGCTCTGATATTATTACATTTAGTTCTCAAAATGACTTCATTGTTATAGACTCATTTACAGGCAAGAGCTGAGATTTACAGAGAACTTAAGACTTTCCAACTCAGCAAAGCCCTTACACTGCTTTTCCAGAAATAACACACTTGCATGAATCAATTTGCTCAGCCTCTCCCACCTCCCCAGAAACCACAGCTGAGGAGTCACTGGCCAGACATGGTCAGTCTCAGCTCAGAGGCAGAGAATCATCTTCTGAAGAACAAAATGCATGACTTTGAATCAATCATTTTCTATCCACCCAGGAAGACAACAAGCTCTGAGCCAACAGCTAGAAACCCAACAAAGAATCTGAAAACTCACCAGACTCAACTCTTGAGAACTACTCTACAACAATCAGAGGACCTGGGGCTTGCTGAGACTGCTTCTCTGTGGAAAATGTCTATCCCACAATAAATACCATCCCCTGTACAATGACACCTTGTCAAGATTAAATGTACAGAGAGCTGGTGGATGGCCTGGGTGGTAAAGTGCTTGCTGGGCAAACATGAGAACACAAATTAAATCCCCAGAACCCCTATAAAAAGACAGAAGTGATGAGGCACGCCTGTAACACAGGATTGGAAGCAGAGACAAGAGGTCCCTGGGGTTCGCTGGCCAGCCAGCCTAACCCCATCAGTAAGCAATAGGTCAAAGTGAAAGATCATGCCCCCCCCACACACACACACACACAAAAGTGGACTAAGCCTGAAAAATGATGTCTAACACTGACCTCTGTCCTCCACACTAAGCATGTATACCTAAACATACACACTGGTGTACACACAGATTAATTAAATGGACATAATATTTGTAAATGTTCTTTGTGGTTATAAAGTACACTCATGGTCACTGCTATCATGGCTAACAATAATGCAATCATCTTTTGGATTGCTAGCTTCATCTCTTCCCTCCTTCTGTCTTTTACAGCCTTCTTTCTAGCCCAGATGCCACCACATATCTCCAAGCTAGACACCAGGACCCAGCATCACAGCTGAGAATAGCTATCAGTAATTCACAGACTGTTTTTTCCCTTCCACACTTTTTAGAAAAGCAAGTCACAGCAATAAACTGTGTACAGAAAGGACAGCATGTCACCAAAGGGACCATTACCTCCTTCGAAGTCAAGCAACAGAGATTAGAATGGAAATTATTTGGGATCTTCATCAGATGGCTGAAATTGTACAAGGCTCAGCAATTCAGGGAGGTTTGCAAGTGGGTCATTGGTTTTAGTGTGTGTGTGTGTGTGTGTGTGTGTGTGTGTGTACATGCGTGTGTTTTTTTGATGAGATTCAAAAAATGTAAAAGAAAAGAAAAACAGGCCACTTCACATTCTATGGGCCCAAGATTTCTCTAATGACATGAGTCTCGTATTCTTGACCTAATTTCATCTGGCTAAGTCTTCTCTGGGCACCAGGAGTTCCCCACAAGACACTGCAAGAGAAGGAAGGTATGCCTCCCTCAAAAGACAACATGGCTACATTCAAGGGTAGACAACCTGGAGAGGGGGAACCTCTTTAGAGAGGAAGCCAAGTTATCACCTAGACTCTATTAGTTCCTGGAAGCACAAAGCACTTTGACCTTCCCTGACCAGGGATCTAGCTGTCCAGTCCCATCTGCTATACCCCTGGGTTAGGGAAGACAGGAAAGTAAAGGAATAAAAATAAAGGTTAACCTTAAATAAGAGCTTGCTAAGTGCCAGGCACTGTGGTAAGGTTTCATGTACACTGTCTTATTAGATCACACAAAAGCCCTGTGAACCAGGTCTTATAGTTATTATCCCCACTTAGTAGATGGGCACACTGAGGCTTACAATGGTCATGTGACTTACTTTTAAGATCATAGAATCCAACAGAGGTGTGCTGGTCAGTTATGATATTGTTTGTTTTGTTTTTACCTTGATAAGTACCCAAGAAAAACAGCTTTAAAAAAGAGAGAGGGTGTAGACGTATAGTACAGAGGTTAAAACTCAAGTTCTGGAGTTGAGTTACCTGGCCAACACCCACCTACTCTCTAGCTATACAATTTAACCCCACGGTAGCTTGATTTCCCCATTTACAAATCAGTTATAATTCTCTTGATACAAACTTAACAAAGGTATAAATGACATGTGTGTCTCATGTGCAAGTATACAGGCACATGTATGTGAGTGGGGAGGTGCCAAGCTGATCTCTGTCCATCAGGAACCCATTTCTAAGACAATTAACACACCTCTGGGCTAATGACATTATTCTGTATAGGAAGCCAGAATCTTTGTGACTTCATCATTTCTTCCAGGTACCAGCTCCAACTCTATTACATGAAAGCTGCAATGTCCAACACATGAACTTTGGGAGACACGTCCAAACCATAACATGGTCCTAATCACCCTAAGAGCACAGCTCTAGCCTGGACCAAGCAAGTCCCACTATTACTACCTTAAGGAAACTGTTTGAATAATTTAGCTGTAAGGGCCATTGGGGTCATTTGAAAGTACTAGGGATTCCGGGAGGTGCAGATCGGAGCCACCAGAGGTTTGCAATGTCCCCTTTCCCTTAGAAATAGGAGCAAACAAACAGAGAAAGGGCAGTGAGGGCAACTCACTGCTTAGAGAAGAGATGAGAGATGGGAGTGAGGTAAGTGTGCAGCCCAGAGAAAGTTGGGAGCAGTTAAGTAGGCCAGAGGGTCTGGGCTGAAGATATGTGATTAGTATCACTAATCATTTCACCAGCTTAAAATAGGTTCTGTCCTCCGAGGCCGTCTTCCCGGGGTCAGCGGCTTCTGATTAACCCAGGTTGCTGCTGAGTTTCTGCTGCAAGGTAGAAAAAGGTACATGGGGAGACCAGGGGGGTCCCCACCAAAACAGCAGGCACTGACTTCTCAGAGCAGCTCCCTAGTCTCCTGCAGCAAGTTCTTTGCAGGGGCCACTGAACCCTAAGCTCACTGCCCAGCACCCACCCCAGAACAGAATTAGCTCACCCCTCTCCCAGGGAGCAGAACTCAGCAATCCAAGGAGATAATTGGCAGGGCTTGGGGCCAGCCCCGGGGGGATAGTGATTGGGAGAGTCTCCTGTCTTCAGCATGTCACCCCCACTTATCCTCAGGGTGCTATGCCTCAAGTTTTCTCTGCAGCCGCCTCACATCTGCTCCCTGGAACAGCGTCTCCAGTGATTCAAAACATGACGTTCTCCACTCAGGCCCCTGTCATCTCTGCCTCCTGACTAGACAAGTCTCTTCCCTCCCCTGAAAGTCACTTGTTCAACATGGTTGTTTGGAAGGAGGGGGGGCTCGGGGGCAGAGGCCCAGAATTACAGCAGAAGTTAATTGCCTGGGTGGCAGAGGGCCAAAGCAGGGCCATGTCAGCCTCAGAAGCCAACCTGGTTCTCCGCTGAAGGGCATTATGGGAACAGCCGCATCAATGTCTTCATCTCACGAAGCCACATGGAAGATGACAAGTCAGCTGGCCTAAGTGCAACGCAGCTTCCAACATGGCACTGGGCATCTCTGATGGCCTTGGGGCACACTCCTCTTTCTAAATGCCACCTTCACTGACAAGCACTCTTAATTGGTAGCTGTGGGACTACATAGGAGACATCATTTCCCCAAAACATGTTCCTTTCACATAGAAGCCCCCAAATCCCTCTCCACCTCAATGCCATCTTGCCCCATATTTAGAGACTGTCCATCTGGTTTCCTCCCCTGAGCTACATCACACCATCTCATGTAGAAAGTGACCAGCCAGGATGTGAGACCATGCCTAACAAAACAGTGTGAAGCTGGCTCTGCTGGAGAAGTAGCAGGTGACATCAGGTGGTGCAGGACAGAGACCACACTGAGTGTCCAGCTGTCTCTGCCTCAAGAAGCTTCCCTGTCCAGGCCTCAGAATTTGAGAGTCATCCCTATAATGTGCAATTGGAGATCAACTGTAGCAAAGGGACCAAAGACCCCCAAGAGCCATCAACGGGCAGGCCACAAAACTCTAAATCTCCAATAAAGAAAGAGCTGGTGCTGGATTCACTGACCCATGGTGAACAAGTCTTAGAATGGGAACCCTAGCAGCCATACCCAAAGAAGGACCAAAGCCATAAGAGTATTGCAAAAATCACTTCCCTCTCTAATATGTATCCCTAGGTAATAGCTGCAGAGAACTCTGGGACCATGACATCAGGTGATCAAAGACTGACAGAACGTAAGAAGACCAAAGCCAGTGCTCTCTGTCCTGTGTGCCCACTCCCTCCACTCCAGGCAGCTCAAACAAGGAACACTCTTCATGTAATCTTGCCCACTCCAACCCTGGGGAGACAATGCCAACCAGTACCCTGACCTTAATCGCACCCATCTAGGGCTCTAGTCAGCTGCTTTCGGACCACACCAAGGCATAAGAATGTCTTGGCAGCCCATGGGGCAGGAACTGGAACCCCACAAAAGCATCTCCCTCTACCCTGGGAAGTCCTCCTCATGCATTCTCTTAGTGCATCGACATGATTTTTGCCCACTGAGATCATTTGTTGGGGAGGATGGCCAGCCCAGCTGTTTCTACCCAGGATCAGGGAACAATGAGGCTCATTGTCATTCAACTTACCACTCCCTGCCAGCCAAGGAACACAGGCTGACAAGGACATGAGTACCCATCATTCTATGCAATACAATCCCCCCTATTCTTTTCTGTAGCTAGAATTGCTGATGGACAATGTATGTCCCACTGGCCAGTGTAAATTTCTAGATAATCCATCCAAGTTACTGAGCAATTTATGCTAGACTATGGGTCCAGTCACAGAGCTAAAAGAGTACACTGGGAATCAAACCTAGTCAGGTGTGACTCCAGGTGTGACAGTCTTAGTTAGGGTGGCATGTCACTGGACAGAGTGAGCAGCCAGAGTATTGCAGTTACAGCTGCCAGATGGGGAACAGGAGCGGGAGGGAAAGGCATGTGCAAAGGGACAAAAGTGTGTGCACAAGGGGGCCCGTGGTACCTACAAGTAGCAGCATGGTGAGAGCAGGGTGGTGTCCTTGATTACCCCAGGTGTGGCAAGGGCAGGCATTTGCTTCTCAAGAGCAGATGGCACTAGAGCTGGAAGACCATGGACCGCAGATTTAGACTTAGGTGAATGGACACTAAATAGGAAGCTAGGGTATTCAAGGAGAGAAACAGCATAAGTTTAGAGTAACAGGAGGCAAGGGTAGAACCAGGACATCAGTAAGAAGACTGTACCCAGGAACAGTAACAATAACTCAGGTACAAGGTTTCAAATATTAACTGTTTATGAAGAAAAGATAAAATGCACGGGGAGCCTAGCACTTTCAGGGGTTGGCCAGTAGGAGATGGTCAACCTCAGGAAGGCAATAATGTAAATCCAGACTACATAGATCCATCACGTGGATCCAGCCTGTGGTAGCTCAACATAAAGTTCATGATGAAGAAGCAAGCCTGACAAAGGCAGAAATATGGTTAGTGTATCGACATGATGCTCCAGCCAAGAACATGTGGAAGAAAGGAACAGAAGGGCCTAGGAGAGGGTGGGTAATCAATAAAGCTATCGGGAGCTCAGAGTCAGAGAGTAAGAAGAATGGTGGGTTTGTGGAGTGGTAGAGGGGACAATGGGTCTTAGGAAAGACGCTGAGGTGTGAGCTAGAAATGGAGGATGTAAAGGATCCTGGATAGCCTTCGTCATTTACGTGGTTGCTTGAAGGGGGACTACTTGTATCTCAGATGACCCAGAATCATGTGTAAGAAACCTATGAATGCTCTGCTTAGCCTAAGAATCACAACATGGATAGAACATGCTGTATACCCCTGGCTCCTCCTGGAAACTTCCCTTTGGGAAAAGTCTCATGGATGAACCAGGCTTCACAAGTTTAAGGGCTGGAAGAAAGTAAAGAGGACTGGGTGGTAGAAGAGGGGAACAGAATAGGGTACAAGCACAGCACTGAAGAGGGAGCAGAAACAGCATCCTTGTCCCTGAGCCAGGAGGATGGAGATGAGGGCTATTGTAGAGTTACTGGAAGTTGAGGACCATTTGCCAGGTGACCTGTCTTCCCCTCAGTCAGATAACAATAATAGTAAGTGGTTCAGTAATGAGGTCAGGATCTAAGAAGTGCAAGCTGACCAGAGACTGGAAAGATTGGTTGCCAAGCAGAAGCAACAGCCTGCCTCATAACTCCACGGTGACTCTTTCTTCAAGGGTTCTCAACAAGACAGGTGAGGAGGAGTATTGACAGGTAGTTAGGTTGACATCAGGGTGTGAAAGGCAGCTGGTGGGTCTTATCTAAGTTGGTGAAGCAGCTGGTAAGAATTGTGTTGGACAGATACATCGCTGGATCTTGGCCTGACATCCATGGAAATGGGACCTGCCTGGGGCCAAGGAGCAGGATCTAGAGGCTGTACCACTGAATGAGGTCATAGATCAAATAAGACAGTAAAGCACTCTGAGGTAAGTGTCAAATGAGGGCTGAAAAGTGCTAAATGAGTCTGCATCTGGCTTTGACACCTATCAGCTGTGTGGCCTTAGGCAGACTTTTTAACATCTCTGGATCTCCCATGAACTTATTCCTAACAACCCCTCTCTGAGGGTGTTGTCACCCAAGGCTCCAAGGAGAGAGCTGTGAAAGTTCATTGTAAGCTGTGTGCAAATGTCAGCCTTGATGTATCAGGCAGGGAGGTCAAGAGAGTGAGAAGTTTCAGGCAGGATTAGAACAAAGTCAGCACCTCCTCCCAGCCTTCCCAAGGCTGCTTTTCCCTCCCTCTGCCCTTGTCTTCCCTGGGTCTCATCTGGTTGGTTGCTGACCAATCTCTAAAACCTACTGAAGTCCATTTGAATTCTAATCCATGCCTCCAAGGTGCCCCCTCCAGCCTCAGCTGGGTGTCATCTATGAAATTAATGAGCGTGCTCTCTGTTTCATTGTCTAGTTCATTGCCGGAAACATTAAATAGCCCAGGGCTCCAGACACAGAATGGCTTCAGATGGCCTCTCATAAGTCTCTGGGGGGTTTTGTTTGTTTCTTTTGAGCTAGGTTTTTCCCTTCCTGAATTTCAGCCCTCACCACTGTTATGCTCACACACAGAAGTAGTCTGTCAGTGGCACACTCAACGTTTTCATCAAACCTATCCCATTTCTACATCCAAGTCTACAAGTCTGCCCCCTTGACCCTGACCTCTGCCCAATTCCTAGTCTCTATGGGCCTCTGAATCATCACCCAGCCCATGGAGTTTAATGTATATGTTAGTCCATTTCAGCCAGTGAACAAAATGCCTTACCCTGAATGAGTAGATGATAAACAACACAGATATATTGCTCACTAGTTCTAGAGGTTAGTAAGTCCACAAACAAGATGCCAATAGCTCTGGGTCTATTGGTACTTTCTAGATGTCCTTCCATGCCACTCTCAAAAGCTGTGATGGTGAATCTCGATTGTCAACCTGGTTGATTTAATCAGTGTCTAGGAAATTAATAAACCTCACCTCCAGAGATGTGTCTGTGAGGGTGTTTATGGAGAGAATTAAACATAGGTCAGAGACCTACCTGGAAAGCAGGCAGCAGCACCCCACAGGCTGGAAACAGGGAGGGAAAATGGAGAACATCTGTTAATACAACCACGGTCTTCAGTCTCTGCTCTTTGCTTGCCATGAAGTTATTGGCCTCCCCTCTCTTGCATTCCCACCACCATGATGCTATCAAGTGATGGGGCTCAGGGACTATGAACAAAACCCCCGCACCAGCTAGTCAGATAGATCCCTCCTCATTTAAACTGTTATTTATTAGGGTATTTGCCACACAAATGAACACTCTTAACACAAAATCTTTCATAAGGCCACTAATTCTACACACAAGGCTGGAGATAAATTATCTACCTCCCAGAAGCTGCACTTCCTGATACCATTTCTTTGATGATTAGATTTCAACATCAGACTTAGACAAGAGTATTCAGAACCTATCAGTATCTGACCAAACTGTAAGTATGTAGCCAACAGTCTGCCACTAACAAAGGATTCTGGGGGTGTTGCTGGAAACGTCTTGAAAGCAGATCTGTCTCCACCCTACTGTGTCCAAAGGCACATTCTAAGACCCGGGTCCTGGAGACAGGGCCTCTCTCCCACCTCCTGGCATCTCTCTTCCTTTTGTTCTCAATGATTCACTAGGAATCCAGCCAACTTCTGTGGACTACCTACAAAGTGCCAGGCCTTGGCACTCTGCCATCAATGTGATCTTTCTGTGCTTCCGGAGCCACAGTCCAGACACTTCCCTCTCCCCTACCCTGTCAGTCTCTATCCCTGGACCTTACTGAACAAGTCCCTAGACTTCTACCCCTACACCCAGCAACAGTTGATCTTCCATCTGAATTCTGTTCCCCTGGTCACCTCTGGCTTTTCTGACCATTTTGGTCACCTCGTCAGTCTTTATCCACGGTTCTTAATCTCTCTATTCTTTGTCCTATGCCTAAACAAACAGTGTCTCTCTTATTTTTCTTAGCCTCTAACCAAGAGCAGCCATAGCCAGCCCTACTTCAAAATGCCCCCTTTCGGTTACATTCAGCTATTGCGTTAGCCTCTCATCTACATTTATGAAGTATTTGGTGGCTCTGGTCCTTGGCACCAAAGGACCAAAGACTTGGTGTTTGGGAGGACACTGGCCACCAGATCTATTTCACCTCTCAAGATAGGAGATCTAGGACTCACCTTGGGAAAACTGGAAATTACAGCTAATTACCCTCAAGAAAAATCAGATCCAGAACCCTTAGAATCCCTTACTCATTAGTCATTCATAGTGATGATTATAGTTTGTTTGACATGTTGCTAGGCACCAGGAATTCAGACAGTATTAAGCCACACTCTAATGGGGAAGGGCATGAACACAAAGACACAATATCTAAGACTATAGATAAAACATGAAAGAGACTTATTTTTTTCTTGTGGGTGGGTCAAGAATGTTTCACATAACTGTCACACTGGGATACACAGAATAATATTTTGTCTTAACCCATGGAGCACACAGCAGCACAGGGGTGTGTGTGTGTGTGTGTGTGTGTGTGTGTGTGTGTGTAAGTATGTGTCAGCCATGGGGAAAGCGATTGGTATGAATACCTTTCAAGAGACCATAGAAAATCCAGAAAAGGGAAAACAGGCTAAAAGGCCCAGGGTGATTTCACCATCCCCTGGATGCCCGCCTTCGGCAATGCCCTCTACTTTATTGACTCCATCCACCCTAAGCCAGACCTTAGCAATTCTTCTTTGGGTTTCTTTATAGCTTTTCTTCCTGTCACTGTCTCATCATGATTGTTCTGTCTCATGGCTAATCTCCCTGCCTCTGACTCTATCCTCTTCCAAAGGCTCTCCCCATTGAGTCCTTCCCTTCTTCCGTGGTTCCCAAATGCTTTTGGCCTAGCAAGACTGTCTAGGTTACCAGTTTAGACCCTGCTGGTCCCTTCAGCCAGTGTCTGAACACTCTTGCCCTAAGCTTAGACTCAATATTGCATCTATACTCCACAGATCTCTCCCATTCCAGCTCCCTCCATGTTTCTGCTTCTTCTTAGGACAGCTTTTCCCTATCCACCATCCTTCTTCCTCTTCATCTGGTTGATCTATAATCTATCTTTTGCTCTTAGCCCAGCCCCCTTTGCCCTTTCCAGGCCCACACCTCTACCATCACCTCATGTCAGAAGGGTGTAATTTTTTTTTAGTTATCTGGTAAATCTGGTCCCATTGGAGTATCATCATGGAGAAGGCAGAAGTCATGCCTGACTTAGGGCTACATCAGTCCTTGGGAAGTAAGAAGAGCTCAACAGTTAGGCAAGAAAACACAGCTCATCCTCAGTAAGACTCTGTTTTCAATGTGGCATTCTCAAGTGAAATAAATCATTTGGGTATTTTCTTCTGAAAAATAACAGAGTAAAAGTAGCTAACAGAGGTGAAGATGACTTTAGAGGCCTTCGTGTTCAAATGCCCAATATTATCTGAAGAAACTAAAAGCTATAAGAAAACGAATCACCTGACAGTGCAAAAAGAATAGCCGAACGTATTGTCAGAATCATTGTTCTGGAATGTCATAGTGTATGGTACTCACACTCAAAACCCCATACAATTCAGCCCCCAGATATTAGCAAAAGCATTTCTTTTTTTCTTCTTCTTTATTTATTTTGTATTTATAAAAAAACAGTAAAATGAATTTAAAATGCTGATAAGTTAACAATAACTATAAAGAAGATAAAAATCATAAGCATGACTTATCAAGGGTAATAATGCAAATAAGATTGCTACACATATATCTACTTTGTGTTCAGCTTTCCCTCTGAATTTATTTTTTTTCCCATCCCTGTATATCTTTATTCAAGGTCCCTTCCCCCTCCCACCACATCAGGTCATTTTTCTTCTCCGCAGCTTCCCATCCCCTCCCTGGGCAGGGAGCAGACAGTCCTATGGTCCCACTGACCCAATAATGCTTGGATCAGTCTCCACTCCTGGCCAAATCCAGTTCTGTCCCCCATCCCTCAAGAGTGAGTCAGGTGTTCCTATAGTTGGAGTGGGGTCCGAAGGGTCAGCCCAGGGTGTTTCTGATCCCAAGCTGTTCAGTGGTTGTGGTTTGCCACTTGGGCATGCTTGGTTTTTTTTCTTGTTTGTTTGTTTAGAGACCACTAATGAGTGAGTACATCCCCTGCTTATCTTTCTGAGTTTGTGATACCTCGCTCAGGAGGATATTCTCCAAATCACATTTGCCTGTGAATTTTAGGATATCATTTTTTCTTACTGCTGAGTAGTATTCCATTGTGTAGATGTACTACAGTTTGTTAATCCATTCTTCAGTTGAGGGACATCTAGGTTGTTTCCAGGTTCTTGCTATTACAAATAATGCTGCTATGAACATAGTTGAGCTAATACTTTTGGAGTGTGAATGTGCCTCTTTAGGGTATACACCCAGAAGTGGTATTGCTGGGTCCTAGGGGAGATTGATTCTCAATTTTCTGAGAAACCGCCATATTGCATTCCAGAGTGGCTGAACAAGCTTACACTCCCACCAACAATGAAGGAGTGTTCCCCTTGCTCAGCATCCTCTCCAACATAGGCTGTCATCTGTGCCTTTTATCTTAGCCAATCTAACAGGTGTTAGGTGGTATCTCAAAGTTGTTTTGATTTGCATTTCTCTGATGGCTAAAGATGAAGAGCACTTTTTCAGGTGCCTTTCAGCCATTCATAGTTCCTCTGCTGAGAATTCCCTTTTTAGATCTGTACCCCATTTTTTGATT